>CM053783.1:668511528-668861528 GCA_028749045.1 Cupressus sempervirens | reverse complement strand
TAGTTTTGGTGCATGGATTTGTCAGAAATTGTATTTTTTGGTGACTGTACCTATCCAATCCTGCATTTTGCAACTTCAAACACTCTGTATGGGCTCATCCAAACACATTTTTAGGTTCTATTTTTTTTAAAGTGCTTAATTTTTTGTCTACTTTCTAGATATGCAATCAAATTATAAGCTTATGTGGACAAAAATATCACTTTTAGAATTAGGTCCTTCTTTGCATTGTATTGCTTTGATTACTCTTCAAAATTGTTGTACATCTAAGCTACAGTACTTAGTACCAAATTTGAACCTCAAAAGGCAATTGTAAATAGCAAAATTAGAAGTCCACTTTGTACATTTTGACAAGTGGCCTATTGTATACGCACTACATATAGTGTCAAAAGCATCACTTTTGGGGGGGGTTCTTTGATTGAGTGAATAGGAGGGGTGTATCTTTTGTTCTTGTGTCTCTCTTTCTCTTTTTTTCTCTTTTAATTTTCTACATCATGGGTTCACCTAAAATTCCACTTCTAAATTCATGCAATTATACTACTTGGAAAGATATTGTATGGAGTAGATTAATGGAAAAAGGATTAAATCTATATGTTGATGGTACAATTACCAAACCCACTGATGCTATAGCACTAGTTCATTGGAAAATTAAAGACAACCATGCTTTAAGAATTATTCAAATTTGTGTTTATAGAGATCTCTTCTTCCACATTTCCAACTCTAAGGAAGCCAAGGGTGCTTGGGACAAACTTGAAGGGTCGTATGGTAAGGTGGATGAGAAAAAGGGATTCTAGATTAAGGATGGTCTACTTCTCTTGGATCCTAAGAATTTTGATGCAATTCAAGACTATATCAACAAAGCCAATGAACTCAAAACACTAATTAAAGATTGTGGTAAACCCATGAAGGATGATCAATTGATTCATCACATCTTCAAGAAGCTAACTTTAGAGTATGCATCTTTTGTTTTAAGTTACAACACTCACAGGTTGACCATGGGAAGTGCCTTCACTAAGCCTTCATTTGATGCATTTTTAGAAATGTTGATGTTGGAACAATCCATGTTGATAGATATGGGAATTCTCAAGTCATCAAAGACCAAAGCATTGGTGGCTAGTAATGAGAACCAATTAAATCAACAAGGCAAAAGTTCTACCAATAGCAAGAAAAACTAGTTAAAGAAAAAATCACAATCAAAGACACAACAATCTTCCTCCTCCCAGCAAGGCAATTCTTCTTCCAACAAGAAGGGAAACAATGACAAGAAGGACAATCTATTTTGTGCATATTGCAAGAAATTGAATCATGATGAGCATCATTGCAAGACTAAGAGAATAGATGAGTTCAAAAACTTACTTAGGAAGAACAAAATCAATGTGTCAAATGCTTCCAAGGATTCAATTCCACCCACTTCAAAGGGAAAAGGGAAAGCACTTATGGCTGATTCAAATTCTTCAAGGGAATGGATTCTTAACTCAGGTGCCTCGTATCATATGGGTTCTTCAAAAGGAGACTTTTCTTCATTGAAGTAGTCCAAGGTACCTCACATCTTTGTAGGGGATGGTAGGGGATGATACAAAAATGAAAGTTGAAGGGAAAGGACAAGTGGAGATAGAAAATGGAGAGTTCAAAGAAGTTCTCTATGTTCCTAACCTTAGCTCTAATCTCCTTTCAATCTAGCAAATCACTCACTATGGAGATGGCAATAAAGTTGAGTTCCTTCTTGATTTGGTAATGGTGTGCAATCTTAAAGATGATTCATTGGTTGCAATGGGTAAAGTCAATCATGAAAAAAGGCTTTATTCCTTCTCCCACTTTGTGTCTAAGTCTCCTTCACATGCCTTGTTGACTTAATCTCATTCACAAAACAAGTAATGGCATGAGCAGTATGGACATCTTTCCTTCCACTATCTTCATCAACTTTTCTCCAACAACATGGTCAAAGGTCTACCTACAATCAACTTTTCTAAGGGTGAATGTTCAACTTCTTTAGTGGATATGCATCTAGAGGAGAAGATTGATAAAGGGAAGTCTTCAAGAGCATCAGTTGTTCTTGAGTTGGTTCACATAGTTCTAGTAGGTCCTTTTGCAGTAACATCAGTTAGCAAGGGTTGATACATCCTCACTTTCATTGATGACTTTTCACGCTACACATGGGTCTACTTTCTTGATCACAAGAATGAAGTGTTTGATAAGTTTCTAGCCTTCAAGAGTCATGTTGAAAAGTAATCAAGGAAAGCCATCAAGGTTCTTCGTATGGACAATGAAAGTAGATATGTGAACTCAAGACTTAGAGACTTTTGTAAACTTGAGGATCTTCATAATCTAGTAGCATTTAGTCTGCAAAAGACAAGTGTTGCAAAAATGAGGATTATAACTCTTAAGTCTATGGCAAGTTGTACGATTCAAGCCAAGTCTCTTGATCCATCACTTGAAGTTGAAGCTATAAGCAGTGCCAATCACATACTTAATAGGTCTCCTCATTATGTCTTAGATGGAAAGACTCCTTTTGAGGCATGGTGTGGCAGAAAACCAAATGTGAAACACTTCAAAGTTTTTGGTTGTCCAACATGGGTACACATATCTTGAAGGGAATGCAAGACACCACCATTAAGGCCTTATACTTTTGTCGAATATGAAGATAGTGTTAAGGCATATAGATCTATGGATCCTGAGACTCATGAGATCTTTATAGAGAGAATGTTCGCTTTGAGGAAAGTTCACCTAGCTTATACTCTAATCCTCTTGGCACTTCATACAAAGTGGAAGCTGATAGTGACAGAAGTGATAGTGATTCAACAGATTTAAATATGTGGGATCCTATTGACAGATATAGCACAAAGTCATAGCATCAGCACATTCCACATGCATACATTGCTACAGTGGTAGGTCCATGCAAATCAGCACAGTTGGGTACACCTTGTCTTCTAGTTCTAGCATCAGGGGATGATTACATAATAGATATTTTAGGTTTATTTATGGAGTCATACATAGTATATTTGGGAGACATTATAGATGATATACATCTTCTCTTTGATGGAGAAGATCCTTCTTTAGTTGTTGCAAGGGCTCACTCTAACTCTCTTATCCATTCTCTACATGATAATTCTTTCCAGGTTGATATGATTGTAGATCCTTATGTGTAGTAGTTGCAGGAGGTCTCTTTATCATTTGAGGATATAGATGGTTCTTTGAGATATGTTCTACATCCATCCTTGCTAGAACTACACTCATTCTTTTCAATAGTGTTGGAAGCGACGACCATTAGTATCAACACATAGACAATTGAGCAGGTTTCAAAGACCATTCATCTTTGGGATTATTTCTATACATTGGGGAAGCATCTCATTTGTACCTATGTCATTGTTTCTTCCAAAGGGGAGGAACATTATTTAGCAATCATGGATCAGCTTCTACATTGGAGCAGTTATCACTGATCAGTATTCTACATTGGGGGGGTGGACTACCTTGTCTCCTTTCTTCTTCTTCTCTCTTATCAGGGGGACCTTTTCCTCTTTTTGGATAGTGTTCTTCTCATACTTCTCTATTGTATTTACAGGATGTATGTCGTAATGGGGGGGTCTTGATTGCTCCATCCATCCATGCATCTTGTTTTTTTATCTCTCTTTTTGGGGGAGGGTTTTTCCCATGAGGTTTTCCCTCTTTCTCCACTTTATGAGAGATTTCATTGCATTTTTTACATGGGTACCTAACATGGCCTAGTAGCTGAGACCCATCATGCATTTTCATCCTAGCTTTTGTGAGCTTAAGTGCATTCCCCTAAGTTGCACTTAAAGGGGGTTGTTGGTGTAAATAAGTATTTACTTATTACACTTTACTTAAGTTTACTTATGTCAATGCATTATTTTATTATTTATTAGTTTTACACTTAGGATTTTGCGTACTCATATGAGTTGTCATGTTGACAACACTGGAGTAAGCAACTCTAATTAAGCACATGGTGTCTACAACACTAGAGTTTGCATAATCATCTAAGTTGTCATGTAGACAACACAGTTATTCACACTCTTATTTTAGCACATGGTGTCTACAACATAATTTTACGTGCTACACCTTTGTAGGCTTATCCTCTCATCGTCGCACTAACTATTTTTCTTAATGGAGGATAATCCACTCCTGATGGACATGTGCCTTGTTGTAAAACTTATCAATGTGCTAACTCCTAGTCAGTCTAGAGGCCTTTATATTCAGGCAGTCCTCAGGCAGTCCTAGTGTGTATGTACATCAATTGAATATCATATTTTTATTTTGATCATACTTTATTGGTCCATTCTATGCTTGTGCTTGAGTTCCTTGATCTTGGATGATTTTTCCCTAAGGCAAATTCTTACAAGGATATGGTAGAAAATCATATAAAATCAGATTCTCAATGACCACCAAAGAAAAAGTAAATATCTCAAAGGCAATTGTAGAGGTAGTTGAGAATTTCATGATCATGATCAGATGAAGACAAAGAGAATTAAATTAAAGGCTCTTGCTTATTTGATATTTTCCAATAAAGTGTTTTTCCTCATTATTCTGAGGAGATATTTTGCAAAGCAGTTATTTGGTTGTGATGAGATTTAATTTTTGGCCACTAAGAAAGAAGAGATACATTTCTACAACATCATGAAGAAGAAGTTTCAACATGACACTTGTCAAAAATTAGATTTCATATCTGGGAAACTTCTTCTCTTCTTGTCTATATATTTATCCTCTATTCTCTTTGTAATGGTTCTAGTTTTTGGATATCTTTCATTACAATATGACCACTTTGTGGTTCCAGTCTGGTTGAAATCCTTTCCCATTACTATGATACCATTTTCTCAGTATTTTCCTCTGTTGTGAACATCAACAGTGTATTTCTTTTGAGGCAATTTTATACTACACAGTCATTCCTTTGTGAATTTTTTAAGTTTTGATATACTGATGATGTATTGGTTTCAATGAGATTAATACAAGAGCTTCATTTTTCTAAGTTTCATTTTGATTCTCATCTCCTTCCTCTATTATCTAAAATGTTTTGTGTTTAAGAACAAAGAGCTTAAACTCAATTGTAATCCCTTAAGGTTGTATGTCTAGATAGATTTGCTATTGGAACAAAGAACCAAGTAAATGCTTATTTACCCTGACAGGGTTGCAGTTTTCACTAGGAGGATATTACAATAAGTATGAGAGTTTTTATGAAGATAGATGTTTATTTTCAAGCCAAATAGATAGATCAGGTGCCTAAATATATGAGTATACTTTAGGTATCCATGTGTATGTTAAGGTTTAGTTGATGCCCAATGGATAAGGGATTGGTCAGCTTAGAGGTTGCATGTTCTCTATTGTTGCATACTTGGGTTATGTTGACATCCAAATCTTTAATTGAATATCAATTTACATTTTTATGTATTGAAGAACTAAAATTATTGGTCATTACTTATTTGCATCTATTTTTTTGGTTATAGTTAGCTACTATAATCAAGAAGTTTATTAGCAAATCATAGAAGAATGTTGACCATTTCTGCTATAGGGAACAATCTTTAAAGAAAAGAGTATCAAGTTTACAAGATTAACCCTAAGGTTTTCCCACCTTGGCCTTGTAGAGCTTAAAGTGAAGTGAGTCCTGATGACTCTGTTAATTTTGGCCCAGAACTAAGATTTAACCTTGTTGATTATAGGATTTAGTTGATCCTTAGGCTTGTCCCTATCTTATACTTCTTGGTATTAAGTTTAAACCTACTTGATATGTTCCTTACCAGTAAGAACTCCAACAAAAATATTGATGAAGAAGGTTTGAAAATATTGATGCAGAGGATTTGAAAAGATGATGATGTATGTGGGAGATTAATACCTTCCTTTTGCATGATAATTACTATAGAGGAGATGCATTAAAGACATTTGGTATTCATTTAACATAGATTTTTTTCATCTATGTTTCCATCAATGCCAAAGGGGGACATTGTTAGCATGAATGTAGATGGTATTTCCATGGGGGAGTATCCTAGAAATGTTGGAGACATGATTTAGAGGTTGTTTTTTGCATTCATGATAGAGTTTGTCATTAATGTCTATATAATGATTATTTTGTGAAGACTAGTAGAGAAACATATAGAGTTTGGCTTTGTGAACTTTGAGTATTGAAGATCAGCTTATGCACACTTGAGATTATGTTCTAGAGTATTTCTAGATGGTATATTTAAGAGCATGTGTGGGAATATGAATACTAGTCATAGTTATGATGGGTTTAGTAAAGGTAACATCCAAATAGAGTTTCTAGAAAGTGGATATTATTGTTTGGATTGTATCTCCTAACAAAGATGGAATCTAGTTGAGTGGACTTAGATAAAGGATGAAGACATATTGAAGATGTTTTGGTTAATCACATACATTCAAATGATCAATTAATTAAGAGTTATGAAGATTGTGAGCCAACAAATTGTTTGTAGTTATGAAAAGATGTAATTTGGTAATGTAATGTGTAAATGTAATATCCTAAGTTGGTCCTATATTATTATTATAAATGGAGAAAACCTCAAGGCCAACTCAATAATTTGTATAGTACTTGGTAACAGATCATCATTTCTTTATTTGGACTAGATGCTTGATGCCTCCTTTGTAGGGGAGTATATGTGTTTGAGTTGAGTCATTAAGGACTCCTAGTAAAATGATATTTAATAGTGTCTTTGGACACTTGAGCTTCTTGTAGATCTTACTTAGAGAATTTACATAATCATACCTTTTTCATTGATGTCAATGGGGGAGAGAATAACACATGAAACACATATGTTGATTTGAATGTTTTGAGATATCTTATGAGGGAGTGTAATATATGAAATATCCTTTATTGATGTCAATAGGGGAAGAAGATCTAGAGGAGCTTATCCTTTGGGGGAGACATGTTCCTAAAGGAGAGATTGATTGATGAAGAGGACTTGAAAAGATTGATCAAGAAGGTTTGAAAATATTGATGAAGAGGATTTGAAAAGATGATGTTGTATGGGGGAGATTAATACCTTCCTTATGCATGATATATATATATATATATATATATATATATATATATATATATATACACATACATACATATATATATATACACATACATACATATATATATATACACATACATACATACATATATATACACATACATACATATATATATATATACACATACATACATACATATATATACACATACATACATACATATATATATATGTACATATATATATATATATGTACATACATATATGTACATATATATATATGTACATATATGTATGTACATATATATATATGTACATATATATATATATACATATATATATATATATATATATATATATATATATATATGTCATTCATGGACATCATGAATGGTAGAGGAGATGCATCAAAGACATCTGGTATTCATGGAACATAGATGTTCCCATCAATGCCAAAGGGGGAAATTATTAGCATGAATTTTTATGGTATTCCTATGGGGGAGTATCCTATAAACGTTGGAGACATAATTCAGAGGTTGTGTGTTGCATTCATGGCATATTTTTTCATTGATGTCAACATACTAGTTATTTTGTGAAGACTAGCAAAGAAATAGACAAATTTTGGCTTTGCACAACTTGAGGATTGAAGATCAGCTTATGTGCACTTGAGGTTATGTTCTAGATTATATCTAGATGTTATAGTTAAGAGCATGTATGAGAATATGAGGACTGGACAAAATTATGATGGATTAGTAAAGGCAACATTTAGCCAATATTTCTAGAAAGCAAATATTATTTTTGGGATTGTATCTCCTAACAAAGATGGAATCTATTTGAGTGGACTTGGATAGAGGATGAAGACATTTGAAGATTGTGGTTAATCATGCACATTTAGACAATCAAGGAGAAAATATTTATGAAGACTATGAGCCTACATATTGTTTGTAATTGTGAAAATATTTAGTATTATAATGTAACATGTAAATGTAATATCTTAATTTGGTCCTATATTATTTGTAATTTGAGAAATCCTCAAGGCCGACTCAATAATTTATTTTAGGACTTGGTAACTGAACAACATTTCTTTATCTGGAATGGGTGCTTCCTCTATGGGGGGGTATATGTGATTGAGTTGAGTCATTATGGACTCTTGGTAACTAGTATTCAATAGCGTCTTTGGACACTTGAGATTATTGCAGATATTACTTAGAGAATTGACATAATAATACATTTATCATTGATGTCAATGGGGGAGAGAATAACACATGAAAAACATATTTTGATATGAATGTTTTCAGACATCTTAAGGGGGAGAGTAACACATGAAGTATCCTTTATTGATGTCAATGGGGGAAGAATATTTAGAGGAGCTTATCCTTATGCATAGTAGTTGCTATACATATTTCATTCCTGGACAACATGAATGGGGGAGTAGAGACATTTGGTATTCATAGAACTTAGATGCTTTTCATCTATATTGCAATTAATGCTAAAGGGGGAGATTGTTAGCATGAATGAAGATAGTATTCCCATGGGGAAGTATCCTATAAATTTTGGAGACATGATTCTGAGGTTGTGTTTTGCATTCATGATAGAGTTTGTCATTGATGTCAACATATTGGTTATTCTGTGAAGACTGATAGAGCTATAGATAGAGTTTAGCTTCTTGCAATTTGAGGATTAAAGGTCAACTTCTGTACATTTGAGATTATGTTCTATAGTATGTCTTGATGCTATAGTTAAGAGCGTGTATGTGATATCCCCATTTCAGCATATAAAATAACTAATAATAAGTATTATATATAAAGAGTATAATATTAATAATCAATAATTTATATAAAATAAATTATAATTATACTAAGTTATAAATATAAATTTTTATATATTATATAATTATAAATATTAATTATATATATATATATGAATATTATTATCTATATATATAATTAGATATTTAATTGTCATGCTATAAATAATTTATATATATATATATATACTATTTTATGTACTATATAGTATATGACAATTATATCTATATTAAAATAATTATAAATAATTAAAATGATTCATATATAATATACAATCATATATAATTAATATAATATATAATATATAATCATATATAATTAATATCAAAATATATTATTAATATATAATATATAATCATCTATAATTAATATTAATAAAAAGACACGACCCTATGAAATATTGGATATATATAGAATTTCAAACATTGAAGAGAATATAATACGAAGTATTATCAAAATTATACAATTCATAAGTGAAATACCTAATGCCCTGAAATGGGACATTACAAGTGGTATTAGAGCCTATGATCTTGCCATCCTATAATTATCTACAATATAATACCTCTAATGATAGATAGAAATCGCTTACAGCTTCAATATCACTCATATTAGATACCTTTTTGCATACAATGTATGACTTTGCGTTAAACTTTGCGTTAAAATATCAATACTCTACATGGAGTCGGGAAAATACATAGGTGAAGAATAATATAAGAGATATAAATCTGACAAAGCAAAAAAAAAAAAAAAAAACATAGAGCTTGCAATTTGCAGTAGTAAAGATGCAGATTAGTGTTTGGCGAAACCTACCCGATGAAGAGACGTTGAATATAGTAGCAAGGTTGCTCCCAAGAAGAAGTCTTTTCCAATTGAGGACCATGTGTAAATCATGGAATGAGATGTTATCTTCATATATTTCCATTCAAAGGATATATCCAAATGTACATCTTTCCAACAATTCTGCTTTTCCATTTCAATTTGGTAGGTTTGAGTCATGGTATCAAAGCTAAGTGCAAATGTAAGAAAGAGAGAATAAGACTGAAAGGAATACAACCAATTAAAAAATATACTCTAGTCAGAAGAAAATATTTGACCCTTTAACGAAAACACGATTTGATGCATAGTGTAAAGATAATATGATTAGACCTTGCAATGATATCCATTGCGATAGAGAAGTTAATATTAAAAATGGCTACATATGTTGTCTGCAATAATAAACAACCATCAATCATAAACTTTCACATGTTTTAATGCCAACATTCTATACCAAATGTGGACCACACAATTTGAAATGGTAATGAAAGATTTGGAACACCTATCTTCATACAAGGAAGGGCCCTTTGTAGACACGATGAAGAGGGAGGACTCACCTTTGTTGTTGTGAATACCTGCAAGCTCTAAATCAGCTTCAACCAACATTTCCACAATTTGGCCATGATCTCCTCCTCTCATAGCTTCATGCAAAGTGATATTCATTCTTATCTCTTCATTGAACGAGCTTTTTAACAAAGTCTCTGTGACCATGAAAGGATGATATATGCAAAGCAATTTTTCCTCCCTAAAGAATCAATGCAAAAAATGTCAACATCTGGCTACTTCTACATCATCTCTTCTAGTGCTGCAACTTTCCTCAAGTGGCTGCTTTGTACAACTCATTTTTCATTGCAATTGTTTCCATTCTCTCACTAAAGCTTAGTCGATCCAAGATGTATGTTCGAGCTGATTTATGGGAAAGCCTCAATATATATCACACAATTTTTCCTCAATATATATTAGAAATTTTTCAATCTTAGCCTCATAAAGTTGTTTCAAGATGCAAAACTTGTAAACTCAATAGAGTTACATCACAACATGGGGACACTACAAGATAAATTGAGACCTGATTTACTTGTGGCAACACATGGAGCCAATAATATGGCTTTGATGTGGGCACCTACGTTCTATAACAGAGATCACAGAATGAAGGGGCCAACTTGGCCATTGTTAGCAATCCACACCATCATTGTTTGACACTATTTTATCGCAATTTGGCAAAAAACCCATTTCACAAGGGGCTCACACTAGTCAAAATGGAGAAGGATGACCTATTTGGTAGCACACAGGTTGCAAATCAATTCTAATGTTTCCAATATTGGTGTTGAGTATGTTCCTATTCTAAATAGGGAATTTTATTCAAACACAAAGTCTAAAGAAAAGTATTAAAATAGAGTGTGACACGTGAAGTGTTTTGACCAAAATTGAAGAGTTAAACTTGTAACCCTCGCTATATATATATATATATATATATAAAACCAAGACAAGTAACAAAGAACCACAATGGAATATATGCTAATGGAAAGAATAAAAGTTATTGAAAACATATCTTATATGTAACAAAAATGGGAAAGAAAAATATTATCAAATGGATACAAATACAAGACAATTAAGAAAATGTCCTGAAATGGGACATTACAAATGGTATCTACACAAAAATGAACATAGAGTGGATAAATATTTTCAAATGTACATAACTAAAACATAGCATTTGATGGAGACAACACTTGGAACAGAGTTTAAGGGACTTGACTAGTCCAAAAACATTGAAAAAAATAAAAACCATTGATAAGAATGTGATCTAACAAGAAAAGCACGGGAAAAGATTAAAGGAGATATTGTCTAGAAGGAAATTTTTTGAATTAAGGCCTCCATATCGGCTTGGCTCTTCCATCATATAATGATCTTGAAATAGGTACTATGAGACCCATCACCTACCAAGCAAGGGTTAAATGAGGTTCATCATAGCATATGAAAAGTAAAAATAAGGTATGGTTATTTTTTTCTATTTTAAGTACTATGCTATTTAATTTCTATTATTAAAATGAAGGATTATGTTATGTTTGTTTATAATTTATATAAGATGTACATGTATTCATATGAAATTATAAATATATATAAGTAATGGTTCTAAATAATAATATCATTTGATAATTGAAATGATTGTTACATAAGTACAAGTCTTGATTGACTTGAAATTGCTTTAATAATATGAATTAAAGGCTTAATAAATTATAATGTTGGACATCCTCTTCCAAGATAAGATAAGGCCTGCGGTGGAATGGGTCAGGTGACACCATTTGGAGGTACTAGGTAAGGCCTACTGTGAGATAGGCATTAGGCTACATCATCCAAGGGTACTAGGTAAGGCCTACGGTAGAGTGAATACCCTAGGGTACATCATACAAAGGCATTATCTTGGAGATGATGATCAGAGAGAGATAACAATAATGAGGGAGAACGGTGAGGCCCATGACTGGGTAATAGGGAACCCTATTATGGTTTCTCCTCCTACACTTAAGGAATGATAGATTAAATATTTGACATTTTATTAAATGATGAGTTATATTTTTGAATGATTTCCTATTATGCCGATCTAACAAAATCACTTTGTATTCTTTAGAATTAAGAGTATAAATACCTTGCTAGGGTTTTAATATAAGGAAATCCTAAAAGGCAAAAATTTATATGTAAATGTGTATTAATGATTTTGTGTTTGCAAGTTCACAATCAAGGAATTGCATAATGTGTATTTTCATCTGTCTGCATCGTGTTCTCATCTTTCTGCACCATGTTTGCTTTGTTTTTTCATTGATTAAGATGTATATTTCATAAATCTTTTAGTACTTTTTGTATGCAACTATGTTTTGTATCTATGAAGGAGTTTGCATATGAATGATTATGCTTGAGGGCAAGCAAATTCAAGAGGAGAGGACTGTAATATCCCCATTTTTGCATATAAATTAACTAATAATAAGTATTATATATAAAGAGTATAATATTAATAATCAATAATTTATATAAAATAAATTATAATTATACTAAGTTACAAATATAAATCATTATATATTATATAATTATAAATATTAATTTTATATATATATATATATATCAACTATTTTATGTACTATATAGTATATGAGAATTATATCTATATTAAAATAATTATAAATAATTAAAATGATTCATATATAATATACAATCATATATAGTTAATATAATATATATAATATATAATCATTTTTTATTATTATAATCATATATAATTAATATCAAAATATATTATTAATATATAATATATACTCATCTATAATTAATATTAATAAAAAGACAGGACCCTATGAAATATTGGATATATATAGAATTTCTAACATTGAAGAGAATATCATATGGAGTATTATCAAAATTATACAAGTCATAAGTGAAATACCTAATGCCCTAAAATGGGACATTATAGTGTAAAGGAATATGAAGGCTAGATAAAGTTATGATAGTTTTAGTAAAGGTGGCATTCAGAGAATGTTTCTAGAAAGCATATATTATTGTTTGGATTATATCTCCTAACAGAGATGGAATATGGTTGAGTGGACCTAGACAGAGGATGGAGACATGTTGAAGATGTCTTGGTTAATCACACTCATTCAGATGATTAGTGAGTGAATATTTATGAAGGTTGTGAACCGATAGATTGTTTGTAATTGTGAAAATATATAATATTGCAATATAACGTGTAAATGTAATATCCTAAGTCACTCCTATATTATTACTGTAAGTTGAGAAAGCATCAAGGTCAACTCAATAAAAAAAATTAGAACTTGGTATAAAGGAAATAATATTTCCATGAGGTGGTGTGTGATATACAGTCATATCTATTTGATGTATTTTGCAAACTTACGTGTGAACATCTTTTGGAATAGAGAAGTAGTTGGTGCAGTTGAGGCGTAGTGAGCTTACAAGAAACTATATTTAGAAAAAAATTGATGTTGGATAGTGAGTCCTTCTTTCTTCCTTTTAACTCCTAACAAGGTTAGCATAACTCCTAACAAGGTTGGAATCTCCTAACAGGGACTCATATGTACTAAATTTATTTGATTGACTCCTAACAAGATCCATCCTTTCACAAGGAATATTTATATTAGTACATCATCTTGGGGGTACCATCCCGATCAGGGTTTTCCCTCTAATCAAGGGTTTCCCTACTTAACAGATATGTTGTTACTATGTATGGTTATCTTTCTATGGTTGTTGCATTTCTTTTTTACATGTTTTAGAATTAATAAGGATATTGAGATTTATTTTTTTTGCATAATTGATTCACACACCCCCCCCTTAGTTATCTTGGTGGACTTTACTTTCTAACATCTCCACCTTATAGCCCTCCACCATACACATATATCCTCTTTGGAAGCTAAGTGTCCATGAGTTACTATACATTATGCATAGTCCCTTATTGCAATACCACATCACACCTCTTATGTTTCTACTCTACCACATCTTGCAACTCACCCCTGTTATACCTCCAATACTCCCCTCCATTATGCATCTACTTTTTCCTTCTCCCTCCATGTCACCATATTACTTACCACCTTGCCATTGTCACCCTTCCTCCCTATTGCCTTTGCAACCCTTCATTCTCTATTCTCTTGTACAATATACCTCCCACCCTTCACTATCCACTCTACATCATTGCACCATCTACTATCTGAGGACCTCACAATATTAATTCTCCATCTTGGGTATTCAACAACCCCTACCCAGTCACCAATAAACTCCTACATGCTATGTTCTCCACTCACACATTATCCACGTATCACTACCCCCTTTCCATCACTGACTCCTATATCATTGATGCACCTGTGAATCTCTCCATGTCATTTTTACATCCTTGGTACCTCAATCCACCATCCACATCACTCTTCAATATCTACAACATTGATAACTCATCCCCACCTCCTATAAGTCTCCAACAATCCCTTCCATGGTTTCAAACTTGGGATGCCCCAATTAACAACAGATCATAATTTCCATTGCATTGAAGGCTCATGCTCAACTCAGTAATTTATTACTATTATATACATAAATTTTTTAGATTATGGTAAAAGTAGGTTTTGAGGGGACCTAAAACCCCTTATAGCAACCAAAAAGGATTAAATGTTAAAATTACCCCAAGTTTTACAAGGACATCGAACCTAAAGATTAAAAAAAACAACAAAATACTAGGTTTTACAAGGACCTAGAACCTAACAGAATATCAGAAAAATAAAAGTTGGAAAAAGGAAACAGACACATTTAGAACCAAGACTAGTAACTAATCTAGCAACTAGAGCTAGAAATTAAGCCATCTCTTTGATCACCTTAGCTATCTTGTTACTAGTAGCCACATTGAAGGATTTCCTCCACTACTAAACTAGGAGCAACAACAACAACTTTCTTTGTACTTTGCCTGGTTCTCTCACTAGGACCACCAAGCAACTAAACTACAATAAGGGAGATGATTTCCTCATTGCTTCTTCTACCGATGCTCACAATGACTACACACAAACTCAAAGTAGCCATATCCATCCTTTGACCATTGTCCTTAACTAGTTGATGCAACTCCATTTCATGGGCCTTAGGCTTCTTAGGGATATTACCCACCTAGTTCTCCATATGTATTCTTTTACCTCTTTCTTCATCCAAGTTATTCTAAAGCTCCCCCATCTATTTCTTGAGAATAATAATCTCATTGTAGAGCCAAGAATCAACCTGGAGAGAAGCATCAGCTTTCAATTTAGCCTTATGGAGGAAAGTAAGCTTCCCCTTATTATTCTCATCTTCATTGGCCTCATTTTCAAATAAATTTTCAGGATTAATTTTATCATCCTGAGTCTCATCTAGCTTTAACTGATTGTCCTTGTTTAAACCCCCCTGGCTAGTCTTTTCCTCATGGCTTTCCTTATTCAAATTTTGATTATTAATTATAAGACCACTTTTTTCAGCAAGCTTTTCCTTTTCTGAATCAACCAAGAGCTTCACAACCTGAGTCTCCATCTAGGTTGGCCCTTTGCCTTTAGTCGTGATACGTATATCCTCATTCTAGCCTGAGGGTTCATAATGAGACTTAATTACCATTTTCTTGGACCCACCATTATTGCTTTCCCCATCATCTTTAGCAAGAAGCTCCTCAACTACTAGAATACCCATCAAAGTTGGAACTAAAATCACTAGTCTCCATCTCATCCTCCTCTTCTTTTTTGCTCCCAGAATTCATTGCATCCTTATTAACCTTTTGAATATTTTCAACCTCAGTCTCCTTTTTATTATCCTTTACAATCTCACTACGACCCTCCTCAGTTTTCACAATATGTTTTTTTTTTTGGCACTCATTTTATCTAGAGGCTCTTTCCCAAAAGATTTACTCTTCTTATCCACAACAAGCGAAAGTTTCATGACATTCTTTCTATAATAATCTTCAATTAACAAAGTAAGCCCTTCGTGAAGGACATGCCTACTATCTTTCTTTCTATGGGCATGGAGGCTATTAAGCAGGGAATACTTCAAATAAAAGGGAAAAGATAATCTATCCTTATACCGGAAGTGGTTCAAAAAAACAAAATGGATTTATATACATAAATGTTATATAAGATACTATATATTATTATTAGTACTTTCTTATAGGCTAAGTACTATTGCAAGATTTTTTGAATTCCTTCTCTTAACTAGTGATTAAAACAATATTTGTGAACCATTTAAGAATTAATTTATTTGTTATTTTTATATGCACCTCATACTTTATATAATGAAAAATGAAGTATTTGTAAATTTATAATATGTAGAGATTATTTATTGATTATTTGATTGGCTAAATTCTTTAATTTCTATATTGTATTTGTTTTCAAAAGAATTTCTAGTGTATAATCAAATATTTGAACTACTTTCAATTTAGTGGTTTTTCAAAGGAATCCGCACTATCCACAAACATGACATTTGGGGTGTTTCACATACATTTTAGAACTCTGACATGTCAAAATTTTAGTATTTAGTAAAGCTACCTAGAATACTTTTGTTTTTATGTTTAATTAAGATCTTTATTAAACTTTTTTATTTTAGTTCATAACTTACTTTTTCTTTTCTTTTTTATAATGTAAATAAAGATATTTTAAATATATAGTATTATTTATTTTTATTTGTAATAAAAATATTTCAAAATTTATTATATGTTAATTATGTATTTTACTATGTCTACATTAAAAATAGTGAATCTTTTTCCTCTGAACATTATGAACAAGGTGAACTTGACCAAATCAGTGAATTATGCAAATCAAACTACATTATTCATTCAAAATAAAAATAAAAACCCAATATTTGGATTACTTTCAATTTAGTGTTTTTTCAAAGCGAATCCACACTGTCCACAAACATGACATATAGGGTGTTTCGCATACATTTTAGAACTCTAACATGTCAAAATTATAATGTTTAGTAAAACTACTTAGAATACTTTTATTTTTATGTTTAAGTTCTTCATTAAACTTTTTATTTTAGTTTATAACTTGCTTTTTCTATTTTGTATAATGTAAATAAAGATAATTTAAATATATAATATTATTTATTTGTAATTTGTAAATTGCAAAAAAAAATTAAATTAAATTTATTATATGTTAAGTATGCATTTTAATATATCTACATTAAAAATGGTGAATCTTTCTGCTCTAAACATTATGAACAAGGTGAACTTGACCAAATCAGTGAATTATGCAAATCAAACTACATTATTCATTCAAAATAAAAATAAAAACTCAATATTAGGGTAAGGGCTAAATAAACATTGCGAGCTCTAAATAGTGATCCTTCGTCTAAGGAAAGGAGTGTTGACACTTAAATCCAAGGAGGGTTCCATTCACTAAGGAAATTGCTACAAACAAACCAACCAAGGCCAAACAATGTTTTAAATTTACAATTCCTTGCAAGAACAGCCTTGAAGCCCTAGTTAGACTCCACAAAATTAAATGAAAAGAAATCTTGAAGGCATGCAAAATAGAGGATATTCATGGAAGAGGGGACTAGACACTCGAAACATTAGTTAAGGAGAAGCCCTCCCATAAAAATTTAAAACATGCCTCTACAATGGAAGGGATTGGCAAAGGTTGGCAGTTGGTCTGGAAAAGAATAAAATGGACAACAAATAAAGTTTATCATCAAAAAAAAGTTGTAGTTTCATATCGGCCTCTATTCATTTCCACCACAGAAATCTTATTGTAAGTTTGTGAAAAACTAAGTATGCTCTTCTCTCACATCTTCGGATGATCTTGAGAATCAAAAAAGTTTGACAAAAACATTTTTAATCTCTAGTGTTTACACATGTGTTTTATGAAATCTGCGTGATTGTAGCATTTCTAGTTATACTGGCAAGATTTTTGGTTGTTACAACACGTCTAAGAGGTTTGAGAAAGTCAAATTTGGCTTTCATTTCACCAAGATCAGAGATCATCATACAAGTTGCAAAACTGGGGTTTCAATCTCAAATCTAACAACCAACTTGCATATTTGGTGTTTTCAATCAATATTCTAGGTTCTTGCATGCCATTTATTGACTTAGGTAGTTGATTCAATCTTTTCATGACGTCTTTTGGTTGGTGGGGTCTTTTTTGGTTGTTGGGGCCTTTTTTATTGCTAAAGGCATCTAATTTACACTATAGCTACATCTTCTTTACATCAGCAAGAAAAACTCTTTATGGGTTTTGTACGTAGTACTAAAAAACCATCTGGGTATCTTTTAGTTTTTGCATGCAATCTATATATTTTGCAAAATCAAGCATGGAAAGCTAAAGTCGTACCCCTCTCCATTGGCAGTCACAAATTTGAATGTGGTTTTCAAATGCCTCATTCTTGCTCATACGAACTCTGACTTCAACAATTCTTATTATGATCTTGGCTATTTTTTTGTGCTCTATCCATTAGTGCAGTCATTTTCTATTTTCATGCATAAATTTTTTAGAAATTGCAAATTCTTAGTCATGACTTTGCACAATTCTCATTTTGGAAACTTTGGAGGATCATAACTTTCTCATACGACCTTGTATCAAGGTGATTCTTTTTTTGAAAGTGCATTTTTTTAGTAGATCATAGTGGTGCTATTTGTTTCCTAGAGTATTGTGCCCAAGTTTCACTTTCAACATATGCTGTTCATTAGGGTTTTTTAATGCATTGAAATCAAGACCACTTAGTATTTCTTGCTAGTGGTAGTTGTAACTATACTAAAATAAATTTACAAATCATATTTCTTTGGGGGGGGGGGGGGGGGGGGGGTTCTTTGATTGAGTAAAAGTGGGAGGCGATGCATTGTCATGGTTGGGTTCTCTTCTTTTTAGCATTTCTTCCCTATATTTCTTCATCGTGGTTCAAAAAAATATGCCCATCCTAACTCCATATAATTACTTTGAGTGGAAATCATGCATGACAATTCACTTAAGGAAAGTTGGATTAAATAGGATAACTACGGGACTTGAAACTAAACTAGATAAAGATGAAGATAAGCCTAAGTGGTTTAACAAATGTGATGAGGCATATGGAACATTGTGTTTGTCTATTTCTCCTGACTTTCTATTTCACATTAAATCTTTGGATACACCAAATGAAATATGGACAGAGTTAGAAACACTATTTGGTACACAAGATTCAATGAGGGGTCATATGTTGGAAAATGAACTAATTAGTTTAAGTCCAAGCAATTTCAACACAATCCAAGATTTCTTCACTAAATTAAAATCACTAAGGCTATAGTTAAAACAATGTGGAATTGAAAAGAAAGATGAACAACTAATTCTTAGTATTCCCTCTAAGCTAAGTTCAGAATATTCTATGTTTGTCTCTACCTTCTATGCTACTAAGGGTGTCATGCCATCTTTAGATGATTTTTCTATCAATCTCACTCGAGAACATGAAAAACTAATCCAGATGGGCACTCTTAAGTACTCTAAGTCACATGCCTTGGCTACCAACTAAGGTACAAAAGAACAAAAAGGACAAAGTAGTAACAATAATAGTAAGGATGAGAAACAAAATAATAGCAAGGAGAGGAAGGATCAGATATTGATTGCTTCAAAAGCAACTATTGATACCCCATCTTCCAAGGGTGATAAGCCTAAGAAAGAAAAAGTCCAATATGCCTATTGTAAAAGACTTGATCATGAGGAACATAAATGTTTGAAGAAACAAATTGATCACTTGACACACATTCTTGAGAAGAATAATATCAGTGTTCCTGAGTCTATCAAAAAAATTTCTAATGAATGGTCTAACAAGAAAAAAATAAAACAATAAGGGGAAAGGAAAGGGCAAGGCCCTTGTTGCAATTTCTTCCTCACCATCCACTTGGATTCTTAATTTGGGTGCTTCACACCACATGGCTTCATCTAAGGAAGAACTTGCATCCTTGGAGCCATGTACTATGCCTTCTATTTTGATGGGTGATGACACTCCTATTGAGGTGTGTGGGAGAGGTTCTGTTGATATGGGGGATGGCACATTCCATGATGTTCTTTGTGTACCCTCATTATCAACTAATCTCCTATCGATATACTAGATCACTCACACAAGTTTAGGCAAGCCGGTTGAGTTCAGTCCTAATTTAATGGAGATACGTGAGTTACACATTGGTTCTATAGTTGTAGTTGGAAGAGCAGATCATCAATCACAACTCTATCTATTTTCTCACTTTGTTCCTGATCCTCCTTCGATTGTTTTTCTCACTCACTCTAATGATGTGCATAAATTATGTCATGAGTGGTTTCGCCATCTTAACTTCCACTACTTGCATCAACTCAACCAATAGAGCATGGTCATAGGGTTGCCTTCAGTTTAGTTCTCAGGTGATTTTTTCCAAGGTTGCATTCTTGGTAAGCATCCTAAGGAAAAGTTTGGCAAAGATAAGGCATGGAGAGCTTCACAGATACTAGAGTTAGTTCATAGTGATTTGGCTGGTCCATTTCAACATGCTTCTTTCAGCAAGGTTCAATATGTCCTCACATTCATTGATGACTTTTCTCGATATACTTGGGTGTACTTTCTCAAATAGAAGTTAGAGGTATTTGATCATTTTCAACACTTCAAAACTTTTGTAGAGAAATAATCTGGGAAAGCCATCAAAGTTTTGCGCATAGACAATGGTGGTGAGTATGTCAACCATTGGTTTGAGAGATTTTGCACTTCAGAGGGGATTGATTTGTAGCATTCAGTTCCATACAATCCTTAATAGAATTTTTTTGTAGAACAGAAGAATAGATCCTTGAAAGAAATGGCAAACTGTATGATTCACTCTAGATCTCTAGCACCACAGTATTGGGTAGAGGCCATTAACTGTGCTTGTTATATCCATAACCATGTTCCTCATTGAGCCTTGAAGGGAGTTACTCCTTTTAAAGTTTTGAGTGGTCAGAAACCATCAATTAAGCACTTTCAATTTTTTGGCTCTCTTGCATGGGCCCACATTCCTACAGAGAAATGCAAGGCCTTGGATCTGTAGAGTAGACCTTGCATATTTGTAGGTTATCTTGATGGTGTAAAGGCTTATTGGTTGCTCCACCCTACTACACATGAGTTGTTCATTGAGATGAGTGTTCAATTTAAGGAGGGATTTTCAAGCTCTCTTTCTATCACTTCTGCAACTCCTACTTTGACATTGGAGTCACTTGAATACATGATAGATCTTCTGATAAGTGAGATTCACCTGAGTAGTCTTCTACCTCCACTTCTAATGTAGAGAGTGATTCAGAGGACTCACCTCTTTCCTCTCCTAGTCATCATTCAAAGGTTGATGATTCCCCTCTAGATTCTCCATCTTCTAGTCCACTTTAGGCTAGATAGACCTTACAATCTATGGGTCATTGGGTTGGGGATCCATCAGACACTAAGCAGACTCATTCACAGTTTTAGGATGCTCTACATGTCTTCATTGCTACTGCCTTAGATCAATAGTCCTTTCATGAGGCTTCTGGTATTCCTAAGTGGGATATAGCTATGCAGGAAGAGTATAGTTCCTTGATGAGGAACCACACTTGGGATCTTGTTCCTCTTCCTAAGTGAAGAAAACTTGTTTGATGTAAGTGGATCTATGCACAAAATTTGTAGTAGATGGATCAATTGGCAAGCACAAGGATCGCATGGTTACCAAAGGATTCTCCCAAGTTCCTAGGATTGACTACTCTAAGACTTTTGTGCCAATTGCCTAAATGAATTTCATTCAACTTGTTCTTGCCATTGCTATAGCTAATTATTGGGAAGTGCATCAGATAGATGTGAAGAGTGCTTTTCTTCATAGTGACCTTCATGAGGAGATCTACATGGAGTAGCCATAAGGCTTCCTTCATGATTCTTCATTTGTGTATCATCTTCAAAAGTCTCTCTATGGCCTCAAACAGGCTCCTCAGGCTTGGTATGTCAAGATGGACTCCTTCCTTCTATTAGTTGAGTTCACTCGGTGCCATTATGATCCTAATGTCTACATTCTGCAATAGGGTGATTCACTTCTATTTTTGGTTTTATATGTTTATGACTTGTTGATCATAGGAATTTCTTCACCCACCATTAAGGCTGTCAAAGTTTCCCTTCAGGAAAGTTTTTTGATGACTGACTTGGGCTCGTTGCATTACTTTCTCAGGATTGAGATCTTTCAATCTCTTTTTAGGATCACCATCACACAATCCAAGTATGCTCTAGATTTACTCTCAAGGTTTCATATGGCTAACTGTAAGCCTACTCTAATTGAAAAAGCTCATTGTTGAAGATCAAAAAGGGAGATTGTTGCAAAGAAAGAATATTGTTGTAAAAGAATGTTTTCAATCATTGTTTTGTCATTGATGTCAAACCTGCTATTTGTAGGGATGATATTTTCTTATAAGATCCAAGTACTATCACTTAGTTGATTAATGAAGAGGATTTTATCAACACGATATAACAAGAGCACCTACAGAAAAGGTTGAGTTATGATGTTGTAATGAAGTGCAAGGATTAGTTAAGACAATGGTTAAGTAATGTATTGACTACAAAGCTTAAACTAAGATCATTAGTGGGTGTCGAGCAAGTTAGTTGAAGCCAAGAAAATTCTCAGTAAAGTCAAGTAATAGAAATTTCTAGTGTGTGTCGAGTGATCTTCATGTGCCAAGTGAAGATAAGGTGGCAAGCATCAAAAAAAATTTAGTTGGTGCAGAGTGATCTTTAAGTGTCGAGCATCAAGAAAAACATAGTTGATGTCGAGTAACATAGTGTGTGTTGAGCACCAGTATTTCAATAGTTTCGAGCTGCTACATTATTTCAAAAGATGAAGATTGACCAAATTTAAGTAGACATAGTGGTTACATTGAATTTTGTGAATGAGTTGGAAGATAAGGATGACGAGTTGGTGGCACAAAATCCTATGTAAACCATTTTGGGCAAATTCTAAAGGATTATTCAACAAGTTTCCAAAGGAAATAGAATGTGGGTTAGATGCAATGAATCCTACCTAATCCATATGAATTGAAATTGAAAAATGGAAGAATCGAGTGGGAAAAGGTACTCCAAGACTTCTATTTAAGAAGTCATAGACCAAGAAGCAATGAGCTACTGATATTGTTGTTGTTGAAGAGCCAAATCTATGAAGTGGTTAGAAGGGTGTCAAGGAGGAGACATTCAGGAGAAGGAAGAGCATAGAGGCTCTGCTTATACGATTGGTTATAAAGAGATGATTGCACTCGTACATTAAGTATGGAGACTCAAGGAGATAAAGCTTGAAAGGAGGGCAAGCTGTTAAGAGTTGCAGAGATTGAAGGCCAGGCAAGGGTATGAGTTGAGAACTGATCTAAGATCTGCAAGATAAGTTGTATGTTGTAGTCAGGTTAAGATTTTCTAATACTCTCTAGCAATTGTATTAGATCTGAAAATCCTATGGACTTAGGTTGGCCTAACAGCCATTTGTAAATCCTTTAACAGGGTGGCATTCCAAGTGAATGTTCTAAATTCCTCTAACTAGGCCTATTTCTAACAGGGTGGTTAAATCCTTTAAAAAGGTCACATTTAACAGTCTGTTGCAAGCCTTTAACAGGGCAGGCCTTTCATAGGGCATCACTTTAGAAGGGTGAAAATTGAGTAGCATGTTACTGGTGGTTTTTCCCAAATTGGGTTTTCACATAAATCATTGTGTCATGTGTTGATTTCTTATGTGTTATACTTGCATGTTGATTTACAGTAACTTGTTGATTAGATAAGTTAAAGCTTGGATAAATGAATGGTTGAATGGGTTCACTACACTTAGTGAAAAGTTTGAATAGGAAATTTGGCATTTGGACCTTGAATAACTAATTCAACCCCCCCCCCCCCCCCCCCCTCCCCTTAGTTATTCTAAAGCAATTCTAACAATTGGTATCAGAGCCATCTTCTGATTTAGTTTCAAGGTACTAGAAGTAGGAAGATCAAGATGTCCAAGAGAGAAGTTCCCAAGCTCAATAAAGATAACTTTGCTGGATGGCAGAGTTTGATGAAATTGCACCTTGGATCAATAGGTGACTATGCACAAACTTCAATTGGAATAGAACATGTAACTCCAATAGGACCTCTCACTGCAGATGATTTGAACAAAAAGAAGGAGCATAACCAAGCAATGTTGGAGATTTCCTCTGCACTTAACTATGCAGAATATGATGACATCAAAGACTGTGGCACTACATTCAAGATGTGGAAAAATTTGTCAAAAATCTACGGAGGAGATCAAAATGTCCAGAGAGCAAAGAGAGAAAGCTTAAGAGGAAAGTTTGATGAAATGAAGATGGAGGAAGGTGAAAATGCTACAAGAATGAAAGAAGTGATGAGTGCAATAAGAAGTCTAGGTGGACAATTAGAAGGAAAAACAACCATCAACAAATATTTATGAACTCTACTTCCCATCTATGCTATTAGAGTTTCAGCCATCCAAGAGTTGAGGTGTGTACAAGGGAACACACTAACCTTTGAAGAAATAGTGAGAAGACTTACTGCATTTGAGCTTTCCAATTTTGACAACTACAGACCTAAGAACCTTGAATCTGTTTTCAAGGCCAAGATGAAAATAAAAGATAATGAGCAGGACACATCAATTAAGAAAAGAAGAAAAAGAAAACATGCATCCAATGATAGCAACATGAATAAGGAAGATGTGGAATACTTATAAGCACTACTAGCTAGGAGATTCCATAGAGGTAAAGGAAAATTTAAAGGTAAGCTCCCTATCATATGTTTCAATTGCAATGAAGTAGGTCATATAGCTACAAGATGTCCATAGTAGAAGAACTACAAAGAAGGAAACAAGTTCAGGAACAAAAGAGAAGATGACAGCAAAGATTACAAGAGAAAGGTAAGAGATGCTACATTGTTGAAGAAGACTCTAATGAGAATGATGATGAAGTAGTCTATGTAGCCATGAAGGATGAATCAGAAAAAGATGAAGATGAAGCAACAACATTGGTTACCTATGTCAACAAGAATAAAAAGTGGATCATAGATAGTGGATGTTCACATCACATGATAGGAGATAAAAGTAAGTTCATTACCTTTACTCAATATGATAGAAATAGTGTTAGATTTGGTAATGATGCCCCATGTCAAATCAAAGGAAAAGGCTCTATTAAACTTATAGAGAAAATTTCATGTGATAATGCATACTATGTTTAAGGATTGAACTAAAACTTGTTGAGTGTATCCCAGTTAGGCAATGTAGGTTGCAAAGTTGAATATGGAAACAAAACTACCAAGATCTATGATATTGATGGAAATCTGATAGGAAAGGGTAAAAAAACTAGGAGTAATCTATTTTACCTAGATATGGAAGATGCAACATGTCTTTTTGTTAGACTTGATGATGTGTGGTTATTGCATAAAAGGTTGTGTCATGTTAACTTTGATAACCTAATTAGCATCAGCAAGAAAAAGAAAGTCAGAGGATTGCCCAAGTTGAAGAAACCTAAAAACACAATGTGTAAACAATGTCAACTAGGGAAGATGACTAAGTCTAGTTTCAAAAGCAAAATATACACTTATAATGAAGTACTAGAGTTAGTCCATATAGACTTATGTGGCCCAATAGAAGTGCAAAGCTACCTATGAGACAGATACATAATGGTATTTGTAGATGATTATTCCAGAATGATGACTACTATGTTCTTAAAGAAAAAATTTGATGCTTTCCAAATGTTTAAGTGGTATTTGGCTAGAGTTGAGAAGGAAATAGGAAAGAACCTTTAATGCCTAAGGTCAAACAAAGGAGGTGAGTTCACATCAAGAGAGTTTGAAACATTCTACAATGACAAAGGTATCAAAAGGCAAACATCAGCACCAGGAACTCCACCACAAAATGGTATTGCTAAAAAAAGGAATAGGTTAGTGATTGACTATGCTAGAACCTTGATGATGGAGAAAAATGTTGCACTAAAGTACTGGAGAGAAGTTGTAAGTACTGCAGTCTACACACTGAATAGAGTTTAAGTCAAGAAAGGTACAAATGCAACACCTTTTGAATTATGGTATGGTCATTCACCTAATGTTAAACATTTCAAAGTATATGGTTGTAAATTCTATATTCTAAAAGATACAAGAAATGGAAAGTTTGATGCAAAGAGTGATGAAGGCATATTTCTTGGATACTCCACTAGAAGTAAGGCATATAAGTGTTTGAATGTTAACACTAACAAAGTTGTGGAGAGTGTAAATGTAAATTTTGATGAGAATGCAGAAGTTCAAGTTGATGAGCCAAAGCAAATAGAGGATTAAAAATCCTTTGTATACTTCTATGAAGGAATGACAGTTGAAGACAATGCTATGAATCAAGTTGGGAATTAGCAACAAACTTCAATATTTGTCAAGTCTCAACTAGTGAATGTCGAGCTACATTTAGAAGTTGAGCTGCAGAATGCAGAAAATGCACATTTTGATTCAAAAAATAGCATGCAAGAAAGGAATGATGAAATGTCAGATGAAGAAGAACAAAATGACTTTGAAGCTGAAGGATCAAACATGGAAAGAAGGACTAAACCCAAATTAGCCAAGTATGTGAGAAAACATCACCCTGTAGATCAAATCATTGGTGACAAGGATGCTAGACCAATGACAAGGAATAGGCTTAGAAGTGAATCATGGCTGCTAAGTAAGGTTGAACCCAAAATAGTGAAAGATGCACTACAAGATGATGATTGGTAAAAAGCCATGGAAGAAGAGATAGATCAGATTGAGAGAAATAAAACATGGTCTCTAATTCCTAGACCAGCTAATAAGAATGTGATTGGTAAAAAATGGGTGTTTAGAAACAAACTTGATGAGAATGGTGAGATAACAAGAAACAAAGCTAGACTAGTTTGCAAAGGCTATGCACAAGAAGAAGGATTGGATTATGGAGAGACATTTGCCCCCATTGCAAGATGGAAGGAGTAAAAATATTACTTGCATATTTTGCATATAAAGGTTTCAAAGTCTACCAGATGGATGTGAAATATGCTTTTCTGAATGGTATATTGGAAGAGGAAGTCTACATAGAACAGCTAACATCTAGAGGGATTTGTTGATGAGAAGAACAATGACATGGTCTACAAGCTACAGAAAGAACTTTATGGAATGAAACAAGCACCTAGAGCATGGTATGAGAGGTTGCACAAATATCTTGTGAAGACAGGATTTAAAAGAATAGATGACAACAACAACTTGTACATCAAAGATGAGGAAGGTAAAGACATTTTGATATCAGAAATCTTTGTTGATGATATAATATTTGGAGGAAAAGATGTTTTATGCAAAGATTTTGCTGATCAAATGAAGCATGAATTTGAAATTTCAATGTTTGGAGAAATCAAATTCTTTGTTGGATTACAAGTACATTAGATGAAGCATGGCATATTTGTGACCCAATCCAAATACATCAAGGAAGTACTCAAAACATTTGGTCTAGAAGACTCAAAACCAGTCAGCACACCAATGGCAACATACCATAAACTATCCAAGAATGATGAGTTTGCTGAAGTAAATCAGACATTGTATAGGTCAATGATTGGAAAGCTACAAAATGTTTTACATAGTAGACCAAACATTGCATTAGCTATTAGAATAGTAGCAATATTTTCTACAAATCCAAGAGAAAATCATTTAATGGTAGTAAAGAGAATGATGAGATACCTGAAAGGAACTGATGACTTTGGTTTATACTAAAAGAGAAATGAAAAGTTTGAACTGAAAGCCTACACTAATCTAGATTGGGGAGGCAACATTGATGATAGAAAAAGCACAAGTGGATGAGGACTTTTCTTAGGAAAGAGGTTGATTACATGGATAAGCAAAAAACAAAGTTGCACCTCACAGTCCATTGCTAAAGCTAAATATGTGGCAACTACTATAAAATACACCAATATTGTATGGATCAAACATTTGTTGCAAGGTATGAAGGAAGAGGTAACTAAGCCTGTGATACTTTATTGTGATAATAAAAGTGCCATCAATATATCAAAAAATCCAGTAATACATGCTAAAACTAAGCATATTGCAATCTGTTGAGATAATGGGTGTTGCACACATTGCATAATATTGTTATTTTATTATTTTATTTTATTATGTAATTTTGTGCCTAGATGGACGTGCAACATGTAAAGATTCCCATAGAATATTCTTGATGAGCTGTATTGTAACATTGTGAAAATATTTTATGTAATTATTTAATATTGGGGAAAACAATTAAATGCCCAATTTTAAATGTGGGGTTAGTGGGTTAGGTAGCACATGGTTTTAGCACATGGTTTATGTAATACCACTTGGTGGTTTTGTGGGACTTGCTACTATATAAGCAGCCACAAGGGTAGTTTTTGTAGAGAGAGAGAGAGAGAGTGAGAGTGACAAGGAGAAGACAAAAGGCAAGAGTCGAGCAGGACAAGGCTTGACAGGTTAGCCAAGGGAGCATTTGTGAAGGTTGAAAGCATGGCATGGGATGTGTGGATTCATGCTTGTTCACATAGTTTGCTCGGTTGTGGCTATGGCCATGAAGGCTTCCATGGTTGTATGGCAATGGTATTTTTGTTGAA
Organism: Cupressus sempervirens; assembly: GCA_028749045.1. Lineage (NCBI taxonomy): Eukaryota > Viridiplantae > Streptophyta > Pinopsida > Cupressales > Cupressaceae > Cupressus > Cupressus sempervirens. The sequence goes on along the minus strand of CM053783.1, from coordinate 668,832,890 downwards.
TAATACATGATGATGGATGCTTTTGGAGGCTGGGTTTTTTCCCTCAATGAGGGTTTCCCAGGGTATATCTTGTGTCACAATTTTGTGGGTATGTTGTCTATTCTCTTGCATGTGGATTTTAATTCCGTGTTTATTTCAGATTTATTATGGGTTATGTGGAAACGGTTATATTCTTTATTGCCAATTTTCCTTATAACTTGTTAGGATAAACCACAGACAGAAATAAAAACTACATGCAAATATAACCAATAACAGAAAAATAATAGAACACACAAAAATGAACACAAGGCACCAAGATTTAATGTGGTTCACCCAATCCCTGGGCTATGTCCACCAAACAGCAAGTCCGATCTTATTACAATCCAGTGATTACAACCTGATTACAATCTGTAATCCCTTACAGCTCAATACCGCCTCAAGAACCAATTTCGTATCACAACATTATGAAAAATACCCAACCCTAAGCCCTTTTATACAAGTATTAAACCGCTTTAGGGTTATAACATGTCGGCCATATGTTGGCCATAATATGTTGGCTACCATGTCGGCTACTGTCCAAAAAAAAAAAATTTCAGGGTGATGCCCCGAACCCCACTATTTATGAAGTATGTACAGTACTTTCCTGATCAGTCACCACAATCTAACAACCATTGCACCAAAAGCCATGACTGTTAGTGAACATGGAACACCACATAATTAACCACCTGTGGGCAGGGGAGCGCGTTGCATCACCCAACACAATCAAGTATCACTATGTAAGAGAGTTGGTGGAAGACAAACAAGTGAAGATGGAGTATGTTAGCTCAAAGGAAAAAATTGCTAATATATTCACAAAAGCACTACCTAAAGATGCTTTTGAGTATCTTAGAGGTAAGTTAGGGGTGATACCCCTAGCTAAGGCTACCTAAAGCAAAAGCAAGTATGCCCTACATCAAAGGAGTAGATTGTTGAAGATTTTATACATTGATGCAAAGGATGTTTACTTTGGGATCCATGCCTAAAGTAGTAAGAAGTACTAAAATTTCAAATCAATCACAAGCAAGGTGATAGAGGGACACATTGAATGAGCCTGTAAGAGCTACATTTGCATATTAAGATGCTAGTATGTCTTTGGCATTGTTGTCAAAGAAGGAGAAGTAGACAATTGATCAACAACTTTTGAAGATAAAGAATCAGAAAAGGAGAGATAGCAAAAAACTAATCAAACAAAGATAGAGGGAGATATACTAATCAAACAAAGATAGAGGGAGATTTCAAAGGTTGATTAGAATAGCAGAAGATGAGCAATACAAAGGGAGAAAGACAAAGAACAAGGATACAATAGCAAAGAGGGAGAAGTTGAAATGAAGCAATCAGAATAGTAGAAGGAGATGTGATGTAACAATTTACTTTTTGGCATTTGCCTTACTATTCTAACCTAGCTAGCATTTGGTTGAATAGTTTAGCCTGATGGTTGATCAGTTTGCTTTGCCATCAATGCCAAAGAGGGAGATTGTTGGAAATCTGATTGAAAAAGCTCATTGTTGAAGATCAAAGAGGGAGATTGTTGCAAAGAAGGAAGATTTTTGTAAAAGAATGTTTTTAATCATTTCTTTGTCATTGATGTCAAACCTGCTATTTGTAGGGATGATATTTGCTTATAAGATCTAAGTACTATCACTTAGTTGATTAATGAAGAGGATTTGATCAACATGGTGTAACAAGAGCACCTAAGGGAAAGGTTGAGTTATGATGTTGTAATGAAGTGCAAGGATCAATTACGACAATGGTTAAGTAATGTATTGACTACAAAGCTTAAACTAAGATCATTAGTGGGTGTCGAGCAAGTTAGTTGAAGCTGAGAAAATTCTCAGTAGAAGCCAAGTAACAGATATTTCTAGTGTGTGCCAAGCGATCTTCATGCACCAAGTGAAGATCAGGTAGCCAGCATCAAAAAAAAATTAGTTGGTGCCAAGCATTAGGAAAAACACAGTTGATGTCAAGTAACATAGTGTGTGCTGAGCACCAGTATTTCAATAGTGCCTAGCTGCTACATTATTTCAAAAGATGAAGATTAGCCAAATCTAAGCTGACATAGTGGTTACATTGAATTTAATGAATGAATTGGAAGATAAGGATGATGAGTTCGTGGCATAGAATCCTATGTAAACCATTTTTGGGAAAATTCTAAAGGATTATTCAAGAAGTTTCCAGAGGAAATAGAATATGGGTTAGATGCAATGAATCCTACCTAATCCATGCGAATTGAAATTGAAAAATAGAAGAATCAAGTAGGAAAAGGTACTCCAAGACTTCTATTTAAGAATTCATACACCAAGAAGCAATGAGCTACTGATATTGTTGGTACTGAAGAGCCAAATCTATGAAGTGGTTACAAGGGTGTCAAGGAGGAAACATTCAAGAGAAGGAAGAGCACAGAGGCTCTGCTTCTACGAGTTGTCATGAAGAGATGATTGCACTAGTACATTGAGTATGGAGACTCAAGGAGACAAAGCTTGAAAGGAGGGAAAGCTATTAAGAGTTGTAGAGATTGAAGGCCAGGTAAGGGTATGAGCTGAAAAGTGATCTGAGATTTGCAAGATAAGTTGTATGTTGTAGTCAGGTCAAGTTTTTCTAATACTCTCTAGCAATTGTATTAGATCTAAAAATCCTATGGACTTAGGTTGGCCTAACAACCATTTGTAAATCCTTTAACAGGGTGGCATTCCAAGTGAATGTTCTAAAGTCCTCTAACTAGGCCCACTTCTAATAGGGTGGTTAAATCTTTTAACAAGGTCACATTTAACAATGTGTTGTAAGCCTTTAACAGGGTAGGCCTTTCACAAGGCATCACTTCAGAAGGGTGAAAATTGAGTAGCATGTTACCGATGGTTTTTTCCAAATTGGGTTTCCACGTAAATCACTATGTCATGTGTTGATTTCTTATGTGTTATACTTACATGTTGGTTTACAGTAACTTGTTGATTAGATAAGTTAAAGCTTGGATGAATGAATGGTCGAATGGGTTCACTACACTTAGTAAAAAGTTTGAAGAGGACATTTGGACCTTGAATAACTAATTCACCCCCCCCCCCCCACCCCCCTCTCAGTTATTGTAAAGCAATTCTAACACAAGGTTACTAAGAGGGGAGGGGTGAATTAGGAACCAATAAAACTTTATCTTACTTCACCAATTAATCCTTTATAAAATATTCCGATCTAATCACATGCATGAAAGAATGTAAGCATTTAAAACATTCATTATACGTTGACACAAGATATGGTGATCCAAAAACCTTCCAAATAGAAAGTAAAACTAAGGTTGGGATGATACCCACAAGCTTTAGTACTACAATGTAAAGTTAACCTATTAAGGCTTACAATTGACCACTTCTGGTGATCTACCTTGTTAGGAGCAATAAGGACTGTGAGGTCCACCTTGTTAAAGGATTTAGAAACATACAATGAAGTATGCACTTGGTTAGAAGATTTGGAAAAGATTTTCAAGTCTACTCTATTAAACGATTTAACTGATGCACCTATTAGGATGAACTAGTGGTTGATCTCTAATCTACAACTTTAATTTTCTAGTTGAGATTCCTTGTATTGTAATGATCACCTCGTTGTGATAGATAAATCTATGTTGTCCCTTATACTTCTTGTATCCTTCTTTAATTTGCACTTTTTCTCATCATATACCCTTCATTCTTAAATTCGATATGATATGGTGCATTACATATATACTAATCCAAATCACAACATACTGGAGTTGGCTACAATACCAATTTCATCATAATTGACAAAGTCAGCCCAACTGTTGTGACTCGAGTTCTAAAGAAAAACACGGTGATGTTCTGATGCATGACAAACATTATCAATGCTCGAAAATCTTTGGTACTTGGTTGAACTTGAAGCTCGATCCATACTAATCACTTCCAAGTAGCTCAAATTCGATCAACATTGTATGTCTCAGTGAACATTGAGAAACTCAGTGGTTGCTGAATCAATCTGTTGACACTACATGACTCGGTCAACACTAGATTCATATTGTTAACATAGTCAGCTCAATAGATATAGTATAACTTGGTTAACATACCATAGCTCGGTTAACACTACAATCTTCTTCACTTCCACTAAATAGCTCGATAAACATTGTGTAGCTTGGGAAACACTACAAACTAACTCCTTGGCTCGGGTTAACACTGCAAAGTGAATGATAAGCTTGATAAAAACTATAGAGCTTGGTAGCAATGTAACCATTTTGACTAAGTGTTGAGTCATTGATAGACAATTTCATTTTAATGTCAGCAATCTCCCCCTTTGGCATTAGTGCCAAAAACACTTATCAAACCAAAAATTATGAACTTCAAAACTATAAGTAAGTCAATAAAACTTATTTTACCATCATTTTGTGTCTTCAACTTGGTTTGACTTCTTGAAGTTATAGCTTGGTAACATACTTTGTTTTTCTGATTTGAAAAATTGCTTTTGTAAAGATATTTTCTACTTAATTGTACATGTGTCTGCATAATACTATATTACTCCCCCATACATATATCTCTCCTATATACATACAACTAGAATATACTATACTTTCTTCCTCTTTACATATTACTACTCCCCCTTTTTGACATAAATTCCAAAGGTGTATATAATATCTATATGTTAATACCGAAATGTGACAACAAATTAGAGTGCACCTTTAGAATAAGTACCATTATCTTGTCCTAATTCTCATGTAGTACCTTACTTGCATGTAATGCAATCGAAACTTCTGCTAATAATTCCATCATGTGATTAGCTATGCAGAAGTTGTTATCATGGATGAGTGTCTTTGCATGTACAGTGTGTTTCTACAATGCATCCATGTTTGAGCCCTAGATTTTTGAAAGTCTAACCTAAATCTTGGCTTCTTCCTTCAATAATTCTGCCTATAGATTTGTCAGATATCTGATCTTTGTGTAATGTGCAAAACTATGGCTTGGGTCAACTGGTAGCTAGTGTGCACTTGCCTTCATATCTTCATCTATCTTGGATGTTTTATTCCTAATATCCTTTGTGAAGATAGATGTATCACTTAGTTTGACAAATAATGAAATGACATTATTAACAGAGGTTTCCAGTGAACCAAGAATAATAGCTAACTCTACTTGATCTATTGCAATTCTCTATGCAACTTGTTCCAACACTTTATTCTCAAATTTTCTTTCAACTCTTTGGAGCACTGTATCCTATCCATTCAAGTCTTCATTTCATTTGTGAACAATTTCTACTAACTAGTCCATAATGGATTTTTTTCCATCAACCTCAATACTCAAAGCATCAATAAATATGCTCTTTATTTCTTCAAGAACTAGATTTTCTTTGTTATTTTCTTCTCTAAGCTTATGTTTCTTAGCTCTCTTCTTTAGTAGTTCACCATTTGATCAGGGTTGAGGGTAGATGTTAGATTATGGTGACTGATCAGGAAAGTACTGTACATACTTCATAAAAAAATTTGGTACGATTCGCCATTCGTAGAAATTTTTTTGGTACTATTCGCCATTCGTAGATTCACCACTAAATTTATGGCTGACATATGGCCGACATGTTGCAACCCTAAAACAACATAAAATACTTGTATAAAAGGGTTTAGGGTTAGGTATTTTTTCATTATGTTGTGATGCGAAATTGGTTCTTGCAGCGGTATTGAGCTATAAGGGATTACGGATTATAATAAGGTTGTAATCACTGGATTGTAATAAGATTGGACTTGTTGTTTGGTGGACGTAGCCCAGGGATTGGGTGAACCACGTTAAATCTTGGTGCCTTGTGTTCATTTCTATGTGATCTATTATTTTCTTTTATTGGTTATATTTGCATCTAGTTTTTATTTCTGTCTGTGGTTTATCCTAACAAGTGGTATCAGAGCGAGGTTGTCTTTCAATTATCCTCTACAGGAAAGTCTCACAGTTAAGTGGGAGTCTCACGGTTGAGTGAGACGGATGGAAGATGAGGGTAAGCTAAGGGTTGATAGGTTTAATGGGCAGAACTTCCAATTATGGAAGATGCAAATGGAAGACTATCTATATCAGAAGGATTTATGGAAGCCGTTGGAAGGCAAAGCCAAGAATCAAGGAACTATGTTGGAGGCTAAATGGGATCTTTTGGATAGAAAGGAACTCAAAAGCATTCAGTTATGCTTGGCACCATCGGTGGCATTTAATATTACAAAAGCAAAGACGACAGAAGATTTGATGAAAACCCTAGCGACACTTTATGAAAAGCCCTCTGCTTCAAACAAGGTATTTCTCATGAAGTGTTTATTTAATATGAAAATGGCACAAGGTGGATCTATTGAAGATCATTTAAATGAGTTTAATACTATTACTAGTCAGTTATCTTCTATGGGTATCAATTTTGATGAAGAAATTAGGGCTCTCTTGATTTTGTGTTCTTTGCCTTAAAGCTGGAATGGCTTGGTAATGGCAGTGAGTAATTATGTTCCTGGATCTAGTACCCTAAAATATTATGATGTGATTAGTGTTGTTTTGAGTGAGAAAACTCGTAGGAAATCCTCAGGTGGATCTACATCAGGAAGTGCTTTGAATGCACAAAGCAGGGGCAGAATGACTGAGAGAGGAAGTAACTCTGGAAATCATGGGAAATCAAAAGGAAAGTCAAAGGGGAAGAGGTCTCAATTGAGAGGACCAAATGACTGTTGGTACTGTGGGAAACCAGGTCATAAAAAGAAAGATTACTGGAATTGAAAGAAAAATGAAGGAGATAAATCAGATGGAGACAAGGAGGCAAATGTGATAAGTAACAAATCTGATTCATGGGTTTTAGATTCTGGTGCTTCATTTCATGCTACACCTTATAGAGGTTATTTCATTGATTATGTCCAAGGGGATTTTGGGCTTGTTTATTTGGGGGATAATGAACCTTGTCAGATTGTTGGAAAGGGAAAAATTAAGATTAAGTTGCAGAATGGGAATAATTGGCTACTACATGAGGTAAGACATGTTCCAAGGTTGAGTAAGAATTTAATTTCAGCGGGGCAACTCGGTGATGAGGGTTGTGTAGTTACTTTTAATGATAAAAAATTGGAAGATTTCAAAGGGTTCCCTTGTAGTAGCAAAAGGTGTGAAAGTAGGCACCTTATATCTTTGTACAGGTCATATTGTTCCTTCTACTTTGATTGTTTCAGAGAAAAATGAATGTTCAGGAACAATTGCTGCAGTTGAGTAGGGAGAACAAATAGCTGTTGTAGATTATGATACATCGCTATGGCACAACAAACTTGGGCACATGAGTGAGAAAGGTATGAAAGTACTTCATTCAAAGAAAGTTTTACCAGGTTTGAAATGTGTTAATATGGATTTCTGTGAAAGTTGTGTGTATGGAAAACAAAAGAGAGTGAGTTTTGTAAAGACTAGGAAGGAAAACAAAAAGGAAAAATTAGAGCTTGTGCATATAGATGTATGGGGACTAGCTCAAGTATCTTCCCTTCATGGCTCTCATTATTATGTTACATTTATTGATGATGCAACTAGAAAAGTATGGGTTTATTTCCTTAGACAGAAATCTGATGTATTTCAAACTTTTAAGAAATGGAAATGCTTGGTTCAAAATGAGACTAGTAAGAAACTAAAATATCTCAAATCTGATAATGGTGGTGAGTATTGCAGTCATGAATTTGAAGATTATTGCTCCACTAATGGTATTCGTAGACAAAAAACTATTCCAAGGACTCCACAAGAAAATGGAGTGGTTGAACGCATGAATAGGACTATAATGGAGCGCACAAGGAGCATGAGGTTGCATGTTGGGTTGCCCTTATACATGTGGGTGGAGGTTGTCAATACTGTAGTATATTTGATTAATAGAGGTCCCTCTACTCCTTTGGACTGTGGTATTCCAAAGGAAGCAAGGACTGGTAAGAAGGTGAATTATTATTTTCTCAACACCTTCGGTTGTGAAGCTTTTGCTCATATAGACTCTGAAAATAGAACCAAGCTAGAAGCTAAATCAAAGAAATGTGTCTTTGTTGGATATGGCATTAATGAATTTGGTTATAGGCTTTGGGATTTTGAAAATCTTAAAATTGTTAGAAGTCGGGATGTCATATTCAATGAGAAAGTGTTGTACAAAGATGTGTTGCAACAACATGAGAAGAAAGAAGATGACTATGTAGTGCTGGATGATACTCCAAAAGCTGATGTTCTAGCCATTCCTCATGATGTGCAACAACCGCAACAATAAATACCACACACAGCAGTGACTGTTAGATGGTCAATGAGGCAAATTAGACCTCCACAAGGTTTTCTCCATCTTTGTATTCTATTTTACTTACTTATGCTGGTGAACCTGAAAGTTATGATGAAGCTATGCAGGTGGATATTAAGATTCAGTGGGAGTCTACAATGAAAGATGAAATGAACTCTTTGCTGAAAAATAAGACATGGGATTTGTGCAAGTTACCTGCAGGTAAAAAGGCTTTACAGAATAAGTGGGTTTACAGGTTGAAAGAAGAGGAAGGAGGTAATAAAATATTTAAGGCCAGGTTAGTTGTAAAAGGATTTGCACAGAAAAAGGGAATTGATTTTGATGAGATATTTTCTCCTGTTGTTAAAATGACTTCTATCTGTACTGTTTTAAGTCTTATGGCTGCTGAAGATTTGCATTTAGAGTAGCTGGATGTTAAAACAACCTTTCTTCATGGTGATTTGGATGAAGAAATATATATGGCTCAGCCACAGGGTTTTGAGGTCAAAGGTAAGGAGAACTTAGTGTGCAAATTGAAGAAAAGTTTATATGGCTTGAAGCAAGCACCTCGCCAATGGTATCTAAAATTTGACAGTTTTATGCATGAGCATGGATATAACAGGTGTCATTCATATTATTGTGTTTATTTTAAGAGATTGGATGATGATAGCTACATTAGTTTATGTTTATATGTTGATGATATGCTTGTAGCTAGGTCTAACATGGATCATATTAAGGGGCTAAAACGCTAGTTAGCACATGCATTTGCTATGAAGGTTTTGGGGGCAGCAAAAAAAATCCTTGGTATGAAGATTTGCAAAGATAGGAAGAATAGAACATTGACGCTATCTCAAGCTGATTATGTTGAGAAGGTTTTGCAACGTTTCTCTATGGAGAATGTTAAAGCTGTCAGCACACCTTTACCTGGTCATTTGAAATTGACTAAGGAGATGTGTCCAGGGACATAGGAAGAGGAGGATAAGATGTCCAAGGTACCCTATGCTTCAGCTGTAGGAAGTTTGATGTATGCTATGGTATGCACTAGGCCAGATATTGCACATGCTGTGGGAGTCGTTAGCAGGTATATGAGTCATCCAGGATTTGAGCATTGGAATGTTGTCAAGTGGATTCTCAGATATTTGAGAGGAACATCCAATAAGTGTTTACACTTTGGGGGTTCTACTACTAATTTACAGGGCTATGTTGACTCAAATTTGGCTGGGGATATTGATACAAGGCGAATTACTACAGGTTATGTCTTTACTGTTGGTGGGGCAGCCGTGAGCTGGGTTTCTAGGTTATAGAAGATTAATGCTCTATCCACTACAGAGGCAGAGTATGTTGCAGCTACAGAGGTAGCCAAGGAGATGATATGGCTTCAGTTCTTCTTGGAAGAATTGGGACATCCTCAGAAGGATAATTATTTGTTCACATATAGTCAGAGTGCCATTCATCTTGCAAAGAGTTCAGCCCTGCATTCTAAGACCAAACACATACAGTTGCGGTACCATTTCATTAGGTCAATTTTGGAGGATGGATAGTTAAAGCTGGAGAAGATACATACAAATGATAATCTAGTAGATATGTTGACAAAGGTTGTAACAAGGGAGAATCTGAACTCCTCTTCAGCTTCGGTTGGTCTTTCTGACTGAACATGAATAAAAGAACAGCAGAGTCTAGGGTGGTTTGATCCAGTGGGACCCCCATGTGGTAGTGGTATTGCTACAAGATCAGTCTTCAAGTGGGAGATTGTTGTTTAGTGTGGAGCCTAATCAATCTCCAAGTGGGAGATTGTTAGATTATGGTGACTAATCAGGAAAGTATTGTACATACTTCATAAATAGTGGGGTTCAGGGCATCGCCTCGAAAAAATATTTGGTACAATTCGCCATTCGTAGAAATTTTTTTGGTACTATTTTCCATTCGTAGATTCACCATTAAAGTTATGGCCGACATGTTGTAACCCTAAAACAACATAAAATACTTGTATAAAAGGGTTTAGGGTTAGGTATTTTTTCATTATGTTGTGATGCGAAATTGGTTCTTGCGGCAGTATTGAGCTGTAAGGGATTATGGATTGTAATCAAGTTGTAATCACTGGATTGTAATAAGATCGAACTTTCTATTTGGTGGACATAGCCCAGGGATTGGGTGAACCACGTTAAATCTTGGTGCCTTGTGTTCATTTCTGTATGATCTATTATTTTCTGTTATTGGTTATATTTGCATGTAGTTTTTATTTTTGTCTGTGGTTTATCCTAATAGTAGAGATATCCCAATTTGTTATAACTATATCACCATCCAAATCAATTGCTTCAACTTCTTCTTTACCCTTTTCTTTCAGAATGGTAGAAATAATTTATTTACCCTTCTCTAAGACTTCAGTACTCAGATGAGATTGGTTCTCAATTTTCATTGTACTAGCTATAGATACATTTGGAATAGAAATAATTGTATAAATTGATGGACTAGCGAAAAATGTAGAAATGACACTAACAACAGGAATACCTTGATGCTGCTTAGTCAAGCCTAATGATGGAGGACCTTGTTGATGAAGTTTTGGGCACTTTAGTCAATGTAACACTCAATTGAGTAGATTTAGAGCTTGGTTGGGTGCTTGGTGTATTAGTGGTGTCCACAACCAACTCAGTAGAAGCTTTCACTAAGCTTGATTGCACTAAGGCATTTATTGGAGAGTGAGGAAATAAGGCCATGACTGCTACTACAATTTTCTCTGCATCAGTTTCATCAATGCTTTGTATCTTTGGAAGGAATCCTCTGGTAGCTTCATGTTCTTCCTCCTCATCATCTAGATTGAAATCATCTAACTCATCATCCTTTATTTCTACATCTTCTTCCTCATCTTCATCATCCTTTTCATCAACATGTACAACAAATTCATTGGGTTGGTGTAGCTTATAGATGTTTTCTCACTTACTAGTAGTTGTCTTCGCCACATATTCAATGTCCTTAGGGCCCATTTGGTTGCTAGAATACAACTGAAATAGGAATAGGAAATTAGAATATGATTTGTATTCTTTGTTTGGTGCGTGGAATAGGAATAGGGAATAGGAATACATATTCTCATTTTAGCTCCAAAATGAGCTTTTGTCCATTCCAAAAAATACCTGTAATTGGAATTGTTATTCTTGCATTCATTTTAACTTTCTCAAATTTGATTAAATTTTCAAATTCTCTTTGACCTAGGGTGAGCGCTATAACTTTGTCTTCAATATTTTCAAATATTTCAATGATTTTCCAATGGTGTTGTTTGTATCTTCAAAAATATTTTCAAATGGCGCCGATTGCAAGTTAACCCTATTCCAATTTAAGCTTGCATAACCAAACAAGGGATAAACAAGATTGGATTGCATTTTTCCATTCCTATTCTTCATTCTCCATTCTCATTCAAATTTTCTATTCTAATTCTCAATTCCTACGCTTGCAACCAAACGGGCCCTTAAACAACATCATACATGTGTTTAATTTGAGAGTGAACTTCTTCTCATTTTTCTTCAAGGATTGCTTCACTTCGTTTTCACTAAGATTTGGCATGAGTTGCCTCAAGTTTTGTTCAAAGATGTCCTTGATAGTCTTTTTTGCACTTTCCCATCTAGGTTTATTTACTTGTAGAAGTTCATTAGGAATTTTTTGTTCAAGATCATCCAGTGAGTACTTCCATTTGCCTGCTTTTTTCATAAGGATATCCTAAATCTGCTTTTTCTCTTATGTATTCCTAGTCTCATACTTAAGAGATTTGAAGTTTTCCATGCCAGATCCTTCTTCCATTCTTTTCATTTTTTCTTGAAGTGTGGGTGCATCTCTTTTGAAGATAATTTTCTTGGCTTCATGTTCACCTAACTTCAATGTCTTCCTAGACTTCACTGCCCTTCTTGTGGATACAACGGGAGAGGACTTGGCAGTTCTAGTTATGATAACCTTACCTTTCTTCTTGAGAGGCTCTTCTTCCTTAGATTTGGCATCCTCTACTTCATCCTCGTCATCATCATCTTCTATATCATCACCTTTTCCCTTGATAAGCATTAGAGGATAATTTTCTTGCTTTGTGCTTTTCAGTAGCTTCTCTACTCTTTTCCTTCCTTTATTCATTGCTTGAGGTAGTTTGATCTCAAGCTCAATTCTTTCCTTTGCCTCATCATATGTACCAAAATAGGTAGCTTTTGGATCCACTAGCTTATTCAACAGAGCCTCTATGATATCCATAGTTTCCTCAACGTTAACCTCATACTCTAGAGGCTTAACCCATCCCACTCTAGCTCTGACTACCTAAATATATACTTTGTCACAGTCCACCATGAAACATATATCATCCTTGTAATCTTCTACAAGTTTCTTAGGGATCCTAAATCTATTATGTATCTTCTCTTTGATTGATTCAAAATATTTATCCATGATGCTATCAAAATTTTCACCCATTTCTACTATATACTCATTAATATGATATAAAATAGGAACATCCTTCCTCCATACTATTGTACCTTCGAAAAGGAAAAAATTTTGAACAAAGAAGAATAATAATATCAAAAGAGATCCAAACTTACAAGGGTTGTTCTTTGATCATCTGATGCTCTCCATGTTTTTGTTGAATTGGTTCAACAACAACTTGGCAAGGTTGAAGGATAGGTTATTCTTCACAACCTTGTATGCAAGATCGACAGCTTAACATGACATATTTTTTAACTAACTAGAACTATATATTTTGTGTGCAATTCCATGTATGTCAAATTTTAGCTCCATGTTTGTTACACCATTAAGCTGCATGCCTCTTCTATCCCACTCAGTAAGAGTCCACTTAGCCAATTTAACCCAGCCTAGGGTTTTGGTTGTCTTAGCTTTGTTTAGAATTGGAATCCCAGGGATTCTGTGAATCATTTTCTTCATAATCTAAATGGGTTTGTTCAATCATAATTGCCCATTGTGAACATGACTTGAAATAGATCTAATTCATTTGACCTAAAAGTCTCTTGGCATATGTGAAATGTGGGTCAAGCCCTTGGTTTCCAAATGTTGATGCTCAAGTTTTAATGCACCATCCATACACAATTCCTTCTATGCTTTATTCATCTCTAAGGTTCTTAGTTCTTGAATAGAATAATGGTAAAATGAATAGATGGCATGCATTAGTAATACCTTTGGTGGAATTTGAGACTGTACACTAGCTGGGTCGAGCACTTCTACAATTTTTGGACTCAACTTGAAATTAGGTGCCTTGTAGTCGACTCCACGAGCCAACATTTCAAAACCTTTCTTCTCTTTGCCACTTGAAGATGTCAGCTCGATAGGGTTTCTAAGAACTTGAGAATTCTTCAACAACAAATACTTAAATTGCTTAGGGGTTCTAAATTTGCTCTTCACAAATAGCTCTAGAAATTCGAGGTGAGATAATGCATTTGATTTCTTCTTTTTAACAAATTTCCTCTTTCCAATTGTCATCGATGCTTTGTACTTCATACTCGCTTAGTGATAGCTTATCCTCCATTTGGCTTAGTCTTTAATGCTCAGGAGACATCTATAGCTCAGTATAGTCACCATCACTCGGTAGGAACTATTAACTCTTTGTTTGGAACCTAAAACAATATGCAACCTGATCTTTCTCGATAAGGTCTTGTGACCTGACCTAGCTCAACAAGGTCTTCTACTTCCCATCATGCTTGGTGATCCCTTTGCATCTTGAATGTTGATTTGGATCTTTCTTCTTATTAGCTGGAACTGATGTTAGATTACTTCTTCTGCATCACAGTTCTAGTGATCTCCATAAGGAACTAAGTTGAAATGATTGAGTCACCCAACTCATTTACTTGAGTGTCATTCACTTCATGATCTTGGTTTACATTCTCTAGAGATTTTGTTACCCATTGTTGCCTCATTTTTTTCTGATATTGTCAGCTTTGGCTTTCTTTTCATCTTCAAATCTACCTATGTTCATATAGTTCTTGGCAAGATGTCCAAGTTATGTATAAATAAAACATCTTTTTGTAGTATCTCTTCTCCTTATGAGATGTTTCACACAGTTTGCTCCAATGTGCCCAAATTCACCATAGTAGTGACATCTACACCATGTATTGTAATCCCATCCAAATATTGCTTTCACAATTTATTATGTTGGGATCCACTGCTTGGTTTTCCACTTTGAAGATTTGTGTCCTTGTTTCTTGCAATTGTGACATTTAGCTTCAAATTTAGGTTTCTCTTTGCACTCAATTGCTTTATGACCATGCTTGTTGTAATTGTAACACTTTCCATTGAATTTTTATTTACCATTACTCTAGCATTTATTTGATGTATGATATATCTTACCACAATGATTGCAAGTAGGTCTTTTATTCTTTTGAGCTCCTTGCTAAGATGATTCACCTTTTTCAGTGTATCCTATTCCAACTTTGCCTTTGTGTCTATATTGACTTTCTTCATTTAACTGATTCATGCTTTCCTGAGATTTCATCATTCTTTCATAGGTTTTCTTTTCAATGCTGAGATCATTCTACAATTTTTCATTCTCTGATCTTAGATTCATAAGCTCTTCATTTGAATTGGTGAGTTGATCAATAAAGTCTGCTTGCTAAAGGGATAGTTGTTGAATTTCATTGTTCTTTTCTTCTATCTCTTCTTTGGCTTTGTCTTTTTCTTCCATGACTTCACATAGTCTAACTGATTAGATTTTTTGTTCTCTTTTAAGCTTTCTGACTTCTTCTGGAAGATTGGAATTCTTTTCTAATAGGTCTTTGATTGCTTCATCAACTTCATTTGAATTTCTTTCTAGACATATGTCTTCAATTATTTCTTCAGTATAGAGATTGTCATCCATTTTTACTACAAGATCTTTCCTTCTTTTTAATGACTGATAGAGTTTCTCCTTTGCTTTCTTGAGTTATCCGATGGCCAATTCTAGATCCAACTATTCATTGTTAATAGCCTTATCTATCATGTATACCTCCTTTTCCTCTGATCTTTATCCAAGCTATTAAACCTCTAATGTGAGAACCAGATAGCTCTAATACCAATTTTTGAAAATATAAGGTAGGCAAGGTTACCAAGAGGGGAGGGGTGAATCAAGAACCGATAAAACTTTAGCTTACTTCACCAATTAATCCTTTATATATAATATTCTGATCTAATTGCATGCCTGAAAGAATGAAAGCATTTAAAACATTCATAACACTTTAACACAAGATATGGTGACCCCGAAAACTTCCAAATAAGCTTTAATACTGTAGTATAAAGTTAACCTACAAAGGCTTACAATTGACCACTTCTAGCAATCTGCCCTATTAGGAGAAATAATGACTGTGAGATCTAGTTTATTAAAGGATTTACAAACATATAATGAAGTATGCAATTAGTTAGGAGATTGAGCAAAGATTGTTAAGTCTACCTATTAAAGGATTTGACTAATGCACCTATTAGGATGAACCAATGGCTGATCTCTAATCTACAACTCTATTTTGCTAGTTGAGATTCCTTGTATTGTAATGATCACCTGACTATGATAGATAAATCTTTGTTGTCCCTTATATTTCTTGTAGCCTTTTTTAATTCACACTTATGCTCATCATATACTCTTCATTCTTATATTTGGATATGATACAATGCATTACATATATAACAATCCAAATCACAACTTATTGGACTTGGCTACAATACTAATTTCATCATAATTCACAAAGTCAACCCAACTGTTGTAACTCAAGTTCTAAAGAAAAACTCGATGATGTTCTATTACACGAAAAATACTATCAACGCTTGGAAATATTTGGCACTCGATTGAACTTGAAGCTCAGTCCATATTAATCACTTCCAAGTAGAGCTCAAACTTACTTAGGACTATGTGACTTGGTGAACACTAAGAAACTAGGTGACTATTGAATCACTTGGTTGACATTACATGACAAGGTCAACACTAGATTCATATTGTTAACATAGTGAGATTGGTAGATACAGTATAACTTGGTAAACATATCATAGCTTGGTTAACACTATGATCTTCTTCACTTCCACTGAGTAGCTTAGTAAATACTGTGTAGCTCGACAAATGTTGTAAACTAACTCCTTGGCTTGGGAGTACCTAAAACACTTGGTTAACACTACAGAGTGAGTGATACGCTCAGTAGAAACTATAAAGCTCGATAGAAATGTAACCATTTTGCCTAAGTTTTGGATCATTGATAGACAAATAGACCTTAATGTCAACATAAACACTATCCCTAAACTATTCATAGTTGAGGATGATAAATCACTAAATAAACCCTTCTCAATAGAGGAAATAAAAAAAACCCTATTCAGCCTCCATCCAAATAAATCATTTGGCCTAGATGGCTTCCAAGCATTTTTCTTTCAAAAGTGTTGGGATATTATACAGTTTGACCTTTGGAAAGCAATAGAATCCTATGGAAACAAATGATCACTCTTGACTAAGATTAATAATACCCTTTTATCACTAATTCAAAAAAGAACAAACCATGAGGAACTTGGAGACTTTCAACCAATAGCAATGTGCAACATAATATACAAAATATTATCAAAATCATTAGCCAATGGACTTAAAACAATTCTCCCTAAACTAATATCAGAAGAAAAAATAGGTTTCATTCCAGGAAAATCTATCTTAGGTGGGACTATCATCATCCAAGAAATAATAGATTTGGCTCAAAATAACAAGGAAGCATGTATGCTCACAAAGCTAGATATCCTAAAAGCATGTGACAAGGTGGATTGGAGATTCTTGTGCAAAATTCTAGAAGCTTTTGGTTTCTCACACCAATGGATAAATTTTATCTTCTTCGGTGTCATCACTCTTAAAATATATTTTTTCATTGACGGATCTTTGGAAGGATTCTTTAGTATATCTAGAAAAATTAGACAAGGAGATCCAATCTCACCTTTTCTATTTATCATTGATGCACGAGCATCCTGGGTGTAAGAGCAATCTTGCATCACCCAAAAATATTTTCTTTTCAGTCTTTACTATTTTAATAAGGACAAGTAGACAGGGTGGATACTATTTATGGGAACTTGTTATTTTTAGTAAGTTTTTCATACGAGCTCAAAATGTTCTCATTTTATACATGAAGGTTCATTTTAGACTTATAAGCTTATCATAAAAATCTCATTGCTCCAGCTTAAGTATCAAAGAAGTTATTGCAGATTTTTGATAGAAAAATTTGTAGAAAAATATTTAGCCTCACCGTTGGAGGCCTTAGAGTGCTCGAATGAGATTCAAAAACTTGACGGAAGGGCATTAATGCCATTCCAAGCCTATATATTAGGAGCTAGTGTTTCCAAAAAGTGGTTATATTAGCCAATCAGAGCAACAGTTCATGAGTTATGGCCTTCAAAGTTGGGCTACTCGAATGTCTAAAATAATTGTCAAAGATGTATTTGGCCAACTCTATATGTATTGTTAGGGTCTATTGGCCCTAGGTATTAAGTTTCAATTTCTAGAACCTTCTAGGGTAGCATAAAATTGTCTATTTAAGAAAGGCTTGAACATTGCCTAGGACAACTCTAGGCAGTAGTTCATAGCTTAGTCTTGCAAATTACTATAATGAAGGTGCCTATGTGGGTTAGCATATTGTACTTGTGAATTTTGTGATTTTGCATTTGTGGCCCAAATAAGAAGTCCATATTATTTTCTCGCATTTTTTGTTGTTTCTTTGTTTTTGTTATGTGTTTATTGTAGTAAGGGGAGTACCCTTCATCAAGTGGTATCAAAGCTAGAGTTCTTGAGTGTGTGGATAGATTGCCAACTGTGTGGCAGTCATACTAAGACCATGGTTTGGGTTGAGCATTTAGATAGATCATCGATTATGAGGCAATTTGCACTAGGGTTTTAGTGGAAGCATGAAAATGCCTCCACGAAGGGAGCATGGCAAAAGAGTTGTAGGTGTTACACTTGAGGATTTTTGAGACCTCCAAAGGAAAATGCAAGCATTGGAAGAACAAATGCATAGGGGAATAAATCTTCCTATAAGAGATGAAAGCGAGGATGAGGACGAAGTAGAAGAAAATGCCGAAGTAGAGCCAGTTCTAAACCCAAAGGAAGAGAGAATTTTTAGGGCCATCTCCAACATTAAAAAAAGACCTAAGTTTGAGGTTCCCACATTTTCAAAAAATCTTAACCCAGAGGAGCTGATCGATTGGATTAATGAATTGGAGGGGTACTTTAAGTATGAAGATAATGAGGATCCTTATACGGTCAAGTTTGCAAAGGAAAAACTGAAGGGACATGCAAAGACCTGGTGGTGAGAGGTTCAGTTGGAGCAAAATAGAAAGGGAAAGGACAAAAATTGCCAGATGGGAATAGATGATAGCTAAACTGAAGTGACAGTTTATTCCCATGGATTATGAGCTTGATCTATTGAAGAAAATGCAAGGGTAGAAGTAGGGAGGAAAATATGTTCAAGAGTATACCTAGGAGTTCTATCAAGTTCTCATTAGGACCGGCTATGTAGAAGTTGATAAGGAGAAAGTGGCTCATTATCTGAATGGGTTAAGGCTAAGTATTCAAGATGAGTTGAGTCTGGTTCAAATGAATAGTATTTAGGAGGCATACCAATTTTCCCTAAGAGTTGAGGAGAAACTGAAAAAGAAGTTTGACAACAAGAATAGTGGAAGATCTAGTGAACAATCTTATGGAGGCATAATGATGACTAGAAGAATAAGGATGAGGCTAGAAGTAGCAGTTAGAACTAGTGGGGAAATAATTCTAATTGTTTCCATGATCAAAATAATAGATATCAGAGAGGAAGAGGCAGAGGACAAGGATCTGGAAGAGGAGGCTTTTATGGGAAATGTTTTCACTATGGAGAAGAAGGGCATAGAGCATTTGAATATTCCCAATGCCAAGGAATGACAAATCAAAGAATAGAAGGCCAAGCTAGAGTTGCACATGTTGATGAAGATGCCAAATCATCACATTTTGAAGATGTTGAAAGAGAAGTCCTAGTTAACAGAAGAGTCCTATTGAGTAGTGAGAATGAACCTGATCAAAGAAGGAGCTTATTTTGCACAAGGTGCAGATGTGAAGATAAGTGGTGTAATGTGATCATTGATGGTGGAAGTACTGGCAATCCAGTGTCAGAAATGATGGTCACAAAGTTGAAGCAGAAGAGACAGAAACACCAACATTCATATCGTATTGCTTGGGTGCAAGATGACCACAAGGTCATGGTTAATCAGCAGTGCTCGGTGAAGTTCAAGATTGGAAGCTAATCATACCTATGGACATATGTCATTTGTTACTGGGATGAGGTACTTTTTGATATCATACCTATGGAAATATGTCATTTGTTACTGGGTAGGCCATGGCAGTTTAACAAACATGTTGTACACGATGGGCAAGCAAATACTTACACTCTGACCAAGGATGGAGTGAAGCATAAGTTGAAGCCTTTGAAGGAGAAAAAAGAAAAGGTGTGTAGTGCTACCAGAATATATTTTGTTGATGGCAAAGAGTTTATCAAAGGTATGAAGCATGGCATATGTGTTTATAGTAAAGAAGAAGTAGAGGAGGTATCTACAGAGGTTGCAAATATGTTGGGAGAGTTTTCTAATATTGCATCAGATAATGTATCTGATGGATTGCCCCCAATGAGGAAGATCAGTCACCAGATGGATTTGGTTCCAAGAGCCAATTTTCCAAACAAGGTAGCATACAAAATGACACCAACAAAAAGTGAAGAGCTGAATAGACAAGTTCATGAGTCGTTGTAGAAGGGGTTGATTCGAGAGAGTCTAAGTTCATGTGTTGTACCAGTAGTATTAACACCAAAGAAGAATGGAGAATGGAGGATGTACACAAATTCTTGTGCTATCAACAAGATCACAATCAAGTATAGATTTCCATTGCTAAGGATGGATGATATTATGGATTGCTTGAGTGGGGGTTGAGTATTTCACAAAGATAGATATGAAGAGTGGGTACCATTAGATTTGTATTAGAGAGGGTGATAAGTGGAAGACTACTTTCAAGACTAAAGGACTATACAAGTGGTTAGTCATGCCATTTGGACTAACCAATGCACTGAGCACTTTCATGTGGCTCATGAATGAGGTACTAAAGGAGTTTCTGAGTAAGTTTGTCATTATTTACCTAGATGATATTTTGATCTTTAGTAAGACATTAGAGGAACACTTGATCCATATTTGCAAGGTGTTTGATAAGTTGAGGGAAGAAAAGTTGTTGATAAACTTGAAGAAGTGCAGTTTTGTAAAGAAGGAGTCAGTGTACCTAGGATTTGTAGTCTAAGTAGAAGATCTAAAAATGGACCCAAAGAAAGTGAAGGCAATCGTTGAATGGCCTACTCCAAGGAGTGTGACAGAGGTAAGATCTTTTCATGGATTGGTTAGTTTTTATAGAAAGTTCATCAGAGGTTTTAGCAGTATTTGTGGACCCCTAACTGAAACAAAGAGAGGGGATAAGAAAGAATTTAAGTGGACTATAGGATCATTTAGGAGTTTCAATCTGTTGAAATAGAAAGTTACTGAGAAGCTTGTTTTAGCACTTCTTGATTTTAACAAAGTGTTTCAAGTAGATTGTGATGTTAGTGGTACCACAATAGGAGTTGTTATGAACTAAGAAGGTAGACCTGTTGCTTATTTTAGTGAGAAGTTGAACAATGCAAAAAGAAAATATTTTGTTTATGATCAGGACTTTTATGCTATAGTTCAAGCATTGAAGAAGTGGAGACACTATCTTCTTCCTAAGGATTTTTTTTTGTATACTGATTATTAAGCTTTGCAATATTTAAATAGTCAAGGAAAATTGAACCAAAGACATTTGAAGTGGGTTGATTTTTTGGAGAGCTATAAATTTATTTTGAAACAGAGGAATGAGAAGTCTAACAAAGTTGCAGATGCTCTTAGCAAAAGACAAGTTTTGCTGATAGAAATGTAGATAGAAGTGGTTGGGTTCAAGGAACTTAGTACTTTGTATCTTGATGATCCTAATTTTGGTGAGGCGTAGAAGGCTTGTACAGAACCTGTTACACTTGACAAGAAAAAGTGGTTGGATTTCATGATCCAAGATAGTATGTTGTTCAAAGGAAGCTATTTGTGCATTCTCAGAAGTTCAATGAGAGAGAATCTCATCAAAGAGAAGCATAGTGGAGGATTGGCTAGATGTTTTGGCAGAGATAAAACCATAGCTTGGTTGTTGAGAATTATTATTGGTCATAGTTGCAACAAGATGTGAAGAAGCTTATATAGAGTTGCATAGTATGTCAAATGGCGAAAGGAGTAAAGCAGAATATAGGGTTGTATCAACCATTACCTGTACCAAAGAATCCATGGGAGGATGTCAGCATGGATTTTGTTCTTGGATTATCAAGGACACAGCAAGGGCATGATTCTATTTTTGTGTTGGTTGATAGGTTTTCAAAGATGGCACATTTTATTCCTTGCAAGAAGACTAGTGATGTTGTTCATGTGGCAGAGTTATTTTTTAGAGAAGTGGTGAGACTACATGGTTTGCCAAAGATTATAGTTTTAGATTGAGATACCAAATTTTTTGGGTATTTATGGCATACATTATGGAAGAAGTTGAAGATAGATTTGACATTCAGTTCATCGCATCATCTACAGAGTAATGGATAGATAGAAGTTGTGAATCACGATTTGGGAAAATTGCTAAGATGTTTGGTTGGAGACAATAGAAAAGGGTGGGATATGATTTTACCATAGGTGGAATTTGCATATAATAATTTTGTGAATAGAAGTATTGGTAAATCACCATTCCAGATTGTATATGGGAGTAGTCCGAGAAATGCTTTTGAATTGAGGTGGTTGGATAAAGGAGAGATAAGTAGTGGTGCAGCAGAAGATTTTGTTGAACATTTGAAGAACATCCATGAGGAGGTGAGGAAGCACATCATAAAGATGAATACATAGTATAAGGTGAAGGTAGATGTGAAAAGGAGGTATAAAGAATTTCAAATTGGAGATGAAGTCATGGTTCATTTGAGAAAGGAGCACTTTTCGGTCAATACATATAATAAGTTGAAGATGAAGAAGTTTGGACCATGTAAGATAGTGAAAAGGCATGATTCTGAAAATGCTTATGAAGTGGAGTTGCTTGTTGAATTTAATATTTTAGATTTGATAGAGTATTATGAAGGAGGTGATGGAGATGAAGTTGGAGAAGCATAGTGGAGTATTCCAACAGCTAGTTTGGCTACTAAGGAGATTGAGGAGATACTAGATAGTCGTGTTGGCAAAAGTACAAGGAACAGAACTTATGAGGAATACCTAGTCAAATGGAAAGGGAGGTCAATAGAGGATTCATCATGGCTAGCAAGGGAGGAGGTTCACCATCTTTTTTTTCCTCTAAACACCTGAGACATGATGGAGTCACTTCTCAAATTACCCTGAGTGTCTAATGCAGGAGCATCCTGGGTGTAAGAGCAATCTTGCATCACCCAAAAATATTTTCTCTTTAGTCTTTTCTATTTTAATAAGGACTAGTAGACAATGTGGATATTATTTATGAGAACTTTCTATTTTTAGTAAGTTTTTCATATAAGCTTGGAATGTTCTCATTTTCTACATGAAGGTTCATTTTAGACTTATAAGCTTGCCATAAAAATCCCATTGCTCTAGCTTAAATATCAGAGAAGTTATTACGGATTTTCAGTGGAAAATTTTGCAGAAAAATCTTTAGGCTCATCATTGGAGGCCTTAGAGTGCATAGATGAGGTCTAAAAACTTGACAAAAGGGCACTTGCACGATTCTAAGCTTATAGATCATGAGTTGGTGTTTCTAAAAAATGGTTATAATAGCCAATCAGAGCAATGGTTCGTGAGTTATGGCCTTTCAAAGTTGGGCTACCCAAAATATCTAAAATAATTGTTAAAGTTGTATTTATCTGACTCTTTATGTATTGTTAGGGTCTACCGGCCCTAGGTATTAAGTTTTAATGTCTAGAACCTTCCTGGGTGGCATAAAATTGCCTATTTAAGAAAGGCCTAAACATTGTCTAGGACAACTCTAGGTGGTAGTTCGCAACTTAGTCTTGCAAATTACTATAATAAAGGCACCCATGTGGGTTAGCATATTATACTTGTAAATTTTGTAATTCCACATTTGTGTCACAAATAAAAAGTTCATATTTTGTTCTCACATTTGTTGTTATTTCTTTGTTTATGTTATGTGTTTATGGTATTAAGGGGAGCACCCTTCATCAATCATCATGGTTGAAGCATTTGGGAGAGAAATTTATAAAGTTCAAGGAGAAGGGAAAATTAAAGGGATAACTATAGCATAAAATATTTCTAATAAAACACATCAAAAATTCACAGATGATGTGATTCTACCTAGGGAAAGCATAGTAGAATAAGCACAGAACTTCAAACAAATTATACAAAATTGTATTGAAGAATCAGGACAAAAGGTTAATGTTGAAAAGTTAGAGATTTTTTTTTAATATACCTCTAAAAATTGAAAATGACATCTACAACATTGTGGGATTTAGAAAAGGATCATTTCCCAACAAATATGTAGGAATCCATCTAGAAAAAAAGTGTTAGAGGTTCCAAAACTTGGAATCCCATCATAGAAAGAGTAAATAAACATATAGAAAGATGGAAAGGGAAATGACTTACTAAGGCAAGTAGAAAAAAAAAATTTAAAGCAGTGTTATCAGTCATACCTACATATCAAATGTCATGTCTCCCCTTCCAAAAGGGGTTAAAAAGAAATTAGAGAGAAAACTCAAAAAAAAATCTAGAAAGGGGTAGAAGAAAAGAATAAACTAGCCTTGATCAAATGGGAAAACATTTGCAAACCAAAATAATTATGAGGCTTAGTAATTAAAAATTTTAGTTGGCAAAATGAAGCTTTAGGAGCCAAATTAGTTTGGAGAATGTATCAAGAAAAAGAAAGCAAGTGGGTAAAAATTCTCTATCACAATTATCTAAATAACACGAATCCGGTATCTCTTTTTAGAATGAGGAACCCACCAAAAGACTCCAAATCATGGAATTTCATGTTACAATGTCACCCTATTATTAGTATCAATCTTACATGGGGCATAGGGAAGGGGGAGAAAAACTTATTTTTAGAAGACTCTTGGGATGGACTCCTAGCCCTAGACAATTATAATCTTCAAGAAAATATCAAAAATGCATTAGTCAACTTGTGGGATAAGCATGTCTACAACTACAAGTAAGTAATAAAAGAAGATGGAAAAGAATCCTGGATATAGGAATTAGTAGAAGGAACTAATTTATCAATAGAGGAAAATGACGTCTTTAAAAACTTTCTTACTTTGAGGAAAACCAATCATAAAAATAGAAAAAACTAATTTGGGGAGCATCCAAGGATGGGAAATACATTGAAAAGAAAGAATACAATCTCATAATCTATTCTCAAATATTACAAAAGATAAATATACCTCTTAAATTATGTTGGAATCCAACATGTCTAACTAAAGTGGGCATATTTCTATGGGTTGCAACACAAAAGAGAATACTAACTATACATAAATTCACTAAAATGGGCTTCGAGGGTCCATTAAGATGCACTCTTTGTGAAAAGGACTCAGAGATAATAGGCTATTTATTATATCAATGCTCCTTCATGAGAACTAGTTGGCACTAGCTATGTCAAAAACTCAATTGGGCAACAACCTTTTAGGAACCATCTAAATAGTTGGCCTAATTTTGAATACACAAAAGTATATAGAGAAATTTGGAACATTACTCCTTCTATTCTCTTGTGGGAAATATGGAAGGAAAGAAAAAAAAGAATATTCAATGACTCTGAAATGACCATATCTTCCTTCCTCAATAGAGTAGAAGCTAGTATTACAAAAGTTATTAATAACAATCTAAGAAATACTATCAAAGAAGAAGGATTAATTTCAAATTGGATGCAAACATGTGAAAAAATTGGATCAGTCTTATTAACCCACAATTTGTATACCCAAAGAAAAATAAGCAAGCAAGAGAGGATTGCATATGGGAACCCCCCCCCCCCCCCAATAGGATGGACTAAATTAAACTTTGATGGAGCATACCAAGGAAACCATGGTAAGGCAGTGCATATCACCCACTCAGAAACATGGGATTGGATTGTAAAGAGAGATAAACCATTAGGAGATATTTTGAAAAATAGAGTAGAATTAGAAGCTCTAATGGAGGGACTTAATCTAAGATTAGACCTGGGTATACAAAAAATAGTCATTGAGGGGGATTCCTAGATAATCATAAATGTAATTAGGAAATACAAAAACCCTTATTGGAAATAAATTCTACGCTTAAAAATGTCCTAACTCTCTTAGATAAGTTCAAGGAAATAAGAATACAATATATATTGAGAGGGAGACAAAGAAGCATATCAATTAGCGAACATGGGAGCAGATGGGGAGGACATATCTCTTAAAATGACTTAGTCTTCATATATCCCATTCATAGCATTATCCTTTACTAAAGGGCACGTAATAAATTTATTCATTTTGCTGATTGTATTGCCATTTTTACATTTATCTCTGCACTTTTCTTGTAAGTAGATTGTTTTGACTTTCCCCAAACTAAGAGTTACTTTTTCAATCTTCCTTCATAGTTCTTCCATCTCGTTATCCCTACTATATTACATTATCTTTATTAAATTCATCACCCTTATGTATAAATACCCTCTTGAAATTGTTGAGGTGTTAGATTCATTAGGTCATAGATTATATTAGAAAGACAAAAGATATTTTGAAGACTGACATTCAACAACCTAGAGAACATAGAAATATCTAATTCAATAAAGCATTAATAGAAAAAGAAACAAGATAAGAAGGAAATTAATAAAGCCTAAAATTATTTGTATCTTAATTCCTAATGATTATAAACCTTATAGCCATGTAGCTGGGCATCTCATTTTTAATCATCTTACGATCACATAAACTTAAGATTTGGACAAGTTCTTTTTATTACTTCTCATGTTTTTCAACTTTGAATCATTGTCTTTTATCTCTTAACCCAAGACTTGGTTCATTTTAGAGTTATTTATGAATTTTAAGGTTTTATTATCATATTCTCTTTAAGTGAGTATTGAACATTCTCTTAGTCCTTCTAGGAGCATCCTAAAGCTAGGAGAAGCTTATAGTATTTCTCACAGTCTCTATTTAATCTTTATTTTTTGTGAGTTTGGAACCTATGCTTTTTCCCTTGTACTCTTTTCACACTTGGGTTGATTCCTATTGTGACTTAAGTATGGAATAAGCTGTCATTTAGTTCCATGTCTTTGAGTAGAGAACTATGGCCTTTAGAGGTACTGCCAAGCCTAAAAGATGGAATAGATTCCTTAATCCTATAGAAATCATGACTAGGTTGGTTGTGATTAGGGATTTAGTAGAAAAAGTGTTTAATTATGAGTGTACATAATGCATTAACAATCTGTTCATTGGTACCCTAATTTCTTGGATGGCTAGAATGCAAGTAGGACATTGAGAAATCATTCGCCTATGTAACAACATATTTAAGGAAACATGATTGGATGGTCTTGAGAATTTTTTTTGAAGTGTCACTAGGAATGTAGAAATATCCTATGTGGAAGATTACATGTATAAGCCACCATGCAGCCTGCTTCAAGCCAAGATCCTCAGGTTCTACGTCATGTTCTTCAAAATAGGGATCTTGACCAATTCAATGAAGCTTGGCCTAAAATGAAATCATGCATCTAGTTACTATTGAGATGGAGGAATATAATTAAGGATCAAAACCAAGATTATCTCTTTGATTACCTTAGAGATTTTAACTTCTATGCATCACTAGAGTTGGACTTCTCAGATCTAAGTAAGCTTGATTTTTTTCTCACTAATATCAATAAGTCTAGAAAACAAAAAAAGAACATTTGTACTCATGGCTGGGTTTATGGAATTTAATGAAAAGGAGGATGAAGACTTCATAATGATATTCATGAAAGAGGACCTCTAAGAAATATGTTATGTATCTACTACATTTTTTATTAATAACTCTAGTGATAGGTGTATTTCTATAAATATATGTATAAGTGTTTGTAGGGTTAAAGTTACATCTAGTTTTGTCTTGTCCTTAAGGTTATGGCTATTTCATTTTTCTCTCAATCTAGATTTTGTCTTTCATCTTCTTGCATGGGAATTTTTCCATTAGATTTATTTATCTAGTATTGATGGAGGTGTTGATCAATTGAGTTAGAGCAGGGCTTAGCATAAGTATTGCATGTTTTCTCTCTGTAGCAAGACCAAGCAAGGAGAACACTAACTCCTAGGATTTGTGAATACAACTGGAAGGATGTAAGATTTCTATATTTTGAAAAGTTATTAATAAAATAGCAAGGCTTCTAGTTATTACAACCTCCCTTTTTTGGTATATATTTAATTTTTTTCACATCATTTGCATATATGATTCAAATTAATCCCTCAATTATAATTTTCTTATATTGATAAAATTAATCTTAAATATATAATATTTTGAAATAAATTATTTTGAAATTTCTCTTACAAGTAAATTAATGGATGCTGGTGTTCGAGAAAGACACATTTTTTGGAACATTTTCCAAACATTAAGGCCATTAACACAAAATTTGGTATAGTCGTAAGTTTTCACAAAGATTTTTAAAAATCAGTTAAGCCTTGAAAACTCGATCAAATAGAGAAACTTAGTAACTACATGTGAAGAGCTATAATAATCTCCAATTAATATTAATATCACAAAAAGAGGGAAATTTCTAAATGAAGATAGAACATAGAATGGAAATTGACATAGAAAGGCCAATTTATATTTTCAACATAGATAGAAAATTAAATAATCATAGTAAGTACTACAATACACTTGAGCAGGGTTAGTAAGGAGCTTCTTTCTATCTAAAGCTTCCTCATCCCTGAACCAGTAAGCAACTAGAGAGATAGTAAAGCATCTAATCAACACTCCAAATTAAAGTAAAGGAAAAGATCTCCTTGAAATCATTTTAGGATAAGTATAGAAAATGAAATTGCTAAAATAAAACACAATTCTAGATATTAAATTACTTAAGAGCATGAAATTCGGTCTCCATCATGAGCTCAATAATTTCACTTCCCTTCCAAAATTAAGTAGATGAAATGTCAACAACTCTTATTCCAAATGATGAATTCTAGCTCCTCGTAAGTTTTCTTTCTAGAATACTCTTCATATCTTCTTAATATTTCTCATTCCCTAGTCACCCACATGGTGGGGCTCTATTTAAGATTGGTTGGACTTACTCTTTCCTCAATGGGTTCCTAAGATGAATTTGATAATAAAACTAAGGGGTCGTTCTCCTCGAATTGCATTCAACGAACCCATTTCTAACTTGCATCTCTCCCTCATATTGTAGAACACTCACTACCTAATCAAGAGGGTTCTTTACAAAATCTTGTACAAGGAATTTGTGAGCAATATAGATTGGAAAAGAGTACTTAATGTCATCCCAATGATATTTGTGGTTATGTCTTGTTGCATAGAACTAGATAAACCAAGTATTTCAACTTTATGTAAATAGTTGTTCAAGCATAAATATATCAAGAACCTAGATAAAGTAACAACGTGTATCAGAAATGATATATACATTTGTTGACCCTTACACTACCATATACCTATTAACAAAAGACAACTTATTTTTCTATATCCCCTCATTTCCTCCTTTGATTCTAGTGGGATAATAAAGTGGTTCCTGACCATTAAGAGAAATCTAGATTTTTTTGTTGGATTTCTTTCATGTTTTCCCAACACACAATAGCAATTGGATGGAAATATACAGTGGAACAATAAATTGAAGCATGAGACAACAACTCAATCTAGGATGCCAACATGTTAAAATGGCCAAGCCAAAGTCTAGAAGAAGAGCATGAGGATAATGAATCATCATCGCCCCTAATCATTCCAGATGAATAAAATCTATATCCACGCAACGTGGTGAGCATAATGTCTATCATTGGAAAATTGTAAGGAAAATTAAATGGAATTGAGATGATTAATATAAATTGATTTTGGATTAAAGTAATCTCTATGCTCATTATAATAGTTTATTCAATCATTAAATATAAGGAAGTTTGGAAATAAAAACAAACATCAATCTCTTTATGATGAATAGAAATTAATCTTGAGCTATATCCTCTCATATAATCTCTTATTCATTTGAAACTCAGTTTATCTAATTCAATCCAGATAGTATTAATCTAGACATTAGTCCTTAACACTCATATAGTTTCCTTCCAAATTCAATAAATTAACATCTAGTTGAAACCAAAACATGGCTTTAATTTGAGCTTAAATTAACTTATGAAATTTAATTTAATTTCATATCCATTAATAAATAAATAATAATCCAAGTAGAGCAAGGGTGAGATTGGGGTATTTAATTTAATGATCTAATATTTCAACTAGTAGATAATATCTTAAGATACATTACAAGAGCATGTAGTGAAAATGATAGTAATTATAAAGGTTATTAATTAGTGAGGAGGTATAGACATAAGAGATTTGCAATCTACCTATTACCTTAGGACAATAAAATTCTCTTACCTAACTAATATAACATCTTACAAAGCATAGTTTACTTAGTAAATCATGACATAATTTAAATTAATAATAGGAAAACTTAAATAAAAAGAAGAACTAAAAAATCTTAATTTATCCTTGAAATAAATTACAATGAATTCCAATTAAGCCCAAAAGATACATAAGACTAAGAACCTTAAACCTTTTATGAGTCATAATAGTCGGTGAACATTATTGAATCTACAAAGTTTAGATTGATTTCATACTAATTACTAACATTGAAATGTAAGTGCTTGGAAAATGAAGAATGTAAGTACCATGGAGCTTTAGACCTACAAGTGAAGTTCAAATGTGAAAAAGGAAGTTGAATCTGAAGAAAGAATATCACCATCACTCAATAATCAATAAAGTATGCAAAGGAAGAAACACCTTCCATGAAATAAATGTAAAATGTACACTAAAATAATGTAAGGGGGGCATGCCCTTCCAAACACGTTTGTATAAGGACAAAGGCAAATGTATACTATTTTTCAAGACTAAAAAGAGCCAGGCAACACTGGGGTTTTCTTCCCCCTTCTTTTTCCTCTAGTGCCCACACTTGAATGGGAACAGAAACCTTGTATACTTTTATTTTAATGTCAAAATAATATAAAATCTTCTAAGTCATTTACCAATTTTTTTTAAATGCATTTTAATATAATAATTAGTTATAAAAAAAATTATAGTTTTTATTTTGGTTATATTTAAAACTTAAATTTATTAAGTAAATTATACTTATAATTATACAATTTTTTATTTTTTATGACTCACAAGCGAGCTCACTTTTCTTTTTGCCCATGTTTTGGCACATTCATGTAGTTATAGTTGCTATCTCTTTGGCTCCTCTAGAAAATTTCTCTTCATTTTTCCATTCTAGTAGTTTTATACTAAACTTTGGGATCCAATCCCAACTCGAAATTATTTTGATGCATTGATGGAGGATCACCCAACTTCAACAAAGAGGAAAGTTGGTTCATATTCTTTCTTTGATATTTTGACATTTCTCCAATGAGTTATTTTTCTAAAAGGATAATAACTAAGGAGGAATCTTCTCAAAATGGCAAATTTTCAAAACCCAATGCCAAGCCTAGGAATGATCAAATATGGGTTTTTCCTATTAGCTCTTCCTACAAGGCTTCAAGGGCTAATTTTGTTCCATTAGAAATGAGAAATAAGGTTTCCCCCTTAGCTCAACCCTTTCCAAGAAACCCTAGGAAGGATAATAATCTTGTGGTATCTGATCAAATTCTAGTGACAATGGTAGGGATTCGACTAAGCTCCCTAAGGTTCTCAAATCCTGCTTGCCAAGGAACCCCAAACCCTTATTATTGTTATTATTATTACTATTATTGTTATTATATATATATATATATATATATATAGACACACACACACACACACACACACACAAATAGGTTAGGTGATTACTATCATACAAATGAACAATTTGTAAAATAGAGCAGTGAGGAGCCATCTGGAACCCTAGTTCGGGATCAACTTGAAACATCTTATGACGACTAGGCAAGAATTTATTCTCTTAAAAATGTTTTTTTTTTCATAGATTCTTCTTCTTTAGATTTAAGAAAGAAATTACTGGATGAAGATCCAATCTTTTTGAAAGGTTTCTATATAAAATTTATAAAATGGGAACCTAATTTCAATCCATACTCTTTCAATATGTTAAAGTTTTAAAACAGATTCTTCTTAGAGATGTCCTAGTGGAATATTATAGAATGTCATGCCCAAAATTACAAGGCAAAAACACAACTAATTTTTTTTTTTGAAACAATCATAAGGAGTCACATATTGACATATGCATGTTCAACATGATTAACAATAGTTAGGTGTTCAGTTTACATCTTTGAAGGGTCTTCACATAATAGTTATGTTAATGAGGGTGATACATACTTCAATCGCTAAATAGAAAGTGATCCTTTGAGTTAGCAGATTTGACATAGGGTAACATAGTTAATAGTTTTTAGATAGCATTATGTTTACAACTAGGTCTTAGGTAACATGGGGTAGGTAATGGACTATTTCATGTATGTCTAGGATGCAATTTGGCTCAATATTTAATTTTAGTTTGGTGATATTGTCAGATGATTCATTCACTAAATAGAAAGTGATCCTTTGAGTTAGCAGATTTTACATAGGGTAACATAGTTAATAGTTTTTAGATAGCATTATGTTTACAACTAGGTCTTAGGTAACACGGGGTAGGTAATGGACTATTTCGTGTATGTCTAGGATGCAATTTGGCTCAATATTTAATTTTAGTTTGGTGATATTGTCAGATGCTCTTCTATCACAACATAAATAAACTAATGGGAGATCATATTACAAACTATTAATCACATTTGCATCTTACCACCTAATAAAATTGTTTAATACTGACCCTTCCCATTCCGTTCACATAGTCCTAAACTCATCGCTACCTCTTATTGAAAATTAAGTTCTTTTAACTATTTCTAATTAATATACTAATTTCCTTGCTAATTTACTTTTTACTAATTTATGACCCGCTAATATTGAAACTCTTTTTTTTAATATATTCCTAAAACACAAGCCTTTATAACATCCTAAACTACCTTGAGAAGTCATCAAGTTCAAGAGATGGGAGCGAGAGTGCAAGTTCAAATTTCAAATTTGGAGACAGGCGGGAATTCATAGGGAGGCGGACCTCGATCACCAGGCACGCAAGAGGGGATCCAAGTAGGCATCGGGGAGGAGTCATGAGATGGGGACCCATGTGAGGACATTCTAGGGATTCTCCCAAAGCACTAGGCCTCACTCTTTGGAGTCAAGCCATCAGGTAAATCCTCTTTCCCTTTGGTTAAGGTTGTGTCAAGGCTAGAAAAGGGATCTTGCACGATTGCTATTCTAGATGAGATTGTTGATCACAGCATTGCCTCTATGGCCTCAACGCTCATCAAAAATTTTATTGGCCCTAGACCAAATATTGATGTGGTCTGGGCCTATACTCTGAAAAAATGGAGCTTGAAAGGTTAGGTCTCTATCACTGCAATGGCTAAGGGTTTCCTTTCTTTTGAGTTCTCCTGTCATGAGGATATGGCTGATATTCTGTGTGAAAGTCCCTGCAACTTTGGAAGGGCCACCCTCATGCTTCAGAGGTGGTCATCCCAATTGGACTTAAATGAATCTTTCCTCCAGCAAGCTCCAGTTTGGGTCAGACTCTCAGAGCTTCCTTTGGAGTTCTAGAATGAGGATGTCTTCAAGGGAGTGGCTAGCTCTTTCAGAGAGCTTCTCTCCATTGACCCAATCACTACTTCAAAGAGTAGGCCGACTTATGCGAGGATATGCATTGGAGTAAGGGAAGGGGAGGATATGCCCGAAGTGGTTTGTTTTCAGTCCAAACTTGGTACCCATATCCAGTAGCTGGACTTTGAAAGTGTTCCTTTTGGGTGTTTTCACTGTCTTAAAACTGGTCATAAGGCTTTCTAGTGCCCGAAAGCTAAGATGACTAGTAAGGAGAATCCCCCTTCTTCCTCTCAACAAATGTTGAAGAAAGTTTGGAAAAAAAAAGATCATGGCTCAAGGCCAGAAAGACCTATCTTCGGGGACCCAGGTTGCAGCAGAAGCCCCAAAGAGGATAGACCAAGCACCTAAGGGAAAGAGTAGTGAGGAAGGAGAGTTTCCCAATTCCTTTCTACCTTTAACCAAACCCCAACCGTTAGCGAATGATCAGGTCAAGGAAAGGACCCTCAAGCTTGGAGCAAAGGAAGTTAAGGGTGTCTCACAGAATGGTCTTCAAGAGGATGGTTTGGACCTTCCCCCTAGAGAGGAGCAGTTGGTTCTGGGCTCCATGGAGGAATTCAAGGAAAGAGATAATAGGGAAATTATCATCTTCCAGGATCCAGAGGAAAACTTGGTCTCCACCAATGATGCACCAACCCAAACAGGAAATAAGGAGGTTAAGAAGAAAGATCAAAACTAAAGGGTTGATCTTCATAGCACCCCAAGGAATGCTAATAAGGCTTCTAGATCCCTGAAGTTCGCAAAGAAGGAAGAGATACTAAGGAATAATCAAATTAGAGATCCATCCACGGCTTCTCCAGCAGTGACCAGGAGCAATTGCAAACCAAATGTGGGCTCTATAACCAAAGCAGACAGAAAATCAGAAAGGGAGTCCAGAGAAGAAGAGACTAGAAGATGTTTGGCGAATGGGTAAAGCACCCTGAAGGAATTTTCCAAGAGTAAAAAATAAAGATCATCTCATGGAATATCAGGGGCCTAAATGGCTCCCATAAATAAGAAATCATTAGGAATTTGATCAGAGACTAGATATTTTGATGATCCAAGAAACAAAAATGAAAAAGGATTCTTTGAGAAACATAAAGTTTAGTAACATGATGAGTGGAGAGGTTGCAGACTCTGATGGAGCCTCTGGGGGCCTGCTAACTTTATACAAGTCAAATATTTTTAGCGTGGAATCAATTTTCAATGCTGGTAACGTTCTGTTTTGTAAAGTGTACAATATTCATTCCAATGAATTTTGGTTCTTGCTCAACATTTATGCCCCCAACAACAAGAAAGAAAGAAACTCCTACTGGTCTAGTGTAGTTGGGATGGTTCAGAATAGCAACTTGAAAAAAGGCATCATTATGGGAGACTTCAATACCCCTCTTCTGGATAAGGAGAAGATGAGCGGTCTGCCCCAGAACTGGGATAACAAGCATGATCTTTCAAACTTTATCAATGATTTAGCCTTTTTGGATCTGGACCTCATCGGTGGTAACTTTACTTGGTCCAATAAATGCTTAGGTAAGGAGTGTATTCAGGTTAGACTGGATAGAGCCCTCATTTCTCCTGATTCGTTGTAGTCCTCTTCCTACAAATTAGCTCTTTTGCCTAGAATTGGGTTTGACCACTCCCCCATTTCCCTCTCGATTGTCCCTTTTGGCCCCTGCAGACCTCCTCCTTTCCGTTTCAAGAAAATGTGGACCTCCTACCCCGACCTTCTAGAGAGATTAAAGGGCTAGTGGAGCATAGATATGGAAGGCACTGATATGTTCAGGGTAGAAAGGAAACTCAATAATGTTAAAAGTATGTTAAAAGCATGGAATAAGTCAGATTTTGGTCATCTATTCTCCATGAAAGAGGATCTTTCTTCTAATCTCTCTTCCATCCAAGCCTCCATTCAAGAAAATGGGTATGAAGCCTCAAGTAGAGATGCAGAGTTGTCCATCCTATTTGATCTACATGACATCATTAGTAAAGAGGAAAAGTTCTAGAGGCAGAGATCTAGAATCAATTGGCTCAAGGAAGGAGACCAGAACACAAAGTTCTTCCATTTATCCACACTTAAACATAGAGCTAACAACAGGATTTCTGGCCTGAAAAAAGACTAGGGTGTGTTGACTAAGGAAGATGATATTTCATGTGAAGCTGTCTCTTTCTTCTCCTCCCTCCTTTCTTGGGATCCTTTTCTCTCTAAGGTGGACCAGGACGATATTGTCTCTTGCATCCCTCAGATCCCTCAACCACACCATAATAATATGATCTCGGCCATTCCTTCTGATTCTGAAGTGAGAGAAGCTCTTTTTTCTCTTTCGACGAATAAGTCACCTGGACCTAATGGTTTTCCTACCTTATTTTTCCAAATGTACTAGCCTATCATTATGAAGGATGTTGTTAAGGTAGTTCAGGAATTCTTTGGAGCCAGATGTATCCTGAAGGAAATCAACTCCACTTTCTTAGTTCTTATTCCCAAAGTGCTAGAGGCTGACACTTTGGATAAGTTCAGACCCATCAGCTTATGCAACTCGTTTTATAAGATCATCTCGAAGGTGCTCACTTTGAGGCTGCTTAAGCTCCTCCCCCTGATCATCTCTCATCAACAATCTGGTTTTGTCCCAGACAGACATATTTTAGACTCGATTATCATGGTGCATGAAGTGATTGACTCTATGGAAGCTGGTAAGAGAGAAGGGATGTTACTCAAACTTGACATGTCTAAAGCTTACGATTAGGTGGATTGGTCCTTTTTGGAGTTGGTGTTGAAGGCTTTTGGCTTTGATATCAAATCTTGTAAGCTAATTTCCCAGCTGGTCACCACCCCCTCGCTAGCTGTTTTAGTGAATGGATCCCCCTCTAATTTCTTCAAACCCACTAGAGGCCTTTGTCAGGGAGATCCTCTATCATCGATTCTTGTCATCATCCTAGTGGAATGTATTGGCAAACTCATGGAGAAGAAAAAGAGAGATGGGAGGATCAAAGGTTTTAAACCTTCTTCCAAATGCACTCCCTTCACACATCAGCAATTTGTTGATGATACCATTATGAGAGGAGAGGCTTCGGTCAAGGAAGCCAAGGCTTTGAAAGACACTTTGGATACCTATTCCAGAGGTTCAAGGCAGCTTATAAATTGGGACAAAAGCTCTATTTTCTTTATCAACACTCTGGAGGGAAGACAGCTAAGAATCTCCAGAATCTTGGGTTGTCAGGTGGGGAAGCTTCCTTCTTCCTACCTTGGTCTCGCCTTGGGCACGGCCCCTTCTGATTCCTTCTGGAATGGCATCTTGGATAGATTCAGTAAGAAGCTAGCTGGATGGAAAGGAACCTCTCTCAGCCAAGCTAGAAAATGTCAACTAGTTAAATCCATCCTTCAAAACCTGTCTATTTATGCCCTAAGCCTTTTCACCATACTTGGAAAATACGCTGAGAGAATGGAGAAAATCCAAAGGGATTTTTTATGGATGGGAACTGATAGGAATAAAAGGTACCCCCTTGTTTCTTGGGACAAAGTCTATCTCCCTAAAAAGAACGGGGGTCTGGGGATCAGGAAGCTCACTCATATCAACAAGGCCCTCCTAGCAAAGCAAATCTAGCACATCTTTAGTAGCACGAAGGAATGGAGAGACACTATGGTGAATAAGTATATAAAAAGGCCCTCTTTTCAGTTCACTCTTTTCAGTGAGGATTTATCTAGAGGCTCAGTTGTTTGGAATGGCTTCTTAAAAGCCAAGGATTTGGCTAACTCTAAGGTCTCTTGGAAGCTGGGAAATGGGGAGAACATTCTTTTCTGGTCAGATAGCTGGCTTTCTTAGGGCCCACTCATTAATAACCCCACTTATGGTGTTTGGGCTAATGATTGCATCAACCTTTTTGGGCAAAAAGTCAGTAACTACAGCACTGATCAGGGATGGAAGGACCTTTCTATCATCTCAGAGGAACTCAAACCAATCATGATCATGCTTAATTCCTTATCCCTCAACACCAACAAGGATGAACTGGTTTGGAGCGATAATGCCAATGGCCTCTATTCGGTTGCCTCTGGGTACTCTACTTTATGGAGTACAAATGCGTCCCCCCCCTTGGTTGAGGGCCTAGCTCCCAGGCCTAACGCCAAAATTCAACATGTTTTTTTGGTTGGCTCTTCAGGAAAAAAATCTCACCCAGGAAAATCTCATTAAAAGAGGTCATATCATGCCCAGCAGATGTGTTTTATGCAAAGATGAGTCAGAGATAGGCAATCACTTGTTCGTTCTTTGCTCTTACTCGAGAACAGTCTAGGACTTCCTCACCTAGGACCTTGACCATAGCTGGTGCATTCCTTCCAACCTCCTGGACTTCTTCTGCCAATGGCAATGTATGTTCAATGGGACTGCCTTGAATGGAAGGAGAGAAACAACTGAATTTTCAAAGACAGGGAGGAGCCGGCTTTGGAAGATCTTCAGTAACATAAAGGAAAATATTTCTGTGAGAAAGGGGGGAGCTTTTGAGATAGGAGGCAGGAAGAAGGAGAAGGTAATAGACAAAATGAGAAAAAGATAGGAAGCCAAGTGACACCTCCCCCCTGAAGGCTGGCACAAAGCCAACTTTAACGGAGCCTCCAAGGGCAACCCTGGATCCTCAGGTAGTGGAGGTGTGGTTAGAAATGAAAATGGAGACAGTATTGCGGATTTCGCTCTTCCGTTGGGTTTCCAAACAAATCATTTTGCGGAAGCCAACACCGTGTGTAATGCAGTTAAGCTAGCTTTTGAAATTAGGGTCACCAATTTATGGTTAGAGGGAGACTCGAGCAACATTATTAAGTGCATTAATGGCAATTCGTATCCTTCTTGGATGATTGCAAATCTTATCAATGAGATGAGAGAGACACTTGCCAAATTCAAAATTTTCCATGTCACCCATACATACCAGGAAGCAAACCCGATTGCTGATAGGTTCGCAAATATAGGGGTTGGCACTAACCAAAAAATGACATGGCTTCTCGAAACTTCTTTGCTGGTGGACGTCAAGTGTCTGATTGAATTGGAGAAAATCCAAGGAAGTACTGAGGATATCAAGATGTAATTATGAATATGAAAGGGTTAAGATATATGGGTACTTTTCATAATAGAAATATGGGAATTCGTAAATGCAGATATCCTACTATGATTAATTGCCATGCTTTGTGGGTTCTTCATTGCATTCATTTCAGGGGAAACAATAGAGTTATTTTTCTCTACTCCTTGCTTAATCTTGGCGATCCTTTCTAGTCTCACAGTGAAGAGCTTGTGAGTAAGGTAGGTGCACAGAGTGAGGAGATGGTGGGTGAGAGATGTAGAAAGGAGCCAACGGGGGAGTTTGAGAAATGGAGAAGTAGGTCGAAAGTTTGGGAAAAGCTAGAAGAGGGTGGGGTAACCAAGTATCTCATGAAGCTGCACGGTTATGATCAAGAGGTCACTAACAGTATGGTGGGGTCATGGAAAGAAGGTAGGGTTAAGGTGAACGGCATCAACTTTCAAATAACGGAGGAGGTAATCGCGGCTGTCACCGAGATCCCTATCAAGGGTTTCAAATTCTTTAGGGATAAGAAGCTCTCAGCCAATGCGGTAAGGGATTTTGTGGAGAGTGAGAAGGAATTGAACACGTTAAAAAAGCTCGACACCTACTATGTCCCCGACTCCATGAAGAAATGGTGGAGGTATGTGCTGAAAGCTATTATTGAATATATCACTTTGGACCCAAGATTTGACAGAGCTCAC
This sequence comes from Cupressus sempervirens, assembly GCA_028749045.1. Lineage (NCBI taxonomy): Eukaryota > Viridiplantae > Streptophyta > Pinopsida > Cupressales > Cupressaceae > Cupressus > Cupressus sempervirens. Next base: position 668,794,137 of record CM053783.1, on the reverse strand, counting down.
ACCTGCCACTTTGTTATTTTAAATCATTTTCAGAAGAAAGCCAAAATTTCTTTTCCTTTCTATCTGTTAACCTCTATGAGTAAGGCGATGGACAGCTTCAAAAAGAAGCCCATTGCAAACCTGGCTCTACATGAAGGGCTACTGCTTCTTATCCATGAGCACTTCAAAGCCCAGACCATTAGTAATGTCCCCCCTTAGACTGAGACTATGGAGTCTAGATGTTCCACTTACTCCTCTGACTTGGATGACATTCAAAGCCTCAGTTCTGAGAATGGCGGAGTCTCCTCCTCAAGGAAAGTTGTGACTATTAAAAAATCCCCCTCTCCCATAACTCCAAGTAGAAAAAGCCCTAGGGATCTCGGGCAGAAGCAGGCTGAGAAGGATGAGGAGGGAAGCAGTGATGATAAGGAGGATCTGGAGTCTAAGGAGGTGGTGAAGGAGATGCAGGAGGAAATAAAGGTCGATAGTGGAAGGAAGAAGCACAAGAGGGAGAACCTAGAGGATGTGTGCTCTCATCATGAGGAGATGTCTGCACTGCCCCTTTCTCCTATCCATCTCCACCTTGAGGATCAGAAAGAGGAGAAAGCTGGGTATGCAAAAGGGGAAGTGCAAACCAATGATAGGAGGAAAGCATGGATTAATTTCAATGTCAAGACTACCAAAATGGGAATCTTTAGGGAGGTCATGAATCCCCAAATCTTGTCGAATGATCAAGAAGAGCAGTGGCTGGAAGAATTAATTGATCCGACGATTGTGGCTATTTTGGATAGAGCCAGGGAGATAGGGATGAATCTCTTAAATAATGCTCGCAATAGCATGATTGATAATTTCAGATCAATCAAATGGCTCTTCCACGAGCTCGAGGAGGTTAAAGACCAGGTGAAACATATTGAGGCAACAAGGGAACGAATGGATGCCAATAGGAGGACAAATTCAGCTGATAGGCTCACTCTGGCAGAATAGAGGATACACAATCTGGAAAACTACAATCACAATCTTGCCAACCAGATGTTTTCCTTGTTAAGCTCCATCAACAACAACATCATCTCTCTCATGGGCTGGATCAAAGATAGAGAAACGCACAAGGATGAGGATGGAAATGACAGAGACGAGGCCAGAATGGAGGATGACCTTGCAAAGGACAACTCCACTCCTGCATAGGATGAGGGGAATCAAAGAGGGAAACCGATGGAAATGGAGGAGAATCAACAGGCCTTTGAGGCAGCTCAGGTGATGCAGGATCTGGAGCCAAAGAACGAGGAATAACTCTTGCCTATTCCTTTGTTTTTCGTTGTCTTTTGGCTTTTTGTGTTGGCTTTTGGCCGTGGCTTTGTCTGTTTCCTTTTCCTGGTCTTTTCTCAGTACTTTTTCCTTTGGCTGGGCTTAATTCTTATTATCAACATTTGAACTTAGACTTTTATGGCTAGGCTGTCATGCTTATTATCAGCCTTCTTATGTACTAACTTTCGAGTTTCAGGTTCCCTGTAAAACCTGTTTATCTAATCAAAAACATCCTAAACTACCTTCCCATTACATTTACAAGGTATTTAAATGAATATTACATACATGTTTCAATCCACATTTTGTATTATAAATACCTATGAGTATATTGTTTTCCCTTCATCACTTACTACATATTCTAATTATTATAAATGTATATGACAGTTAAATCTATACATCCTTATTATCAATAAAATACATGAAGATAATGATTAATCATCTAATCTGAGTGTCTTAACTATTGTAGTGTGTAACAATTAAATATATAACCTTTCGCCTACAATCCTTTAACAAATTATTTTATTTATAGCTTTTTCTAATACAAGGTATATCACTAACCAACTTGATTGTTAGCAACATCTAACATCCACTGTTACTAATCTCCTAATCGTATCAGCTTACTAACACTTGGTATAATTTATTTTATTCTTATTTTCTTATCCATACTTGCCCTATTAAACTCTAAAAAATGACTATTCAAATATAATATTACCAACAACTAATTTCTCATTACACTTAATAGCTTACTAATTTAATTTCAATATGCATCCTAACAACATTACTTTACACAAAAACACTATTTAGATTACTTATATAACTTTAACACTAACACTACTAAAATCACATAGATGGGTTTACGTATAAATCTTCTATTACTAATACTTCAACTATTCTCTCTATTCTCCAAGTTGATTCTTGGATCTATAATGAAATTATGGGGCTGAAGAAGAAAGTGGAAATAATGCAAAACAACCAAGATGTTGATCGGGCCAAAATTAATCACTTGGAGGTGCAAATGGGAGATATCCCTAAAAAACTTAAAGATTATGAGTTAAATCTTAGAATTCTCATCAAGGAAAGTGGTATAAAAATGGAGCAGGTAACATCAAGCATTTGTGCCGCTACAACTAGCCTTGGAAAAAGAGTAAATGAAGACATTATTTCTTCAGAGGGCCCGAGTAAGAGGACAAGGCAAAGTTTGAGGAAGAAAGCCTTGCAAGCTGCTATGACTTCAGCTGCCAATTCCATTCATAACACTACTACAATTGGGAGGGAGGCTATCAAGATGATTACAAAACTACAATAGAAGCTTTGGGTCTTCTGTGTTGATTCTATTTATGTATAGGTCCTTTATCTAGTCTATGTTTTTGGTTCTGGTTTCTGGTTCTGCTCCTATTTTTTGGTAAAACTTTGTTACAGGTTCTAGGTCCTTGTAAAACTTGGATTCTTTTATTGAACTTTGCTAGTGGTTTCAGGTCCTTGTAAAACCTGATTTTCTTTCTATTTTTTAGTAGGTTTTAGGACTGTTCCTGGTGGTCTTAATTGCCTATCTTTCTTGTTTTTGTTAAAGGGTTTCGGGGCCCCTTCAAAACCTACTTTTACCATAATCTAAAACTATTCTCCTAATCAAATAAATCAATTTTAATAGCTGAAAATAAAATCCTACTATCATACTAGCTATCCCATTTAATAAAGTAATCTGCCCTACTAACTATCCCCACTTACCACTTACTTTCTTAAACTTATCTTACTAACTCCCTAACACATACATGCAACTAATCCCAAATCTCCATGTGTTCTTCCCAAAACCAAAGTGTTGCATTATTCCCCAGTCCTAGCTACCAACCCCTTAACCACCCTTGTGGCATTCCCAAGTCTTATACCCTAAGTGCTCCACCTTTTTCATTTGAACATTCCCTAATACACTCAACGTTACCCATCCATGGTCGTGGCTTTCTTAATGACATGGGGGAGTGTGAAGGTGGTCGCTTTTCTTCCATTTGTGATTGGTCTTGTCAGGGGTGGGTAGCGTATTGGGATGAGAGAGGACCTATGATCTAAAGGGGCCCCTCTCACCCACGTTTAATATATATTATTTTTATCTTATTTTAATTATATAATCTAAAAGTTCCTCTCTGTTTTGCTTATATGAATCACTTTCACCACAGAAGGGTAATATTATATATTTATATATATATTTTTTAATCTCTCTTTCTTTTTTTCCTTTTTTTTTTCTGATGGGTGTGACTAGACCTCATAAGCCATAGTCACATGATGTTTGATTTACCCCCATTTCTTTTTGAACTTAGCAGTGTCATTGACTTCTATAACCTAGGTCTATTATTATTATTTTACTATTTTATTTTTTTTCTAAAGGTAATGTTGGGAATATTTTAATGGTATCTAATAGACAGTGGGGTATTTTTCTCATCCCCATACAAAATCCAAAAAGAAAAATGCCCAATTCCAAATTTTGTTTGCTCATGTATGCTTGTGCAATAACTTCTACTTAGTTTATTTTTCTTACTTAAAGTATTGTGTCATGGAATTTGGTTATGTCATGAAGTTCAATGTTAATACTAACATTCTAGTAAATATATCAATTGAAAACTCTATTGGAGCCTATTGGAACCATTTAAAATTAACCTTTGGAACCTAATAATTTGTACATATTAATCACTTGCAACAATAAATCCAATCCTTGTAATACTTTTGAACAAGAGCAACAATGAACTTAGCTAGATCATTTCCTAAGTATCAAAATAATGGTTATTGCAATGAATCTCATTTACATTCCATTTATGTCCATTATGATAAGTCAATCCTTCCATTTTAATGTAACTAGATGCATAACATTAAATCTTCTATGATAAGCCAATCCTTCCATTTTAATGCAACTAAATGCATACCATTAAATCTTACAATACAATTACAAATGTTCATGTTCCAATTTCTTCATCCCTTTCTTAGGACTATATTCATGATAATATACATTTAAGTGAAGATCTTCCCTTACAACACATTAAAAAAAACAACAATGGAGGTCTTATTATCACAACTCAATACATATTGGCTTGAAGGAAGAATGCTCCTTCCAAATACACTGCATTTTGCCACATCTTTTGCTTTACCAATGCAACGAAAAATCCCTGATTTCTTTCATGGATCCAAAAAGCACAAAACCTACAAAAATTTCACCGAAGAACCATGGAGGCTCACCTCCCATCCCAAGCTTCTAAGAAGCCACCCATCGAGCTAGGGAAACAAGACTCAAACGGGTTACACTCATGTAGCTAACAATGCATACAAAAAAACATCACAATACATATACAATCCCTCTAAGGTTTAACATAATGATTCACCATTGGAATCATGAAACATTGGGTGAAGGTGGGCTCTCCAAAGAGGAGAATGTCATATCCATGTACACATATGCATTTGCAATTGTATAACACCTCTTCAAGGATATCAAATACATCCTCCTCATCACATCAATACAATTATACCTCCCATAATACAAATGCCTCTTCAAGGCTATCAAAATACATCCTCCTCATCACATCAATACACTTATACCTCCCATAATAACAACAAGGCATATGGCTTCAATGGAGCCCATACTCCATGAGCAACAAAACCCTCTCCACAAGGAAAATCTCTCAACTTCAATGTTGAGCCCAACTAACTACTTCACCCAAGGCTTATTTGACCTCCCAAGGGTGAGTGAAGCCTTCACACCCATTAGCATTTATATACACAAAACCAAAGAAAAAATTAAAGATAAATCCATCACAACAATAACACATAACAATCCACTCAACACCCCACACATTACATGTTTCCACCACTATATGAACAAGAATTCAACACCATTAAGCAAGTTCAATGAAGGCCATGGCAAGGGTACCAACCTTGATCAAAGCTAAAGGTAAAGGATAGTTGATGAAGAGCTCCCTTCTCCTTATTAAACTTAGAGAGTGGGTGGACACCCCACTAGTTTGTCACCACTCCTCTAAAAAAACTCTCTACTATCCCCTTTTTGGTAGAAACATCAAGCCCACTATTTATTACATTGTTGTCCCTTCAAAAAAGAAACTTAACCAAATGGGAGTGTGAGGGTACACTCATGGGAAAACCCCAAATTTCGAATTGGTGGAAGAATGCATTGGTTCAAGGGTCCCCTAGCCTAGCTAAACACTAAAATGGTCGAATATAAGCCTCTAACATGTTATACTACCGTATGGGTGGCTTATTTAAAAAAGAATGACACCTTAGGACCACATTTAGGCCCCCTAAAATCCTTGACAAGTTTAAATTCAAAATTCAATATGATGGTGACCCATCCTTACACCCTCTCCCAAGTGGGTGTACTTAAACATTTAATGGAAATAAGACTAAGATTGAGTGACCTCATGACCAAAACCCTAGGTGACATGTCATCACCACATGGACAATTACAAGTGTCAAGTGATACATTAAAACACATTACACACCACAATGGCATGTCCCTAATACATTCATGAATATATATTTATTACACACATGCAAGCTTTCAATTACGAAATAAACACATAAAAATGAGGTTTTGAATCCTTCCAAAGATTTTCCTTGGCTACACTGTGTCCACATAAGTTTGGACCTTGTTTCCCCCGACTAATTTCCATGGTTCAATTGCCTACACTCTAAACTTGAACATAAGTAGCCCAATGAAAAAAATCATATAAATTCATGTATATAGGTGCATGAAAATTTCATATTAAAACATCATAGTCAACTTTTATTTTCTAATCATTTTCATATAAGGCATTTAAAACATTAAAATATCAGAATCTACATATCAACATTAATATATAATCAAATGATCTAACTAACATTCTAAAACACACCATAATTCATTTCCTATCATAATGATGAAATGTTGAATCTATACTATTAAATCAGCCAACATGAAAATTAGTTTTGAATACATATCTTAGGTCAAAATCACCAAAATGTAAACATCACAATTAATATCCTTTGATTCAATTAAATATAGTTTGATTACTAACAATATCTCGTTATCATTATAATATGATACATCTTAAGGTGTATCAATTATGTCAAGTAATCAGGATGTTTGCATAGCCACATAGTTTCAAAATCAATCATAGAATAAATCCATTACATTTTATTGGGCCATAAAATCCATCCCTATTAATATCAACATATCCATCTAATACTACTTGCACAATAATTAACTCATTACATTACATCATATCGTGTTCTACCATGTAGACCCTTATCCAATTTTGATAACAATCTTCATCTATGACTATTGGTAATATTCATAAGGGTGGGTGTTGATTCATCTTTCCATAATAACCACCTAATTCAATTATCCTAATAGGCCATAAAATATCATGAACCCATTGACATAGTTCCTAAGTTATGACACCTCGAGCCTTTATTTCATAAGGTCTTAGCTTATCAACCTCATCTAATTTTGAATCTAGGATACTTAGTACAACCATAACTAAAATATATATTAGTCTCAATAAGATCTCAAGTTCATTATTAATAAAGGAATGCAAATCATGATATACTTAGATCCTAAAACCTTCTTACCATCATTCTATCATAAGGTGTATGGTAACAACATATAATTGACAACAGGATCTTAATCCTATTATGATTATGCTAAACTCTATGGCCCTAAATAAAAATAGGGATGAATTGGTCTGGGGAGATAACACTAATGGGCTATATACTGCTGCCTCTGGGTATTCGGCCCTTTGGAAATTAAATGAGATTCCTCCTTGGTCGAGGGCTTGGCTCCCTGGCCTTATTCCAAAAATTAATATGTTCTATTGGCTGGCTCTACAGGACAAAATCCTCACCTAGGATAACCTCATTAAAAGGGGTCATATTATGCCCAACAAATGTGTGTTATGTAAAGATCAAATGGAGACTGGCAATCATTTGTTCATTCATTGTTCTTTCTCTAGGGAGGTTTGGGTTTTCCTTACCCAAGACTTGGGCTTCAGCTGGTGTGTACCTTTTAACCTTCTGGATCTCTTTTGTCAATGGAAATGCATGTTTAATAGGTTTGATCTTCAGGAATTAAGTTCCTGGGTCCTACCTCATTTCTGTTGGAGCATCTAGAAGGAGAGAAATAACAAAATCTTTAGAGATAAAAAAGAGCCGGTTATAGTGATAGGAAAGAAAATATTTGCAAACATTAAGAAAAACTATTCAGTAAGGAAAGGGGGAGATATAGAATTAGGTGGTAGAAAAAAGGAGAAGGCAAAAGATAGAAAGATGAAAAGACAAGAAGCGAAATGGCTTCTCCCCCCGGAAGGATGGCATAAAGCCAACTTCAACGGAGCATCCAAGGGAAATCCTGGCTCCTTGAGAAGTGGAGGCATAATAAGGAATGAAAATGGCGATGGTATTGCGACTTTTTCGCTCCTACTGGGATTTCAAACTAACCACTTTGTGGAAGTGAATGCTACGTGTAATGCTGTCAAACTGGCTTTTGAAGTTGGAGTTGCTAATCTTTGGCTTGAAGGGGATTCAAACAAAATTATAAATTATATTAATGGAAACTCTCAGCCATCATGGTTGATTGTAAATCTTATTGATGAGACTTGTGAGACTCTTGCCAAATTTAGTAGAGTCCACATCACTCATATATTTCGAGAAGCTAACCCAATAGCCGACAGGTTTGCTAATCTAGGGGTCGATGCAAACCAAATAATGACATGGCATCCTAGAAATATTTTTCTAGTAGATGTCAAAAGCATGATCGAACTGGACAAGATCCAAGGAAGTACGAAGAAGATCAATGTGCAATTATGAGAATGAATGGATCAAGGGGAAAGGGTACTTCCCAAAAAGGGAGCATGGGAAATTGTAATTGCTATAATTTATTATAGACTATTCGACACGCTTTGTGAGTCTTTTTTTGCATTTGCAATAGGAGCAACCGAAAGATTAATTCTTTCTATATTTTGTTCATACACAGAGGTTCCTATTAGTTATAGTGCGAGGTGCATATGAGAATTGAGGGTGCACAGAGTGTAGTTATGGTAGGCGAAAGGTGCAGAAAGGAGCTAGTTGGTAAAATAGAGAAATGGAGGAGTAGGGAAAAAGTTTGGGAGCAGCTAGATCAGGGTGGGATTACCAGATACATGACAAAACTGCATGGTTTTGATCAAGAGGTGACCAATAGCATGGTTGGTTCATGGAAGGAAGGCAGAGTTAAGGTGAATGGGGTATCTTTCATGATCACTGAGGAGGTGATATCGACCGTTTTTGAAATCTTGATTGAGGGTTTTAAGTTTTTTAAGGACAAGAAGCTCTCGACTAACGTTGTGCAAGATTTTGTGAAGGATGCAGAGGAACTGAAAACCTTGAAGAAGATTGACACATACTATGTTCCCGATACCATGAAGAAACTGTGGAGGTATGTTTTGAGAGCTGTAATCGAGTACATTACTCTAGACCCTAGGTTTGATCAGGCTCGTACCCACCACTTTGTTCTTTTGAATCATTTTTGGCACAGCTATAAAAAAAAATTTCCTTTTTACTTGTTAACTTCCATGAGCAAGGCGGTGGTTAGCTTCAAAAAGAAGCCCACTGATAACCCTGCTCTACATGAGGGGCTCTTGTTGCTTATTTATGAGCACTTTAAGGCTTAGACAATAAGTAATGCCCCCCCTTAGACTGAGAATGTGACCTTTGGAAGCTCCAGCTTCTCTTAAGACTCGGATGATATTCAGAGCTTTAGCTCTGAGGATGGTAGGATTTCTTCTGCTAACAAAAACATCACCCATCAGGTCAAGAATTCGCCTTCTTCCATAACCCCTAGTAGAAAAATCCCTAGGGTTCATGGGCAGAAGCAACCTGTGAAGGATGTGAAGGTTGATAGCGATAATGAGGAGGATGTGGAGACAAAAGAGGAGGAAAAGGAGATGCAGGAGGAAAATAAGGAAGACCGAGGAAGGAAGAAATGCAAGAGGGTGGGTCTAGAGGATGAGAGATTGCAGCAAGAATGGGATATGTCTTCGCTACCTCTTTCTCCTATCCATATTCATGCCCAACCTGAGGAGCAAAAAATGGAATCTGATACCAAGGGTGGGGAGGTGAAGGTTAAAGACAGGAGGAAAGCTTGGAAAAACTTTAATGTTAGAATGGGCATTTTTAGAGAAGCCATGAACCTGCAGGTCCTTGTGAAAAACCAAGAAGGGGCATGGCTTGAAGAACTCATAGACCTGGAAATTGTTGCTATTTCAAATAAAGCAAGGTAAATTGGGCTAAACCTCTTGAACAATGCCCACAACAATATGATTGATAACTTCATATCAATCAAGTGGCTTTTCCATGAGCTGGAGGAGGTCAAAGAGCAGGTGGGTCATATGGAGGAAAATAGGAATGGAGCAAATTCTGATAATAAAGATGGCAATTGTGAGAGGCTCAGTTTGGCAGAGAGAAGGATTAACAACCTCGAAATCTACAATCATAATCTCTTGAACCAAATGATTTCACTGCTTAGCTCCATTAACAACAACATCATATCCTTAACTAGCTAGATCAAAGACAGAGTAATGAAGGAAGAAGAGGAAGGAAAAGATAGGGAAAAAGCCAGACTGGTGGTCGACACTACAAAGGACAACATCAAAAATGCTTAGGACCAGGAGGATCAAAGGGCACACCAGCAAGAGGCTAAGGAGAACCAGATGGCCTATGAGGCTGCTCAGGCCATGCAAGACCTAGAGAGAAAGAACGAGGGCTAATCCACTGCCTGTTCTTTTGTCTCAATCTATTTTTTTGGCTTTTTGTCAATGCTTTTGCCTTTGTCATTTTTTGTTGTATCTATTCCTGGTCTTTTCTATGATCTTTGTTTTTCGCCTGGGCCTTGGGCTTATTATCAGCCTTTGAACTTGAACTCTTTTGGCTGGGCTTTTCACGCTTATTATCAGCCTTGTTAATGTTTTAACTCTTGGGTTTCAGAGTCCCTATAAAACTTGTTTAACTAATCAAAAACAACATATAATTCACATTCTATACACAAGAGATAGAAACATGACATCTCATCTCCTTACTCTTCCTATCTCTAATCATATTTGTGTTATTATTCTTCATCAATTATGCAACTCATTGGGATCTTTCAAAGGCTTGGAAATTATTTTGTTTCCACAAATAATGTTAAAATGCTAATTGAAGCAGAATTTTTAGCTCTGAATTTTAAGCAAATAAGGTAATCACGAACAATGATTTTTATTACCTAGAACCTGAAATCTATAAAGGAAGAATATCATACACTATCATTTGGCAACCACCCCCATGTAACAAATGCAATAAATCTAAGGGTTTAAAGACTCTGGACTCATGAGGTATTCTGAAAGTCATCCAAGACCTCAATATCTCCTTCAATCCCTTGGGTGGAGGATTTATTATTTCTAATAAAATATCCCTTCCTACAAAGGGTGTTCAAGGATTCCCTCTTGATCCCATTATAGAAGATGGGGAAATCGTAGAAGATTAGGGGTTTTTGGAAGTAGCTCCCTTAACCCCTCCATCCATTGTTTAGGCAGACCTAGGGACATCTTTGGAAGTAAAAAAATTTCCCCCTATCCTAGACCAAACTCAAGGGAATAAGGGAGGATCAGATAGAGAGCTTTTGTTCATCCCTTTCCCTCCTTGAATTTAAAATATCGAGGAGATTTTTTTTGCAACAACCACTCATTCACCTTCTGGAGTAAGGGCTTCTTTATCTCAAAATAGTAGTAGATCCTCCAACCATGGGTTAAGTGAGGTAGAAAAGGAGGCTTTCTATGAGAAACTCAACACATTCCCTATAGAATCTATTAAGGATGGCCTCACTATTGAAAAAGAAAAACTAATTGAGGAACTCCTTAAGCTAGGGGGTGAAGGATATTACTGTGAAGATCTTAGAAATGATTTAATAAGAATGGAAGAATTAGATAATCTAAGAGGACTATAAAAATCTCATGAACCTGTGTCCTCTCCAAACTTAGTTAGCATCCCTAAAAAAGGGGGTAGATAATCCCTCAATGAACTGAGAACTCAAGATACAAAATTTAAAGGTGAAACAAAATTAAACAATCTGTTTGATGTAGGGAAGGGGAAGTTCCTTCCCAAGGATAAATGAAGGTCTTAACATGGAATGTTAGGGGCCTCAATGCCCCTAACAAATAGTGCTCACTAAAGTGTTGTCTAAGTCAGCATAAGCCCGATATAATGATAATCTAGAAAAATAAAATGAATCAAGATGAGCTAAAAGATTTTCAAAAAAGGCTAGGCTTAAGAAATATCTTTGGAATCCCAACTATAGGGGCCTTCAAAGTTCTAGCAATCATTTAGAACCCTTGCACAGTCAACATCACTCCCCTGAGGAGTGAGAGAAATTGAATATCTGCCCAAATCAAGTCTCTAAATTCCAATCTCCACTATACTTTAATTAACATCTATGGGCCCACTCCCATAGTGGATAAAACAAATATATGGTTTGAAATAGGGTATTATATGCAATCCTTACAAACCCTTAGTATATTGGGAGGGGACTTGAATGCAATAACCTCACAATCTGAGAAGAGATATGATGTAGTAAAGTTATCACATACATCAATGGATTTTAATAATTGGATAACCCAAAATACCTTATTAGACATAAAATCCAAGGATAATTATTTCACTTGGAATAATAGAAGTCATGGCTTAAGCCAAATAGCACAAAAATTAGATAGGTTATTCATATCAGGGTATATTTTGAATGATATCTCTAATTTGGCTTATGAAACTCTCCCTTTCTCTGGATTAGACCATTACCCAATTCTCTTAAACCTCAAACTAAGTTGCACCCCAATTAGGAACCCATTTAGATTTGAATCAATGTTGTTTAAGGATGAATTTTTACTTAAATAACTTGAAGAGTGTTGGGTTATCTCAAAAATTTCTAGATACAAAATGTACAAAGTTGTCTAGAAGCTTAAAATTATTAACAAAACCTTATTCAATAGAATAAAACTTAATTTGGAAATATTTTCTCTATCAAGGCTGAGATTGAATCAAATTTAGCCAAAGTCATTTTAGAAGTCATGCAACAAGGGGTGGATGAAGGTCTATATCTCAAAGAAAAAGACCTAATATTGAGATTGGAGAACATTTCAGCTAATGAATAAATCTTATGGAAACATAAATCTCATGAAACTTGGCTAAAAGAGGGAGATAGAAATGCTAAATTTTTCCATAATAGTACTAAATTGAAAAGAGACAGTAATAACATCTCAAAGATAAAAGATAAGGAAATCATTATGCTAAATAAGCCTAATGATATTTGCCTCAAAAGTAGTATCCTTTTATAAATAATGTTGAACACTCTTGAATGAACATATTTAGCATTTCAAAATTCTTTTCTTGGAAACATTCCTAAATTAATCATGGATGATCAAAAAAAAATTACTAAATAAAATATCCAAAGAATAGGTTATAAAATCCCTCTTTCAAATGGACCCTAACAAATCCTCAGGGCCAAATGGTTTTCCAACTTGGTTCTTTTAAAAATGTTGCACTTTATGGGCAATAAAATCATTGAGGCCCTAGAAGGGTTCTAAAACTCAGGAGGACTACTTAGAGAAGTTAACCTTACCTTTCTAGCTCTCATTCTCAAGCAAGACTCTGAGAAAATTTTAAAGGATTTTAGACGAATTGCATCATGCAATACATTAGACAAATTACTATCCAAAATATTGGCTAATCGAATGATAAAACTTATTCCTTTCCTTATCAACGAGGAACAAACTAGCTTCATCTTGGGAAGATCAATTTATGATGGGACATGTTGAGTTGTCATTTTGCACGATGCTTAATGGTAGGAATCCTTTCGAACTCCTCTCTTGAAAAGCTAATCCAAGGATCAACTCCAAGGTTTTGGGTGATCTTGCGACCTACTGGAATCCACTTAGTTGAAGATAAATGTGAATGTTCATGAGGAGGTCTTTTTTCATTCTGAAATGATTCAGAAAAGATGTAGAATCTACTTACACAAGAAAGAAATATATTTTTTGTATTTTCTATTTTATGATGAATGCAATCTAACAATGCAACTATATGAATTCCTAATTTAACCAAGGGGTTAGCAAAGCAAAATAATGAAGATAAGGAAACAAGAAATTTAAGCAAATAACATGAAAGTAAATCCTAATGAACATAAGCTACGGAAACAACACATCTACAAGTTAAGTTTTTGAGGAGATTGATAGGTAACCAATGACAATAGGAGCAGCACTTTCTTGATTCCACTGATGCAATTGTCAATGGGAATTCAATAAACATAAGATTTTTCACTTTTCATCAAATCACAAGGCCATGGAAAGTGTGCTCATGTCAGACAAAAAGTTATGCATGAACAATATGATGATCTCTTCTTGAACTAAGTACATTAGTGGGATTTGTAGACCCGTAGCAAACACCAGAATTAAAAGATCACACAACCAAAAATAATGCAATAAAACTTTTGGCTCAATTACATTCCATGAACATACATCCACAAAATATAACACACTTAGACAAGAATCACTACACTCCAAATGTGAGCACCAAAAGCATATCTTATTGCAAAATAACAATGGCCTTGATTACATATTACAATCCTAAATCTATAAGAAATCATCTCCTCAATTTATGCTGAGAGTGAGAGATATCTTTTTGCAATCATATGCTTCTAAACTAATAAAACAAATCTATTTATGTACAAACTATCTATCAAACTAGTGCTAAGTAGGACTCCATCGATTTTTATATCATTAATTGGATGCATGAGCCTTTACATGTCATAAAAAAAAGAAATCATGAGAAAATAAGAAAGAGAGGAGCCTTTAGTTGATGTAGGGGTGACTAGAAGTGGCAAAAATAGAAGCTCTATCTTCAATAGGCATATGTAGGAGTTAAACTGTCGTCAGAATGTATTTCTGATGCATGGAAAGCTCTAAATTTAGAACAAGCAGTTAACTATTGGTGCACCTCTGAGTTCTTCAAAATATTCTATAACACTACTAGAAAAGTGCACCTACACACAAACACACCTAGCGTAATAGTGCACCTCGAAACAGGCTCCAAAAATAGAAAATTTCACGAAGTGTCAAAATTGAAATTCTGGCATCTGGGTTTTGTTCCCCTTTATACAAAAGCTATTTCTAGATATTTGACCTTTAATTTCTCAATTATCTCAGTGAATTGAGCCACATATAGAAAATCTAAGGCTTCATATTTGTCTTTTACTTTTTTCCTGTAGTTGTCCACTTCGATACGGGTCTCAACAAAATCTCCAAGTTTCCCATCCAACTCTAACAATGCTTCTTTTGTTCTAAATGCTTGCCTAACGTCATCATCATTAGTAGCCTCTTCAAAAGTTTTCCAAAATTTCTCAACTACTACCTCTACTAGTGTTAACTTTTCCCATGTATCATCTTCAAAAATGTCCAGACATGTATCACTATAATGTTTCTTAGCTTCCAAAATGTGCTCTTGGGCTTGGTCCTTGAGCCTACAAATCTCTACATGTAATGTCTCCATTACTTTATTACCATTTACAATATTTTTCATTCAATCATCTATTTTATCTAATTCCTTAGCTATATATACATCCATCAGCATTCCATACCTTTGGCCTTTTATTTCCTATAATGCCTACAAGTCTTTTCCCCAAGTATGCACTTCATCCATTAAACCAAAATCTTGGTTTAGAATAGCTACCAGTTTGTTTGCATTATATTGCATAACATGTAACAGCTTCAAATTTCCCTGAATAATCAATACACTTTTCTCCTCAAAACTTTCTTTCCACTGCTGGCAAGCTCTCAAAAATAAATCCAATTGGGTTGTACCCTTGTCTCTTCTCTCAATTGTTGCATTCAAGGTCTCCTCAGGATGTTTAGGGTCCAAGGGACCAACAACTTCACTTAGATTTCCCTTTAGGATTTCATTTTTTCACCGAAGTGTTATTAATTATACCCCTTCCTGTTTCAAGCTTCTAAATACCTCCTTTATCCCTGTTGTTACCATCAGCTTTGCAGTATCCAAGGTAGGCTTTCCAAGCATGACTTCCTTGATCTAATAATCTCATGGAGTCAATTCTTCAACATTTGAGTTTGGAGGAGGGATAGCCACATGAGAAAACAAGTCCTAGCTCTGATCACTCATAATGATGGCTAATGCTTGTGCATCTTTTGGAGGTGAATCAGGCTTCCTTAAGACTTCAATCAATTCCATCATATCTTCCTCCTCTGTGGTGAATTGTTGTTTTTTATTTATTATCACTTCTTTCCTCAACCATTTCGAGACATGTTCTAGTAGAGATTTGCTTTTTGAAGATGGAGTCTATTCTATAATGTCCTCTCCCTTATTTCCCCTTTTTGGAGTCCTCTCCTTTTACAAGAGATCCGCACTAGGAGTCTTTGTATAAGTTCTCACCTCTGTGTCTTGGGAAGTTTGCTGAGGTTGTTCACTTATTTTCCCTTCTTCTAATACTTCCTTAGTGGATACTTGTTCTAGCTCTTTCTCTTGTCCCATTTGGACTTGCTCTTCTTCATTGTTTGGAGGAAAGGGAGTCGTTGATCCCTTATCAACACAAAATGTGACTTAAACTTGGGATGGTAGTGCTACCTTGGGTCCTCATGGTTCAGGTGGCTGCTAACTCCAATCCTCTTGTTGAGGTTGATTTTTTGGAGTATCTCTTATTTTATCTTCAACCAATTCAGTACCCACAAGCCTGAAATCAAAATCTGATATCTCAAAGACATCAGTGCCTTTCACGTACTACTCATCTATCCATTGTTGCATTTCATCTTCCAATGTGGTGGTTTGAATGGGTTCATCAAGGATAGATGGTGGTGTGATCATGGAGCTTCTTCTTTTTTTTGACTCTACAGCTCTCGCAAGTCTAGTCCTCTAGTTCAAAGGTAAATTATCCTCTTCATCCTCATCATCCTCTTCTTTGACTTCTTCTGGAGTAGGTTTAGGGACTGATGGGAAAGGAATCACTTTATTTATCACCTTTTGCCTCCTCTTTACCAAAGTCTTAATCTTTCATTTATTCTTGGGCACGGAAGGGGAGGCTTGTACCTACCATTAAGGTATTTCTTGGACTTCCATTTTATCTCCCTCTTGTCCTTGCTCGATGGGTGGCACTTGGGGATTATCTTGGGTCTCTGTAGCCTCAACATATTTTGACCCTTATAAATTTTTTGCTCCCTACTGTGGAGGTGCTTGAATTTCCCCCTCTTCTGGTTCAACTTGTTGAGGAGAATTCCTCTTCCTTTTTCCCTTACCTTTACCATTTTGAGCTTGATAATACCCAACTAGTCTATCAAGTTGGTGCACTATTTCTGGTCTTACGGGTGACTGGGTTGTAAATGTAGGCACTATGACCTTTGCTCCTCTACCTTTAATTGGGTGGGCTTGAGCATGGAAGACCATTGTCTCAAGAATTGGATCAAGTTTGAAAGGCCTTTTTGATCCAATCATTCGTCAATTTGATGATGTGCCTTGCCCTATGGTTAATGTCCAAGTTTTCTTCTTTGTCAATCTCAGCATTCATGATAGGTTAGTTACCAATCTTATCCCTATTGAACAATGGATCAAGAAACTCCTTTGAGCCTTGTTGCACAATCTTCAATGGAATCTTTACCTTTAATGCCTTCTCCACTAAATACAAAGTCATCCTACAATAATCCCTTATGCGAACATTGTAGTCATTTGTTGCATTCATCCAATGATCTTCAAGGGCATCTTCATGTTGAAATGTTTTACCAGCTAAGTGTTGTACTCTCCCAATGTTATCAAAATATGGCCAAGGAGAATTATGCTCATCCAAGGGATAATGATCCCATTCACATTCAAAAGAAGGAATATCTTGCCTTCGATCCACCTAAAAAGGTCCTATAGTCATAGGCCACGTTCAACATATTTTGAGTTGTTTTCTAACTCTGTCATATACGGACAAGAGTTTTCAAGAGATCTCCAGGAGAATAAGTTTGTCACTAGGATACCTAGGGAGCTTCTTAGGGTTGATAGTTTTACCTGCTACCCTCAAATATGTAAATGTCTAGAACTAGATATGATAAGCTCTGACTAGTGATATTTGCACAGCTTCCTCCTCTGATATTCTCTTCACATAATCCCCTTCTATGAACTGGATTATTATGAATATGAAAGCATCATTCACAATCCTATATTCTTTTCTTTGCTCTAAAAACCTCTTTTTTACTAGCTAAGGATATACAATATAAGGCCATGCATTTGCATCCTACATGCTACCCCTCTTATAAAGCCCTGGATAATTCATCGCCCTTGCAACTAACAAGTACACCAAGTATGATGTCATGTAAAATTTCTTGTTGTTCTTCACCACCACTAGCTACTCACCCAAATTCTCATTAAGAGTAGAAGCCCAATCTAGTGGCATCTCTACTTTCTTTATTGTCTTAATAAAATACACCATAAAAATATTCAGGTGTCCGACTGCTGGCAAACCCATAACTCTACTCAAGAGTATGATTGAATATCTAATATTTTCCTTCATGTATCCTCTTTTCATGTCCACTTTGCCCATTTTCTTTCCTAGAGAAGTCTTCTCTATAGGGTATTAAGACTAGATGATTTCAAAAGCTTCATCAATATGTTCCCTATACCATCTCTCCGCTTGCTCATAGGTTAGTCTAATGAATTGATTCGTCCTTAGGAGATGGAACACTTTCTCAATGTTTTTGGGTTGGAGATCCAAGATTATCTCTCTAGTTATGCTTTTCATGACCCTTTCTTTAGGAACATAATGCTTTGCAAGTGTCATAATTAGCTCTGAGGATTACACTGATACCGGGTGTGATGCTGCACTGACAAGCCCTGATTGGATCAATGTGGATATCATCTGAGATCTCTCAGTTGGTTTGTTGCATAGTTTTAAGTACTTACCCAAATTTTTGTGACCTAAATCTATGTCTCAAATCTTTGAGTTCTCATCTTGAAACTGTGATTTTGTAGGAATATCCTGGAACTTAAATACAACTAGTTTTGGTGCCATTTTCTCAAGAAGGGAGGATGATGAAGATGCCATTGTATCTGCAAAAAAGTGCATCTATTAGTTCAAAATTGAAGAAAAATGGATTAATAGCCCCCTAAAACTGACTCGCAAAAACCCTAAAAACCTAATTGCTCTAAAAAGCACCCAAAATAGCACACCTTAGAGGTGTACCTAGTGCACCTTTTATTGTATTAAAAAGTTTAATTGATAGAGTACAAAATTGCATTATGTCTTTAAAGGTGCACAATAGTGCACCTAATTAGGTGCACTACTGTGCACCTTAAAAAGGCATTTTTTTGTTTTTTAAAATATTTTTATAAGGGTAAAAGGTGCACATTAGCACACCCAAATAGGTGCATTGATGCACACCTTTGAGTTTTGATGTTGTTGTATGTCTTTGTGTACAAGGAAAAGGTGTGATGCACACCTCAAGAGGTGTGGCACTGCAGCTTGACAGAGCTCCAAGAAGACAATATGATAAGTGAGGAGAAGGAGAAACTCCCCCCAGGTTATATAGCCCTAAGCACCTTTGGTGCTATGTAGCTATGCAGATGCGCACCACCAAGGGTGCAATACCTTGTCTTAAACGCTTAGGCACACTAGCACACCTATCTAGGTGTGCTAGTGCATCCTTTTATTTTGCAAGAATGACTTAGCTATCTTAGATGATTTTTGAAATCTAATTTTCAAACCAAGACTCAGATTGGGTCAAAAAACACTAGATGAAACCCTAAAAAAGACTCAGACCCCCGAATAGGGTTCTAGAAAACTAAAAAAATAAAGTAGGGGGTCCCCATTTCTAATCAAAATGGGGCGTGCATTATGAAACCACAATAGGATAGTCATAGCTCAAGAAGTCATCCACTCTCTTTAGTATAATGGCTCCCTAAGGATGCTCATTAAATTGGATAGAAGCAAAGCTTATGATAAGGTGAACTAGAGATTCTTATACAAATGTTTGGAAGCCTTTGGCTTCTCCAAGTAATGGATCAATCTCATCTTTGAATGTATTTCCACTCCTAAGTTTTATGCTCTAGTTAATGGAACCCTTGAGGGCTTTTTCTCACCTTCTAGGGGAATAAGACAAGGGGACTCTATTTCCCCCTTCCTTTTCATCCTTATGTCAGAATTCCAAGGGAGAGATTTTGGTAGTTTCATATCTAATCACTCCCTTAAGGGTATAAAAATATCAAATGACAAAGAGACAACAACTCACCAACAATTTGTTGATGACATAATGCTGTATGGGAAAGTTGGCATTAAGGAATCCAATGCTTTCAAATAAGTACTTCAAACTTATATTCTAGCATATAGTCAATAAATAAACCTGTCAGTAAATAAATCTAAGTCTAAAATTTTATTCTTTAACACCAAGAAAGCCTTGGAAACTGAAACTAGTAAAATTCTTAACATTGAAAAGGGATCTCTCCCCTGTAGATATTTGGACATCTAGTTAGAATAAGGGAAAATAACATTCTCTAGTTGGCATAATATTATTGACAAAATAAAATCCAAGATGCAATCCTGGAAAGGAAAATGGCTCTCTTTGGCAGGAAGAATCACCATGCTCATATACGTTCTATCCAATATATTGATCTTTAAATTATTAGTTCTAAATCTGTCAACCCAAAAATGGGATAGTATTTATAAAATTCTAAAAAATTTCCTCTAGCAAGGTTTAGAGTGCAAGAAAAAAATATCCCTTCTAGCCTGGGATAACGTATGTCGACCAAAATGGAAGGAGGATTTGACATCAAAAACTTGAAGGATCAAGCCATGGCCCTAGGGGCCAAGCTCATTTAGAGAATTATTTGTTTCCCTATCTTAAAATGGGATAGAATCCTTTATAACAAATATCTTAGTCCAAATGACCCACTTAGCATTCTTAGAACTAAAAATCCTCCAAGTGGGTTGAACCTGTGGACTTTAATGCTTAGCTATAGAGTTATCATTCTTAATAAAGTAGCCTAGAAACCAAGTCCGGTTTTGGACTGACTCATGGGGAGGGTATCAAATAATTGTTAATATGGAAATATACAACCCTTGCAAAGGATTATAGAAAATATTCTAAGCACATACTTAATAAACTATTTGGGAAAAGATGATAACTTACTAGAAGGATGGAAGTGGAAGTCATTCCCATCCTATAATATTCCACATGAGGAAGTTGAAAGCCTATAAATAAGTCTTATGGAAATATATATCACTTTCATTGGTCATAAAGATATGTTATTTTGGGATGGATCGAGGAATGGGGAATATAACTCCGAAGATGGATATAAGTACATTTATAATCTCAAACATCACCCTGAGGTGACATTACCTCAATCTCTTTGTTGGTCTCCCTTATGCTTGCCTAAAGCTAGAGCTTTCTCTTGGTTAGCTATTCAGAAAAGAATTTTCAAATAGACAAAATTAGAATAATTCATTATGAAGGGCCATCTAAATTTCCTTTATGTGAAATGGTTGAGGAGGGTGCTAACCATATTCTACTAGACTACTCATATATTGTCACCATATGGAACTAGTTCTACAATAAAATGAATTATAAATGGGCTCTACCTTGAAACTTTATTCTATACCTCTTACAATATTTGCCTAAGATGAATTCAGATTGTATATATCATAGTTGATGGATCATAGCTTAGAATTATGGAAGGAGATGAAGATGAGAATATTTAATAACTTTGGCATGTCTCATGCCTCACTTTCTACTACAATAAAGGCTTATGTTATTGAAACCTTGAATAATATAATCTTGAATCTTAATGGGACAACAATGCCCATGTCCTCTTAGGATGACAAGATGAGAAATTGATGGCCTGGTTTAAAACTCCCACATTTTCATGCTAAGGGAGGTAAGGATAGTAAGGAGAAAAGAGCAACGATGTGTTTGGACCCCCCTGCAAAAAATTGGGTCAAACTCAACTTTGATGGAGCCTGAAGTGGTAATCTTGAGATAGTCAAGATTGGATGTTGTATTAGAAACCATCTTGGAGAGCTTCTACTAAGTTTCTCAAAAATAATAGTCAAGGATACTAATAATGAAGCATAAATAAGAGATATGAGAGAAGGCCTTTGGATGTGTTCTAAGCTTAACCTCAATCAAGTACAAATTGAGGGTGATTCAACTATAGTGATTAATGCCTTTAGAAGTCAATCAATGCCTAGTTGGAAACTAAATACTCTATTAACAAAATCCTTGAAGATAGCAAAAAACTTTTTAAAAATTACAGTCAATCACATATATAGAGAAGGTAATATAATTATAGATAGTTTAGCAAATAAGGGGCAAATGGTATTAATGAGTTTATCATATTTCCCCGTCTACAACCTCCTTAATCCCCAATATTTTAAATTATTAATAAAAATCATATTTGTAACACCTAGCAAACTCATTAAATGATATGATCTAATTATATCAATCTCGGTTTGATTCATTAGATGTACTTGGACACATTATTTATGTTAACTAAGGCTTGATCTAGGGTGACATATACTTATCGTGCATGACTCACTCCTTCCTATGTGCGAGCCTTACTTACTCTTAACTCCTTGGGAAATGATGGCATTTAATTCCTCTTTTCATTCCTTATTTATTGGGGAATGTTGGCCTCATTCTGCATTTCAAAACCATTCCTTATTTATTGGGGAATTTTGGCTTCATTCTACATTTCAAAATCCATGGACACACCAATCAAGCTTAATTCCACATCCCATCTCATGGCTTTTAATAACCCTATTAAGTTAGACAAGATAAGGCAGTTCATATATGTAAGAAACAAGGTTGTTTGGAGAGTAGTTCTCTAGTGCTTGGGTACTCAATATATTTATTTCCCTAATAGATTCCACTCCAATGTAGACATGGTGGCCATGTTTATAGTAGTAGCTCACCATTTCTATGTTGATAATGACCTCACTGCAAGCCTTTGTTGGGAGTTGTTTGAGGAAGAATTGTTGTGTGATCTTGTTGTAGTACTAATAAATATAAGAGGGTACCTCACAATTGCTCTGGCCCCAACTATAACGTGCTATATATAAGGGGGGAACTAGTCCCAAGATAACCAATAATTTTCCTTGAAGACCCACATATTTTTGGGAGGACAAGGAGGTCTACCATAGAAACCTTTGATTCCTCTTCTTCTTCTTTGTCACTTTGGATCCAATTGAGGAGAACAAGCTAGAAAAATACATTGAGGAGGAAGGGATTTTTCATGAATGATCCCTACAAGCCGACATTTAGGATTTGTGAGCATCTTTTAGGGAAGAATAACGATTGTTGTTGTTTTAATTTTCAAAACTCTTTGTCTTATCACTAGTTTTTTGTTTAAAAAATGGTAGTCATGCATGCATCTTTTAATGGTTAATCATATAACTTTATAAACATTTAAGGATGTATATAAATATTTTTTATTACTCAAAGAACTATGGTGATAACAATTTGATGAAATTTTAAGTAATAACTAAGCTTTGAAGTATCAATTCTCTAAAAATATGTGAGTAATTTTAATTATCTAGTTTATATGAATGTTTGATAGCAAATACAAAATGGATTCTCTTCTTTTTTAATAGCTAAATTGGGTCCTTTTGATTCAAGTAGTTATTATCCTAGGTTGCCCTAGTTCTTTTGATAGGGTATTCTATGTAGAGGAGCGACGTATCATCAATTTAGAGGAAAATGTTTTTGGCCTTTTTAATTCATTTCCTCCTCATTCAAATTTAGGAGCATTATAAGGTTTTATTGCTTTTAAGTCCCTTGCATATGAAAATGTCTAAGACTTGGGTATATGACTCTACACCATTCTAGATGTTTTTTGCAATAAGAGAAAAATGGTTGATCAATCATTTTACATGTTGAAAATATTATCCTTTTAATTACGAAAAGGATCATTGGCACACAAATAAATAACTTGTGAATGTTTTCCACTAGTTTCATTGTTATGATTAAAAATATATGGCTCAAGTTTATAATTCCTTTAAGAAGCCAAAAGTTACAACATCCATAATTTTTTTTAATTGATTGACTATAATAATAATTATGGTTTAATTTTAATAGCTTAATAAGCTTTTTGCTTAAGTCTGTATTAGATCTATCACAAGGTAAATTTGATAAATAGATCTCCCTTCAGAACCATAGCTATGGCTTCAGCTAGGGTGAGTAAATATCCATGGTTGGTTTTTATGCAAGTTCTCTTAATTTGGAATTTTATACCTCTAACTATTCTTCAAGTGTGGAGAAAGGTTGTTGTCGTTTTCTTGGTAGGTCCTTTAATAATGATAGACCTAGTATCTGTCATCGTTTCAAGAAGACTATTTTGATTCCTGACAAGGGATAATATATTTGGTTAATATGAAGACTTTGTAATCTCTCATCAAAGAGAACCATATAACATTGATTCAGAATGTACCTTATACTAATCGGAAAAAAAAATGTATGCCTTATAAATTGTAAAAGGGGGTATGACCCCTTCAAGACCCTCAAATGGGCATTTTATTCATATAGAACTTCAATCCCAGGCTACACTAGGGGTTTTCTTAACCTCGTTCATTTTCCTCAATGCCTGCACTTGAACGAGGTTTTTTATAAATATTTTGATATTAATAAAAAAATGGGCATTTGCTTCTTAATTGATTTTTAAAACTATATAATTTTATATTAATTAAAATAATAAGAACAAACTAAATAACAATAACAACAATGAAAGTGAAAAAGTTTGCTTATGCAAAAAAAATAGAAATAAAAAATGACCAATCACGAAAACCTAAATGGGAAATAGATAGAAGGCAACCAATGAATCCAATCAGAATTAGGGCTAAAAATCAATAGAATTTTCATTTAGTGATCACCGGGAATAGATTCAAAATACTAGCTTCCACACAAGAAGCAAAACATAAACCAAAAAGTATGAATAGAATTGAGACTTTTGAACCCTTAGTTCTCCATCATGAAGCTTAAGGATAAGGAAAGCCTAAAATCTCAGAAGGAACAAAGCAACAGATAGGAAATAGATGAAAGTGAATGGCAACACATAAGAAGGAAAATTAGAAACTCAATAAATAGGTGAATGCAAGCGAAAACATCATTGCATCAAAAGAAAGAAGATAGTCAACTAGAAAATCAAAAGGCATACTTTAGCAAAACAAAGTATGCAAAGTATACCTCGACCTAAAACTATATCATTTTCCAATAGCATTCCCATCGGCCCTAAAAAACCAAGTATATACTTAGAGCCTAATCAATGCAAAGAAAACGGTAAACCTTTTTCTCTTTCCAAATGACTTAAAGCCTATATCCCTCCCCCTAGAAAATAGACAAAATTTCTTGGAGATTACAAAAATGAATTTAGAACAAACAAATCCTAAAAAATAGAAAACCTAATAGATATAAGAGTCAACAAGAAGATATTCTCGTTATAAGCAATAGATTTAGCAAGAATCGATGACAGGATTGTTCAGATCTAGGAGTATATGTGTGCTAGAATGGTCCTAAAGAACTCAATCCAAATCTGGTAAAAAGCCTAGAAAAGATCTATAGAAGCCAGGTAAATATTATAAATTATTCGAAGCAATCACTATATCTACATTGCGCAAATAGCAATATTAGGAAGGAATTGGTTTCTATTTCAAATTGTTTTTACAAAGGGTATCCTATTAACTTATAGCATGGGAACTAAATTATAATGAACAAAATAGTAAGAAAATCAATGCCTTGAAATGGTATGAATGTAAAAATGTTCCTCCTGAGTTAAACCATATCAAAATCTTGAAATCCTTATCAAAATTGAGGATTCTTTAGGAAAATTAAAGGGTATTGAATCAAAGTTCAAAATATCCAGCAACATTAATTTTTTAGTGAACATAGAGCTAGGGCAAAAGCAAATCAAGTCAAAGATCATTACTAATAAATCATTATACAAACTAAGTTTCACAAATTTTGAAGGAGAAATAAAAAGTATGGTTAGATCAGATCTTACAATAGAAACCAAACTCACAAATATTAAAGAGGGTCTAAGAAACATTAGCAAATTGAGGAAAAGAATAGAGATATTAACAGAACAAAAATAGAAGGGAGTATAAAGAAAAATCAATAGAAGGAAGGATAATAGGAAAAAAAATACATATAGGAGAAAGAAAATCAACAATGCAAAGAATAACATAGAGTGAAATGAAGATATTGGAAGATACATAAAAGAGAGCAGAAGATAGTCAAGACAATCAATTTAAACTATCAAAACTCGAAGAATGCAAGGCTTGCCAAAGAGAGAATAATGTATTAGAGAAGATTAAATTTAGCATGCAGAATTTAAATAGATTGTCCTGTGATATCTTACTTTTACAAAATGATATTGAAGATCAAATCATATTAGGAGAACAAATACATAATGATCACAAGGAAATAGTATTACAAGACCAGAAAGAAGAGAAGAAGAAAGAATCAATTAGCAAAGAAATATTCTGAAGAAAATCCTATTGCAGAAAAGTAAGATACACCAAAATAGAGTAAAGGGAATTTGTGCAAAAAAAAGACAAAAACATAATAAGGAAGGAAAAATTCCAAAAATGATAAATGACAATAATAGTTAGGATCAAATAGAATCTTCCAATAGAAAAATAGAAAAAAGCTTTCAAGGAAATCTAGAAGCAAAAGAGAATAGAGAAAATTAGGAAGAAGGAATCTTGATCCCAACAACTACATCAACACAGTGGAGTAATATTATAATCTAGAAAAAATCAAAGAAAAAGAGTTATATATCTAACAAACACCAATGAATGGGAGAGATCTCTTTTGAGATGGAGACAAAGAAGAACAAAAAAAAATCGAGAACAATAAGGAAACCTATAATACCAATAGAAGTAGCAACATACATCAAAGCAATAGATCTAGAGGAACAAATAATCTTCAAGGAACAGAGGACAGAAAATAACCAAAATGGAAACAATCAGATATGGGAGGAGTTTGGGGTTCTAAATGACATAAATCAAACAAGTGAGAAAGAGGAGATCAAAGAGATGGAACAACGGCTCAAACAAAATAAAGTACAAAATAGAGATGAAAAGGAACTAGAAGATCAGATCTTTAAGGAGCTAATAGAAGAATAAGAGAATAAGGAAGAAGAAATAAACTCAATCATCATAAATTATGATCAACACTCATTGGACAATTTGGGCATTTCTATTCATCAAGAAGGCTTTAGAACTCCAAAATGTGGCAAACAGAAAATGAAGAGAGGAAGGAGATCACTTAGGGAATTAAGAGAGGTTGATGGGCAAGCTAAGGAACAAAAAAAAATTGAAATACTAAATGCAGGGAATGGGAAGAACCTTCCCACCACTCAATGAGGATCACAACTTGGAATGCTAGGGGTTTGAATGCCCCTAGCAAGAAATTCTTATTAAAATATAACCTTGCCTTATTTAAACCATACATTATATTAATTCAAGAAACCAAATTGAATAGAGAAGAAGGAGATAAATTGGAAAATAAATTGGAAAATTGGAGAATAGTAGCCAGGGAATCAAATGGGGCATCCGGAGGATTAGGAATTGTCTGGAATCTGCGGAAAGTGGGCCTTAATATTATGGAAACAAATAACAATTGTATGGGATGCAAAGTTTTAAGCTATAGACATAATCTTCAAATAATTCTAATTAAAATATATAGACCCTCATAGACAGAAGACAAGAAAAAATTATGGGATGAAATCAATTTATTTATGGAAAATTACCCTAATGAAAATCTCGTCATTGGAGGAGACTTTGATGTAATACTGAACTTAGAAGAAAAGTATGGGGAAGTTCAAATGATGACACATGCAATTACGAATTTTAGAGGATGGGTTGGGAAGAACAAATTACTGGAAATTTCAACTAACAATGGAATATTCACCTAGAATAATAGAAGAAAAGACTTCGATTACATAGCAGAAAAACTTGATAGATTATTCTTTAAAGGATATTTAAGAAACATGGATCTGGTCATTCAAGCAACTATTCAGCCTATAGCTAGTTCATACCGCTACTCGGTAAGAATATAATTAGTATAACCTAAATAACCATCTAGGAACCCATTCAAATATGAAAAAATGTGGTTCCTAGATGAAAACTTCATGAAAAACATAAAACAATGGCGGCATAAAGGAAAATTCAAAGGTTTAGAAATGTATTGCTTTGTATCTAAATTGAAAATGATCAAAGAAAAAATCTTTAAATGGATTAAAGCATAATTTAATAATATATTTAAAGAAAAATTAAAAATTGAAGAAGACCTCAACAATTTAAATGAAGAAGTTATTAAAAATGATATGGATAATGAAAAATTTGTTGGAGTTACAATAGGAAAGGTAAACTTTTGAGATGGGGGGGTGGGGCAGGGGGGGTTGAATCAATAGTTTAAACTTTGACCAATAAAACTTTCACCACACATCCATCTCATGCATTCAATGAGTAAACTGGAATAACATGTAAAGAATGTACATCTAAAACATGTAAGCAAGTAAACATTCACACATGTATGACACCAGATATGACTACCCAAAAACCCTCCAATGAGAAGGTAAAACTGGGGTGGGGATGACACCCACAAATCTTCATGACTATAGTAATAAAGTGTATCCAATGAAGGTTACAATGTTTTGATCATGAGATATGATCTACCCTGTGAAAGGTTTGCCCTATTAAAGGCTTACAAAGATTGTAGGTATCACCTTGTTAAAGGATTTCAACACCCTATTAGAAGTGTGCCTTGCTAAAAAGACTTAGACCTCGTTAGAAGATTTCAATACAGCCTGTTAAGACTACTCTATTAAGAGATTTGATTGATTCACTTGCCAGAATGATTCAGCAATGATCTTGTGGTTAGCACTTGATTGCTTGATGATAGATCACCTCTAAACTGATGTCTTCTTGATCCTTCTTGGTCTGATGTCTCTTTGTTGTATGATCTTCCCTTCCTCTATTCTCCTTTAACTAATTCTACAATGCAATCTCAGATCATAACTCCTTAGTCACCATGACTGCTTTATTTGTGTATGCAAACTTCTCTATACTCCCTTCATTCACCTTCTTTACACTATAGAGAGTTTAGGGTTTGTCCTCCTTAAGAAGACTTAGGTGACTTAGGGTGAGGTATGAATCAATGGTTGTGATTCATCCATTTTATTAATTAAACCTTCCCTTTTTCTGATTGGTTGTATGTATTTGCATTGGGAATCCAACTTAAGATTTATCCTTATCTCCAAAATGTTGTAATTCAATCTTTAAGTCAGCTCAAAACCAGTTTACATAGTTGTTTGTGCCATTACAAACAACTATAACAAAACTATCTCACTCGACATCTGAAGTCTCTGATGCTTGGAATATATTATCTTTTATACTAAGAGTTAGCATCTGTGTCACTCAGCATCTATATCACTCGACATCTATGTCACTTGGCATGCATTGCTTACTCGGCTCTTGAATCACTCAATATTCACTGTCTTCTCAACACTTGAGTGACTAGGCACTCACTGTGGACTCAGCATGATCTAATATATACATGTTGTGCTTGGCATATACTACTTGTTCAACATGAACTAAGTAAATGACTTAAGCGTGTAGACACTTATTTGTTAAAACCAATCTGAGATCAACAATCTCCCTCTTTGACATGAGTGTCAAAAATACTTGGTCATGTATTGATATCCTTATCCTTACGAGCATAACATATCACTGATTTGACATATGTACAAAACTTCAAAATTTCAAAATTTTGTAAAAACTTAGATACCTCAAAATCTGATAACTTCCCTTTAGTTGATAGTCTATTCTATATCCAAAATTCTATACTCTTATTGAGTAGATGTGTCTCATGTGATACTCTTTGACTTCATGTTGTTTCTCTATTTGCTCCCTCTTAGCTTATTCTATCTTGACTCTGTTTCTTTTCTTACTCTTTGCTCTCATTCCTCTCTATCTCCTCTATATGTCTCCAAAAAAATTATTTCTCCCCCTTTATTACTCTCTCACTTTTCTTACTCTCCACCTTTATCTCACTCTCCCCCTTTTTGACACTTATCCCCCTACTAAGTAGATGTGTCTCATGTGATACTCTTTGACTTCATGTTGTTTCTCTGTTTGCTCCCCGTTAGCTTATTCTATATTAGACTCTATTTCTTTTCTTACTCTTTGCTCTCATTCTTCTCTATCTCCTCTGTATCTCTCCAAAAAAATTATTTCTCCCCCTTTATTACTCTCTCACTTTTCTTACTCTCCACCTTTATCTCACTCTCCCCCTTTTTGACACTTATGTCAATGGGCTATACACTTATAGTGTGCTTGTCCAAAAAATATTTATGGACATCTAGGATAATCTTGAGAGCAACATCCCAGTTCTCACATGCTACATCCAAAGATTTGATTTGGATAGCTAGCTCAATAGCAAGGTGGACTAGGTCATCTAATGTTGAAAGATTTGGGTCTTTCTTCATGAGAGTTTTAGCGTAGCCTAATTCCTTGTGCAAAATTTCCATATGTGGGGTGAGTGTTGTTTGGATGCTAATCAGTTTGGCCCTTATATTGGCCTCAGTTGCTGACAATGCAGCTAACTGACTTTGGGTTTGTAACAATCTTCTGAAGTGCTTTTCACTTTGAGTTGGATTCATAGGTAGTTTTGCACCTAATGTACTAGTCTGACTTTCCAAGCTCAAAATGTGACTTATGGTCTCTTGTGTGAAGAGTGTTGGATTGCACAATTTAGTGTACAGTGAGAAGATATTCTCAAATACCTTCTTCACACTTTCTACTTTAGTTGTCAATGCAACTTGTGTTAGTGCTATGTCACCTGATATTTTCTCATTTACTTTTTGCTGAAATTGTTAGATTGTGGTGAAATTTTTGGGCCCTATTTTATCAAGATTTTGGGCCGACATGTAATTATTAATTATAACCCTAAAATGACATAAAATACTTGTATAAAAGGGTTTAGGGTTAGGTATTTTATTATTATGTTGTGATGAGAAATTGCTTCTTGCGGTGATATTGAGTTGTAAGGGATTACATATTGTAATCAGGTTGTAATCACTGGATTGTAATAATATTGGACTTGCAGTTTGGTGGACGTAGCCCAGGGATTGGGTGAACCACATTAAATCTTGGTGCCTTGTGTTCATTTCTGTGTGACCTATTATTTTCTATTATTGGTTATATTTGCATGTAGTTTTTATTTCTTTCTGTGGTTTTATCCTAACAGAAATTTCTTTTTTGACCATTCTAACAATTTTGCATTTGTGTCTAGGTCCGCATCACTAACCTTCTCCACTATGTTTGTTAGTTATTCAATCAGTGGCTTGGTCTCATCTAGAGTTGGCAGACTGAATGCATCTAAAAAGATGTCCTTGATGTCCTGCTTTTGCCTATGCTCCCTTCTGAGTAGTTCTTGATGCTTCTTTCTCGCTAGGGCTTGTTGCAAAATACCCATCTTCTCTATGGTCATTGTGTCATAATCATATTTAGGTAACACAATCTCTTCATCAAGGTTCACATCTCCATATTGTATCACTTCTTTAGCCTTTGATGAACTCAGACTTAGCACTGAGATCTGTAATGGTGTTGCATCTGTGCTTGGCTTCTGAAGAGTTTGGCTTGAAGGAGTGCCAGATAATGGTAAGGTTACCAGGGTTTGAATTACAACTTGCTCCTTCACCTTAGGTGTTAACTCTGTCTCTTCAGGCTTGTCTTGTTCTACCACAATACTTTGTAATGCACCTTGTGCTTGTGTTGTTGGTGCAAATAAGTCTATCTAACCTATTTCACTCCATGTTTTTGTAGTGGCTCGAGTTTCCACTGTGTCCTTCTCAACTTTTTTAGTTGTATCAACCTTATCTAATGTATCTTTAGGGTCCTTATCCAAAGGTTGTACATTAGTGACTTGAGGGATGATAGTAGGTGGTTCTTGTGTATTCACCTCTTCCCTTGTTGTTTCAGTCACTTGTTTCTACAATTCATCTAAACTCACCAATAAAGGATTATCACATAGTTTTTCCTATAGTGTAGAATGATCTAGTATCCTCTTGAGATCTTCCTCTATAAGGGGATTGATGTTCTGATCTATGACTTCAGAAACATCCTTAACTATTATTGTTTTAGTATTCACACTTGTCACATGTTAAGGATTGACATTAGGCAATTGTGTAACTGGTACACTATGTTCCTCTTGATGCTTTGCCTCAGTTGTTGCCTTGTCATCTACTTGCATTTTGTCCCTCCCTCAATAGTGTTGTCATTGTTATCATCTTCCTCATCATCTTCCACCTCAATAGGCTCTAGTTCACCTTCCTTTACTATAGCAAAACCATATGTTACTTTCCACATTTGTGTGGACTTATTAACAACATCTTCAATGTTATTTTGAAGTATGCTAAAGGCTTAATATTTAGGTACAAACCTAACTACATATTTCTTCATAGTTTTAGCAATGTGTGCCTTACTAAGTTCAAGCATCATTTGTGCAAGAGATGTCTCTCTAATTTGTCTCTCCAAGTTCAGAGAATAGTGCCATTTCTGCCCAACTCTATCATATAAGCTTTTAGGCATTGAGTTGGCAATTTCTAGTGGGTTATTCTTGAATTTTTCCATCATGGCATATATAGCCTCCTCCACTTGACTCTTCTCCACTTTACCAAGATTATCAAAGTCTACATGAGAGAATCTTGATAAGTCTACACTATTCTTGACATTTTCGCATAGATTTTCAAGATTTGATAGAGGATTGTGACTCACCACTTTAAATTGGTCATTATCATCTGACTCTATTTTCTCCTCATTAGATTCTACTTGTGCAACATATTTCCTTCTTGGTCTTTTCTACACTTGTCCTCCCTGCTCTATAGGTTTTGTCTTTTCTTTTGCCTTTTGTGCAATTGCACATGCACTAGCCCTTGTAGTAGGTGTTGTAGGCTTGGCTTGGCTTGGTTTGATATTTTTCTTAGCCCTTGTCACTAGTTGGGCCTTAGCCTTCCTCTTCTTTTTCTCGGTAGGAGCAGGCGCTTCCTCGACTTCTTCTCCCTTAGCACCTTCAACAACTTCAATCGCCTCCTCTTCTTGGTCTTCTCCAATTCCTTGAGTAAGTGCAAGTGGTGCTTGTGCGTGGATGTCTTCTTCCTCTTCCTGCTCGACACCTTCACCAAACTTAGCTTCTAGTTTCTTCACTAACTTGTTTTTATTCTTAATAACAGAGGTTGTCTTCAATTCCATAGTGATTTTGGACTTAGCCAACTCATAGTTTCCAAATGCCTTAGAATTTTTGTCTACCTCTTTTGCAAGTAATATAGCAATAGTTGTAGAGGCTTCATCTACATTTATTTCATATCTGAAGGGTCTCAACCATCTTACCCTTGGTGTAGCAGCTTGAAAAAAAGTATAGTCGACATCCACTAGAAAATAGATATTATCATAATGCTTTTCTACTAATGATACTAGAATTCTCAATCTTTTCTTCATTGACTACTTAAAGTCTTGAAAATAGCTAGTCATCACAAACTCAAAATTCTCACCCAATTGTTCAATGAATTCACCAATTTGCACTGCTACTGACCTGTTTGTTTTCCAACCAACTATGCCAAATGTAGAAAAAGTGTTTTGAACATAAAAGAAAATGCATACCAATATAGAACCAAATTTGCATTGTGCACTCTTTGTCTTCCTTATTGCTCCTAGGTTCTCCATCAATTGTTGTAATTGTAACTTTACAAGATCATATGTGTGATCTTTCTTAACAATTTTATTTCCCACACCCACTACAACACAGGGAACAATGTTTAATCTGCTAGATTGGTAAAAATTGTGTGAAATAACCCTTACTACAAAGTTTATCAAAGGATCAGTAATGGTGTCAATAGTCATTCCTCTTTTGTTCCACACGGCTCCTATATTCTTTTCAATGACCTCTTTTGAATCACTTCTTAGGGTCTTAGGCCAATCTAGGGTTGGATATTCTATAACCCTATGGATTATCCTCTTGGTTATTTTGATAGGTCCATTATCCAACCACAAAAAACCATCATGTAATCTGCTTAATACAATTCTTATCCATTTAGTTTTGAATACATTCAAGAAATCTAGGGCATGATTTAAGTGTTTCCTCTCTACAGTTTTGTATTCTTCCTTCAACACACCATTATCACATAGTCTATCATATGCTTGCCTTATCTCTATATCACCAATGCTACCAATTTTATAGTTATAACATTTCCTCACATCTTGCATCATTAGAATGTTTGGTAATATCATGGATAACGCACCAAAGGGGTCTTGTTTGTAAGCGATATCAAGTATGGCCTTGAATATAGGTTGCTTAACTTCATTACTAACCTGTTAAACATTCAAAATCTCTTTACCCTCTACATTCTTTAAACTAGATGCCATAATGTGAAACTAGGGTTTACAAAAATATAAATAGCATAGCTCGACTCTTGATAGATACCTTGCAAGATCAGACGAAATGGTAATGAATCACTGCACAAATCTTCTGTAATCACTTCTGAAGAATTTTTAGATCACCTCTTGCTCTTCTCACTCTTTCTCGATTTTGAAATGATGAAAAATGAGTTGAAATCAATCAAATACCCTTTTGAAACCCTACAATCAATGTTGAGTACTTACACAACTGTAAGCTCGACATCATCCAATTTCAGGCTCACTCAGCATCCATTAGCATTTCATTCACTCAGTAGCCATTACGAGCTTGGCATCAACTAGCTAGTCTATTAGCTTGACATCCTCTAGCATTTTACTCAGCAAACATAGGAAATTTTTCATGCTCGGCAACAACATGAAAAACTTAAAGATTTTTCTTGAATTCGTAATAACATCTTGCATATTTGTTCGTGCTACTGTAATATTTTCAGGGTGAAATCCTTTGGAACTAATGTATGATATAACCTTGTGAATATCAGTCCCACATACCTCTTGATTGCTTAGTTTGATGAGGTGTGATCACCTCACCCATTGGGTGAAGTGATCCCTTCTTCATTTGATGTGCTACAATCATCTTTTTTCTTCTTATATGTCTTATTCATTTCATTTCTAACATTTTCAACATCTGCCTTGCCTTTGCCTTTGTTAAATTCACAACTTGGTGCCTTTGACCTTGTTGGATAATACCTACTAATATGACCAATCTTCAAACAACTAAAACATGTGATTTTATTCAACCACCTCTTGTAGTCACCTCTAAAGTGTGTCCTAGTACAATTCTTGGGAACATGTCCATATTCTTGACAATAATGACAACTATATCTTGTATTATAATCCTAGTTATAAGAGTTTCCATTGTTCCTTACCTTTGTTTGCATGTTTGATGACCACATGGGTTTGGATCTGCACTCAAAAGCTCTATGTCCATACTTCTGACAGTTATAGCAATGTCCTTCAAATATTTGTGTGTTCATGGCCTTGGTTTTGCATTCATGTGCCTGATGACCTTGTTTGTTGCACTTGTGACAATGAACCATGCCTGACATTCTGATTTGTAGTCTTGCTCCTACACACATTAGCAGTATGTCCTTTCTTACCACAATTATGACAAGTAGGTTT
Organism: Cupressus sempervirens; assembly: GCA_028749045.1. Classification (NCBI taxonomy): domain Eukaryota; kingdom Viridiplantae; phylum Streptophyta; class Pinopsida; order Cupressales; family Cupressaceae; genus Cupressus; species Cupressus sempervirens. Next base: position 668,759,207 of record CM053783.1, on the reverse strand, counting down.
GGAGTTCTTTTGTTGCTATTTTCTTCAACATTTTTGGATGACTCTCCTTCTTTAGTACTTGTGTATCCCAATCCAAATGTGTCATTATTGGATCTAGGGGATCTCAATAATTGCTCAAAGTATTTGATGGCTTCATTAGGCTTATTGGAACTTTCAACAAATTCCTTTTCCCTTTTTAGGTCACTTTGTAATTTCTCATTTTGTAACTTCAATGTTGTTATCTCAATGTCCTCGACATTCAACTCATAGTTGGCATTCATCATTTGACTTAGTGTATCTAATTGCATGTTGGAAATCTTGGTTACCTCTGATGATTTCTCTTCCAATTTGTTGCTCAAAATTCTTTTGTCTTCTTCAATCATGGCTTTTTCTTCCATAGCTTTCTTCTTATATTCGGTCACCTCACATAATAGTATGGCTTGTGATTCTTGCTCTAACTTGAGATTTATGATTCCTCTACTTGGGCTTTATTCTTTTCCATTAGATTTGCAATTGTGGCATCAAATTCATTGGAATCACCATCAGCAAATAGCTTAGTAGTGTCTATCTCTTTGTATTGCGTGTCATTCTCCTCAATAGCAATTTCCTTCCTTCTCGTCAAAGATTTCTTTAGTTCTTCTCTTGCTTCATTCAGTTGATGTAGAATAAGTTGTATTTCAATTCCCTGATTCTTAATAGTCTTTCCCTACTTGTAGACTTCCATTTCAAGATCTTTCCTCAAAGTTGCAAAGCTTCTCTTCTAGAAAACAAGGCTTTGATACCAAATGTTGGAATTACAATAGGAAAGGTAAACTTCTGAGAGGGGGGGAGTGAATCAGTAGTTTAAACTTTGACCAATAAAACTTTCAGCACAAATTCATCTCATGCATTCAATGAGTAAACTTAAATAGCATGTAAAGCATGTACATCTAAAATATGTAAGCAAGTAAACATTCACACATGTATGACATCAGATATGATTACCCAAAAACTCTCCAATGAGAAGGTAAAACTAGGGTGAGGATGACACCCACAAATCTTCACTAATGCAGTAATAAAGTGTATCCAATGAAGGTTACAATGTTTTGATCATGAGACATGATCTACCCTGTAAAAGGTCCACCTTGTTAAAGGCTTACAAAGATTGTTAGGTCCCACCTTATTAAAGGATTTCACCACCTTGTTAGAAGTGTGCCTTGTTAAAGGACTTCAACTCACAATTAAGTAAGCACCTTGTTAGAGGATTTCAATATAGCCTATTAGGACTGCTCTATTAAGAGATTTGACTGATTCACTTGCTAGAATGATTCAACAATGATCTTGTGGTTAGCACTTGATTGCTTGATGACAGATCACCTCTAAACTGATGTCTTCTTTATCCTTCTTGATCAGATGTCTCTTTGTTGTATGCTCTTCCCTTCTTCTCTTCTCCTTTAACTGATTCTGCAATGCAATCTCAGATCATAACTCCTTAGTCACTGTGAATGCTCTATTTATGCATGCAAACTTCTCTATACTCTCCTTCATTCACCTTATTTGCACTTTAGAGAGTTTAGGGTTTGTCCTCCTTAAGAAGACTTAGGTGACTTAGGGTTAGGTATGAATCAATGGTTGTGATTCATCCATTTTTCCACTTAAACCTTCCCTTTTTCTGATTGGCTACATGTATTTGCATTGGAAATCCAACTTAAGATTCATCCTTATCTCCAAAATATCATAATTCAATCTTTAAGTAGGCTAAAAAATGATTTACATAGTTTTTTGTGCCATTACAAACAACTATAACAAAACTGTCTCACTCGGCATCTGAAGTTTTTGATGCTCGACACATACTATCTTTTATACCGAGACTTGACATTTGTGTCACTTGGCATGCACTACTTACTCGAATCTTGAATCACTCAGCATACATTGTCTGCTCGACACTTGAGTGACTCAACACATGAGTGACTCAGCACTCACTATGGACTCGACATGCTCTAATATATGTTGTGCTCTGCATATACTACTTGTTCGACATGAACTAAGTAAATGACTTAAGTGTGTAGACACTCATATTTGTTAAAACCAATTTGAGATCAACAAAATTCTTCAAAGATGTTAGTAAAACAGGAGGAGATATTTTGGAGAAAAAAATCTAGGGAGACATGGTTAGTAGAAGGAGATAGAAATACATGTTTTTCCATAATAGTACAATCTATAATAGATCAATCAATAAAATAACAAAAAATAAAAATAGAGATGGAAATGCAGAAGAAAATCCTACTAAGATAGCAAAGGTATTTTTAAATTACTATAAAACCATCCTTAACAACTTTGAATTCTCAAATTGAATGAGAAAAGCTGCTAAAAGCAATCCCAAGATTGATCACAACAACATATAATATAGCAATCAATAAACCATTTTCTATAGAGGAAATAAAGATGACCCTCTTTAACCTCAACCCTAACAAATCACTAGGACCAAATGGGTTCTAAGCATTCCTTTTTTAGAAATATTGGGAAATTATAGGGGAGGACCTATGGATGGCAATAGAAGCATCAAGAAATGGAGGTTCACTATTAACAAAAATCAACTATACATTCTTAGCCTTAATACCAAAAAAATCTATCACAAAAGCACCGGGAGATTTTAGACCAATTGCACTATGTAAGACAATATATAAAATATTATCTAAAGAAATCCTTCCTAAAATCATTTCAAAAGAACAAACTAGTTTTGTGCCTAGTAGATCCATTCTAGATGGGATATCAATTATTTAGAAAACCATTCATTTAGCCTCTACCAACAAGGAAGCTTGTATGTTCATGAAACTAGATATCTAGAAAGCATATGATGTAGTGGATTGGAGATTCTTATGTAAAACTTTAGAAACTTTCAGGTTTTCACACCAATGGATCAATGTAATATTCAATTGTATTTTAACACCAAAATTCTCACTCCTCATAAATGGAACACCAGAAGGTTTTTTTAGTATATCTAGAGCAATTTGTCAAGGAGACCATATCTTGCCTTTCTTATTCATTATTATGGTTGAAGCATTTGGGATATCATTAAAGAAAGCTCAAGAAGAAGGTAAAATTAGAGGAATGGTTTTGTAACAAAAAAATATCCCTACTATTACCCACCAATAATTTGTTGATAATACTATTCTACCAGGAATCAACACCAAGGAAGAAGATCAAAATTTAAAATAGATTATACACGAATATACAAAAGTGCCAGGACAAAAAGTGAATGCTGAAAAATCAAAATTTTATTCCTCTTAATACGTCAATAGAAGTGGAAGATTATATATGTAACAAGATGGGATATAAGAAGGGCTCTTTCCCATGTAAGTACCTTAGGATTCATCTAGAAAAAGTAGCAAGGAAAAATAAAGGATGGAATAATATTTTAGACATAATTGAGAAATAGACAAAAACATGGAAAGGGAAATGGTTAACTAAAGTTGGTAGAGCCATGAAAATCAAAGCTATTATTTCAGCTATACCTACTTATCGGATGTTGTGTGTCCCTTTACCTTAAAATAGCAATAAAAAACTAGAACAAAAACTCGAAAACTTCTTTTGGAGAGGAATAGAAGATAAAAAGAAATCAACATTGATCAGAAGGGAGAAGATATGTTGACCAGAGAAACAAGGTGGATTAGGCATCAGGAATTTTAGCTGGCAAAATGAAGCACTAAGATCAAAACTAGTATGACGAATGTACCAAGAAAGAGAAAGTAAATGGGCTAAAATTTTATACAATAAATATCTGAATGTGGAAGAGCCAACATCAATATTTAGAATTAGGAATCCATCAAAAGTGTTAGAAGCTTGGAATTTCATGATAAAATGTCGATCAATGACTAGTGGACACTTGGGACATAGGAAGAGGTGATGAAGCATTATTCTAGGAGTACTCTTGGGATGTATTGCCTTCTTTAGATAGTACTAATATTCCCTTAAATGTTAAAAATGTGCTTGTAAATTTATGGGGGAAAAAGGTAGCCAATTATAAACATATCAGAAGGGAAAATGGGGAAGATATTTGGGCATGGAAAGCTTTGGAAATTGCATACTTAACACTTGAAGATAAAGAGAGCCTAGAAAGTATCCTCAAACAACAACATGTAAAGCATAAAGATAGGAAAGAAAAACTTATCTAGGGAGCTTCCAAAGATGGATCATATAGAGTTAAGATAGGATATAATCCAATTTTAACTCACAAAGATGGGGAAACATAAACATTCCTTTTAAGCTATGCTGGGATCCAACATGTTTACCAAAGGTAGGAATCTTTTTATGGGAAGCAACTCAAAAAATAATTTTAACAATTGATAGGTTTTATGAAGATGGGGTTCAAAGGTTCATCAAGATGCATTCTTTGTAAGGAAAATATCGAAACAACAGATCATTTACTTTATAAATTCTCCTATGTTAAAGAAAGATGGAATTGGCTCTAACAAAAGTTAAGTTGGACTTCCCCTCTCCTTGAGGATCTTAATAGTCGTCTATTGGGATGTCATAAAGAAGATAATTATATAGCATATGGAAAATTATGGAACATATCTCCTGACATACTAATGTGGGAAATATGGAAAGAAAGGAACATGTGAATATTTAGCAACACAGAACTAAGTATTCCCTCTTTCTTAACAAAGTAGAAGGAAGTATAACAAAAGTTATGAATAACTACTTAAGAAAAATAGTCAAAATCGAAGGAAATTTTATAAAATGAGATAAAGAAGTAAAAATGAAGTGGACCTTCTTAATCAATCCACCATTAGTCTATGAGGAAAAAGATCAAAAAGTAAGAAAACAGTGTAGATGGGAACCACCATCGGAAGGATGGATGAAACTTAACTTTCATGGAGCATCGAGAGGAAACCTAGGAAAAGAAGGAATAGGTTGTCTAATTAGGTCAAACTCCAGAGAATGGATCATAAAAAGAGCTAAACCCTTGGGCATCACTACAAAATATATAGTGAAATTAGAAGCTCTCAGTGAGGGGCTTGCACTAAGCTTAAAATTGAGGATAAAAAGAATTATCATCAAAGGGGATTCCTAAATTATTTTAAACACCATTCAAAGATGAAAAACTCCAAATTGGGTGATGAACTCAAAACTTGAAAGTGTTCTAAGTTTAATTAACAAGTTAGAAGAAATAATATTTAGATACATACATTGAGAAGGAAACATAGAAGTAGATTCATTAGCAAATAAAGGATTGGAAGGAGAGGATTTTATACTTCAAGGATCAATATTGCCTCAAGAATTGCCCCAAGGATAGAATTTTCATTCCTTTCCTTTTCCTTAGTTTTCCATTTTACTCTTTATTTTATTTTATTTCTTTTTTAGTATCAACCCATTTTAGTCTAAAATTTAATGTTAAAAAGTTAAGTAAATATATTAGTGGTTATCTATGCCCTGATAACTACAACTTTATTAGAAGGTCAAGGTCACAAGAGATTCAACAATCATGTTTCTTACTAAGTATAAAGCATGATTGTTAATGATTGATATAAGTATAACATGATCCTTAGTATCGATCTTATTTCTAGATCTTTCTAAGGCTTTCACATAGATCCTTGGCATCAAGATTCTATTTAATCTTGACCTTAGTGTGTACTCCTATTGCTTTTGGGTGTATAAAACTTGGTGTTTGCTTTTAGTATTTTAGCATATCATGAGTCAGTGATTTCCTTGTACCATTCCCTAGAAGCCCACACCATGGCTTTTCGAGGGACTGTCAAACCAGAGAGATAGAATATAATTTTGAATCTAGTAGACAACATGACAAGGGTCGTTGTCAGTTAGGTTATTGGTGAGAAGGCCTTCAATTATGATTTCACCTGGTGAACTAATAGCTTTGTCATAGGTTCCTTCATAGGTTGTTTAGCTAGGGCCAATGTTGGGAAGTGGGAGATTATTCCTCTATGTCTAAACATCTTTGATCCCATTTGGTTAAAGGGTCTTGAGAATGTAGTTCTCAGCATTGATCAAAAATTGAAGATTCCTCTGCCTGAAATGTATATGTCTCATCCCCCTGGTAGTCTAGGGTTATCTAATGTGTCAAAGTGACTATCTCTATACATTTGTGACAACATTCAATTATTAAAGGTATGGCCAAAAATGAAAGCCAGTATTAGTTTTCTGCTCCAATGGAGGGGAATTATAGAAGAACATAACGAGGATTGCTAATTTCAATATCTACAGATTTTTGAAGCCTACATTGAACCAGGGGTAGACTTTGATGATCTCAACAAATTAGAGCTCTCACTACCAAATTTGTTCAAGTCAAGCAAAGAGCAAATGGCTTTTGTATTCCCGCCAAGATCTAGGGTGGATGATTTGGATAAAGCAACATATATTATTATGGTTTGTTGGAAGAAAGGGGGGAAAGCATAACCCTTTAGTCTTCTGGGTAGGTTTTGGGGAGAATGCCCTATTTTGAGATGGTTTTTTGGTTCTCTCTGTTTTCTCATCGTTGACTTAGGGTTGGGCTTATTTTTGTTTTAAGTATGGTTGGCTAGTTGGCTAGTTGTTTCCTCTCCTATTTTGGGTTTTTCTCTCTCTATTTAGTGTCCTCAGGTCTCTAGATATATTTAATTTTGTCTTAATCCTCAAATGTTTAGTTTGGTTTTGACATACCCTGTTAGGTTTTTTTTCTTCTTTGTCTAATGGGTTTAGTAGTGTTCAATGATCTTCTTTGACTATGTTCTTAGTATACTTTGAAATACATGTACATATGCAGATCACTAATATAAGGTTATTATTCTAGATATGATGTGCAGTGCCATTTTGTATCTTTCTTTCTAGAACTTATGGCAATCTAATCTTTCGATTTTTTCTCTCTCTTTTCACAGTTCAGGCTAGGTCCATTATGATGTTTAGTTTTATTAGTTTAATCACCAAACTTATCAAATTTTTAGATCAGAATCAACCTAGCTATTCAAGCCAGGAGGTCAGATATCCACTGCTTGTAGTTTTAATATCAAATTCTAAACCAAAATTTTCAAGTAAAGTTGGGAATATGAGTTTGAGTCTAGTAAAATCTAAGATTTTCATTTTCTTTTTTTTTTTTTGTTAAACTTAACAATTGATTGTTTTAAAACTTCATATGGTATATTTTCATATTAAAATGAATGTATAATGAGGAATATGCATTAACTAATTTGGTATCCAGTAATCTTCTGTGGTTTTTAGTACATCCACTATTATTTAAAGACTAACATTTAAAGATGTGTTAAAGTGTTTTGAGTTTCAATTTATTGAGTTAAAACAACAACTATAGGCAATCCAGTTTATAATCGAACGTGAAAGAAGTTGCAATCTTAACCATCAAATGGGATGACATTTTATCAATGCTTTTAGTAATGTATCATAATAACCCTTAGAAGGGAAGAATGTTGCCCAAAGACACCTCCTAAGTTACAAAAACACGTATATTGAAGGAATAAAAGATAAAAGAGATATGCTTTCAATAATATTTAAAACTAGGGTATGCCCCTTTCACTTATGTAATTTTAAAGGACTTAGGTCTTGCGCAAGACTGGAGGTTTTCTTCTCTGTTCTTTCCTACCAGTGCCCATTTGAACAAAGAATCATGTATTCTTAACTATTTTATTAATATAATTCCTAAGGCTTAGGTTGTTTACCGATAAAAATAATAATAACAAGACAAAATATAATAATTTTAATAAAATTAAAATAGTTATATTTCAATCCAAAATTTCTTATTAGTCTATTATAGCTCTACTCTTCGAAATTGCATTTTTTACTAAAACGTTATCAATCTTCTCTATTTTTTATTTTTAGATAATGCATATTAAAATCTAATTTAAGGAAATTTTAACAATGAGAACTTATTATTCTCCAATAATTAAACTTTCCTTCTTTTTTATCGATGATTTTAGCATTCTTAATTATAATTCTAGCATGGAAGAATGTTGCTAATTTTTGTTAGGACTTTGCTTATAAACATAAAATCTTATGACACTTAGCTTACAAAGAAGTGTTGATTGTATTCTGTAAGGCCTCTCTTTATGCTGGATAGCTTAGGATAAGCATTTAGTTTCATTGAGATGGTCTGAGTATAGATAACTGAATATGGGTGGTGGCTATGTGCCCTCCTTTTTTGAATTTTGGCACTTCATTTGTTTGGAAAGACTATTAATTTATTTAGATTGATCGATTTATGTTTGGAGTTTCAGCTAAACTTGATGGAATTTAGTAACTGAGTTTTAATTCAGAATTTAGCTCTTGTTTCTCTTCTGAATTCTATGTGTGGCAAACTAGGTATGTTTTCATAATCTCCTTTAATTTGTTGTTTAATATATGCCTAATTTTGTTAATACTTCAATAAGATTAGGAGAGTGTAAATAAATCTCTTGGATTCTCCTACAGTTATATTAATTATAATTGTTCTAACAATATTATTTTGGTGTTCGATAGTCTTTGTCTTAAGATTAATGTAATATGAATTATTAACCAATTTTTTGCAAGATAGCTAGACAGGGATGATTGTATTTGGCTTGCCTGCTTGAAAGAAAAGAGAAGTACTGGAATCCTCGCCATGAGGTCTTTGGTAGGATCAAAGAACTATGTACTTAAATATTTTCATTCAAACTAGCTTTTTGCATTGCAATGCTTGAAATAAGAATATTTTGATTGGGGTATGCCCCTTTTATGTTGTAATAATAAAGGACCATGGTCCCGGGCTACACTGGAGGTTTTCTTTCCCCGTTCTTTCCTACCAATGCATGTTTGAACAGATGAATTCTATTGTATTTAATTTATTATTATTAATCAATGATTATGGCCTCAACTATTTATCGATTAAAAAAATTATTTATCGATTAAAAAAATTAAAAATTAAAAATCTTATGATAAATAGATGAATAAGAATTTATTTAATCAACAATAAATTAAATGATTAATGGTGCACCAATTCAATGTAATAAAAAAGTATTTGGCAAGAGCCTATAACACAATGATGACTTGTGAGCCTAGGCAAGAGCCTACAAGGTATCGATAAATTGTGAGCCTCTCATTGCGAAGGTCTTGGGTGTGAATCTACTTGAGATTAACACATAATAATAATTAGTCTTAACCATAATAAAAAATGATTAATACATTTTATAATAATTTATGGAAAATATCCCCTTCCATACTCCTATGGGAATTATGGAAAGAAAGTAATATAAGAGTTTTTTGTAATGAAGAGGTGGATCTAATATCCTTCTTTAATAAATTGGAGGCTTGTACTATTGAGGTAGCTAACAATAATCTCAAAAACTCATATAAGGAGGAAGGTTCCTTTTTAGACTGGGATGTAGATATGTGTAAAAATAGGTTTGAATTAATTAATCCACTGATGATATACACAAAATCCAACAAGATTGCTAGAAAATAATGTAAATGGAAAACTCCTCTTGTAGGATGGTCAAAGTTAAATTTTGATCGGGCCTCTATAAGTAATTGTTAGGATAAACCACAGATAGAAATAAAAAACTACATGCAAATATAACCAATAACAGAAAATAATAGATCACACAGAAATGAACACAAGGCACCAAGATTTAACGTGGTTCACCCAATCCCTGGGCTACGTCCACTAAACAGTAAGTCTGATCTTATTACAATCTAGTAATTACAACCTGATTACAATCCGTAATCCCTTATAGCTCAATACCGCCACAAGAAGCAATTTCGAATCACAACATAATGAAAATACCCAACCCTAAACCCTTTTATACAAGTATTAAACTGCTTTAGGGTTATAACATGTTGGCCATAAATTAGCCATAACTTTAGTGGTGAATCTATGAATGGCGAATAGTACCAAAAAAAAAGTTTTTTGTCTACAAATACCATTAGTGGAGCAATAATCTTCAAATTCATGACTGCAATACTCACCACCATTATCAAATCTGAGACATTTTAATTTCTTACCAATCTCATTTTCAACCAAGCATTTCCATTTCTTAAAAAAAAAATATACAATACTTTCCTGATCAGTCACCACAATCTAACAATCTCCCACTTGGAGACTGATCCTATAGCAATACCACTACCACATGGGGCTCCCACTAGATCAAACCATCCTGGACTTTGTTGTTCTTTTATTCATGTTCAGTCTAAAAGACCAACCAAAGTTGAAGAGGAGTTCAGCTTCTCCCCTGTTACAACTTTTGTCAACATATCTATTGGATTATCATTTGTATGTATCTTCTCTAGATTTAACTGTCCATCCTCCAAAACTGACCGAATGAAATGGTACCGCAATTGTATGCGTTTGGCCTTAGAGCTGAATTCTTTGCAAGATGAATGGCACTCTAACTATCTGTGAACAAATAATTATCCTTCTGAGGATGTCCCAATTCTTCCAAGAAGAACTGAAGCCATATCATCTCCTTGGTGGCCTCTGTAGCAGCAACATACTCTGCCTCTGTAGTGGATAGAGCATTAATCTTTTGTAAACTAGAAACCCAGCTCACAGCTAGCCCACTAACAGTAAAGACATAACCTGTAGTACTCCACCTAGTATCAATATCCCCTGCCAAATTTGAGTCAACATAGCCCTATAAATCAGTAGTAGAGCACCCAAAGTGTAAACACTTATTGGATGTTCCTCTCAGATATCTGAGAATCCACTTGATAGCATTCCAATGCTCAAATCCTAGATGACTCATATACCTGCTAACGACTCCCACTGCATGTGCAATATCTAGCCTAGTGCATACCATAGCATACATCAAGCTTCTTATAGCTGAAGCATATGGTACCTTGGATATCTTATCCTCCTCTTCATGTGTCTTAGGACACATCTCCTTAGTCAATTTCAAATGACCAGGTAAAGGTGTGCTGACAGCTTTAGCATTCTCCATAGAGAAACATTGCAACACCTTCTCAACATAATCAGCCTAAGATAGCGTTAATGTTCTATTCTTCCTATCTCTGCAAATCTTCATACCAAGGATTTGTTTTGCTACCCCCAAATCCTTCATAGCAAATGCATGTGCTAACTAGCATTTTAGCCCCTTAATATGATCCATGTTAGACCCAACTACAAGCATATCATTAATATATAAACATAAAATAATGTAGCTATCATCATCCAACCTCTTAAAATAAACATAGTAATCTGAATGACACATATTATATCCATGCTCATGCATAAAACTATCAAATTTCAGATACCATTGGCGAGGTGCTTGCTTCAAGCCATATAAACTTTTCTTCAATTTGCACACTAAGTTCTCCTTACCTTTGACCTCAAAACCTTGTGGCTAAGCCATATATATTTCTTCATCCAAATCACCATGAAGAAAGGTCGTTTTAACATCCAATTTCTCTAAATGCAAATCTGCAGTAGCCAAAAGACTTAAAATAGTATAGATAGAAGTCATTTTAACAACAAGAGAAAATATCTCATCAAAGTCAATTCCCTTTTTTTGTGCAAATCCTTTTACAACTAACCTGGCCTTAAATCTTTTTTGACCTCCTTCCTCTTCTTTCAACCTATAAAGCCACTTATTCTGTAAAGCCTTTTTACCTACAGGCAACTTGCATAGACCCCATGTCTTATTCTTCAGCAAAGAGTCCATTTCATCTTTCATTGCAGACTCCCACTGAATCTTAGTATTCACCTGCACAGCTTCATCATAACTTTCAGGTTCACCAGCATCAGTAAGTAAAATAAAATACAAAGAAGGAGAAAATCTTTAAGGAGGTCTAATTTGCCTCGTTGACTATCTAAAATTCACCAGTGTGTGTGGTATTTGTTGTTGCAGTTGTTGCACATCATGAGGAATGGCTAGAACATCAGCTTTTGGAGTATCATCCAACACTACATAATCATCTTCTTTCTTCTCATGTTGCTACAATAGATCTTTGTGCAACACTTTCTCATTGAATATGGCATCTCGACTTCTTACAATTTTATGATTTTCAAAATCTCAAAGCCTATAACCAAATTCATTAATGCCATATCCAACAAAGACACATTTCTTTGATTTAGCTTCTAGCTTGATTATATTTTCAGAGTCTATATGAGCAAAAGCTTCACAACCGAAAGTCTTGAGAAAAGAATAACTCACCTTCTTACCAATCTATGCTTCCTCTAGAATACCATAGCCCAAAGGAGTAGAGGGACCTCTATTAATCAAATATATTGCAGTATTAACAGCCTTCGCCCACATGTGTAAGGGCAACCCACCATGCAACCTCATGCTCCTTGCGCACTCCATTATAGTCTTGTTCATGCGTTCAGCCACTCCATTTTCCTGCGGAGTCCTTGGAATAGTTTTCTATCTACGAATACCATTAGTGGAGCAATAATCTTCAAATTCATGACTGAAATACTCACCACCATTATCAGATCTGAGACATTTTAATTTCTTACCAGTCTCATTTTCAACCAAGCATTTCCATTTCTTAAAAGTTTGAAATACATCATATTACTGTCTAAGGAAATAAACCCATACTTTTCTAGTTGCGTCATCAATAAATGTAACATAATAATGAGAGCCACCAAGGGAAGATACCTAAGCTAGTCCCCATACATTTGTGTGCACAAGCTCTAATTTCTCCTTTTTGTTTTCCTTCCCAGTCTTTACAAAACTCACTCTCTTTTGTTTTCCATACACACAACTTTCATAGAAATCCATATTAACACATTTCAGACCTAGTAAAACTTTCTTTGAATGAATTACTTTCATACCTTTCTCACTCATGTGCCCAAGTCTGTTGTGCCACAGTGCTGTATCAGAATCTATAGCAGTTATCTGTTCTCCCTGCTCAACTGCAGCAATTGTTCCTAAACATTCATTTTTCTCTTAAACAATTAAAGTAGAAGGAACAATATGACCTGTACAAAGATATAAGGTGCCTACTTTCACACCTTTTGCTACTACAAGGTAACCTTTTGAAACCTTCCAATTTTTATCATTAAAAGTATCTACGCAACCCTCATCACCGAGTTGCCCTGCTGAAATTAAATTCCTACTCAGCCTTGGAACATGTCTTACCTCATGTAGTAGCCAATGATTCTCATTCTGCAACTTAATCTTAATTTTTCCCTTTCCAACAATTTGACAGGGTTCATTATCCCCCAAATAAACAAGCCCAAAATCCCCTTGGACATAATCAATGAAATAACCTCTATAAGGTGTAGCATGAAATGAAGCACCAGAATCTAAAACCCATGAATCATCAACACTTTCTAAAGATAGAAGCAAAGCATCCTCTTCGGATTTGTTACTTACCAGATTTTCCTCCTTGTCTCCATCTAATTTATCTCCTTCATTTTTCTTGTGATTTCAGCAATCGTTGTTTTTATGACCTAGTTTCCCACAGTGCCAGCAATCGTTCGGTCCTCTCGATTGAGACCTTTTCCCCTTTGACTTTCCTCTTGATTTCCCATGATTTCCAGAGTTACTTCCTCTCTCATTCATTCTGCCCCTACTTTGTGCATTCAAAGCACTTCCTGATGTAGATCCACCTGAGGATTTCCTACGAGTTTCCTCACTCAAAACAACACCAATCACATCATCATATTTTAGGGTACTAGATCCAAGAACATAATTACTCACTGCCATTACCAAGCCATTCCAACTTTCAGGCAAAGAACACAAAATCAAGAGAGCCCTAATTTCTTCATCAAAATTGATACCCACAGAAGATAACTGATTACTAATAGTATTAAACTCATTTAAATGATCTGCAACAAATCCACCTTTTTCCATTTTCATATTAAACAAATGCTTCATGAGAAATACCTTGTTTGAAGCAGAGGGCTTTACATACAGTTTCGCTAGGGTTTTCATCAAATCTTTTATCGTCTTTGTTTTTGTGATATTAAATGCCACCGATGGTGCCAAGCATAACCGAATGCTTCTGAGTGCCTTTCTATCCAAAAGATCCCATTCAGCCTCTGACATAGTTCCCTGATTCTTAGCTTTGCCTTCCAATGGCTTCCATAAATCTTTCTGATATAGATAGTCTTCCATTTGCATCTTCCATAACTAGAAGTTCTACCCATTAAACCTATCAACCCTCAGCTTACCCTCATCTGCCATTGCTCCCACTCAACCGTGAGACTCCCACTTAACCGTGAGACTTTCCTGCAGAGGATAACTGAAAGACAACCTTGCTCTGATACCACTTGTTAGGATAAACCATGGATAGAAATAAAAAATACATGCAAATATAACCAATAACAAAAAATAATAGATCACACAGAAATGAACACAAGGCACCAAGATTTAACATGATTCGCCCAATCCCTAGGCTATGTCCACCAAACAGTGAGTTCGATCTTATTACAATCTAGTAATTACAACTTGATTACAATCTGTAATCCCTTACAGCTCAATATTGTTGCAAGAAGCAATTTCGCATCACAACATAATGAAAATACCCAACCCTAAACCCTTTTATGCAAGTATTAAACCACTTTAGGGTTATAACATGTCGGCCATAAATTAGCCATAACTTTAGTGGCAAATCTACGAATGGTGAATAGTAGCAAAAAAAAAATGAAGTATGTACAGTACTTTCCTGATCAATCACCACAATCTAACAGTAATCTAGGTCGTAGAGGCTTAGGATGTATTATTTTTTCAGATAATGGATCATGCCTAACTAACACAAGCCAAACCTTTAGAAGTAATGTCTAATAACTTAGCTGAATTAGAGGCCCTGGTAGAAGGCTTAACTCTAAATAGGTATTAACAAATTAGTTATCAAAGGAGACTCGCAATTTATCCTAAATGTGTTAAGAAAAAGAGAGACCCCAAACTGGATCCTTAATTCTAAACTTCAATATGACCTAGCCATTGTTGATCAATTCAAAAATATATTTATAGGGAAGGTAATAAAGAAGCATATAATCTCACTAACAAAGAAGTAGATGGAGAAGAGATTCTAATAAGACAAGCTAATATGATAAGTATAAGTTAGACACTTGTTCTTGAAGCAAAATTGGTGTATAATTTTTATTGTCAAAATAAACATGTTAAATTTAGCTGATATCATGAAAGTTTAATGTTAATAAGTGACACATTTTGATTATTCAAAACTTTTCTTTATATGCTATTTGATTTTAAAATTAAAGTTAATAGGAGATAAGTTTCATTTTTTATTATGAAGCATGCTTCTTTTCGTTTGAACAACTTGGTCGTAGCTAAGTTTAATTTTTGGGTTATATTCACATGGATTTATCAAGGGCAATGTTATAAACTTAGAAATAAAAAATAAGCACTAAAAATGCTAAAATTACTTTGAGATATTTATGTAAGGGTCACACCAAGGATACCTATCCATCTCTGATCTTTGGTGCCCAATTCAGATAGTTAGGCCTCATGACCTTTTAACTATTATAAAATGAATAATAAATAATCTAGGCTTCGGTAGATTATCTATAAAAAAATGATATCTTGTGAACCTCTTATGTGGGAAGTCTGGAGTTCGAGTCTACTCGAGCTTAACACATAATAAAAATTAATTCAAATAAATAATAATAATTAAAGTAGGCTTTGATGCATTACCTATCCAAAACAAATGTAATAAAAAATATTAATGCACAATTAGTACATTATATAAATTACATATATTTTTCCTTAAGATTACTTTGATTTTCTTCATACTCTTAAGTACATGGGACACATCACTTGCTATTATGAAACTCTATGTAATTTTAACTTTATGACAATCACAAGTATATTTAACATTTTTCATACAACGAGTGGAACTTGTGTGTAATTTAGCATTTTATTTTAGAGAACTTTTCAAACAATTTTATATCTACATAAAAATTTATAATAATGTTTTGTATACGTAATTATTATCAATACCATATACAAACATTATAGTTTGAAATGTATTATATGCAAGGAAATTTGATGCAAAATTATCTTTTAATATAAAAATCATGAACTAAATTAGAACAAAATACTAATTAGCTAGAACACTTTATGTTCTTCAATAATGTAACTTTCCTTCTTTTTTTAGATGATTTTAGCATTCTCAATTTTAACTCTTGTGTCATGTTTCTAATTTTTGTGAGGGCTTTTTTATATTAAAAACAAAATTGTAATCTTACAATTTTGTTTTGAAGGATTTTCATTGTTCATGAAGGTCATGGCTCAAAAATATAATTCTCCTTAAAAATGTTGTTGGCCGCTCTGAAGAGGTGAGATTTACTTGGATTATATTACCTAGATTATATCTCATAGGTAAGCAAGTCATTTTCATTTAAGTTTTTAAATTTATTTAGGAAAGTTCTAGAGAGATTTGGGTATTGAACCATTAAAATGGTTGTTAGTGACATTGAAGCTTTGAACATCAGATGGTTTGGAATACACATTCAGTGAATGATTTATATTTTTTCTTTTTTGTGCAACACGATGAAATGGTGAATGAGCATTAAACATTTGTTTGTCATTAGAGATTTGATCTTGCTACTTAGTAATTATGTTCTTGAAAGTGATTTTTTTTTTAAATGATGAATTCTTGGTTTAAAGAGATCTTTTAAGAATTATGACTTTTTAGTCTAAATCGTGGTTGCAACACCTCTTACTTCTCTTGACTCTCTATTTTGTATATCCACGAGAGAATTATTTATCTTGTTTCACTAAGAGACAAACCTTTGAAACAATACACTCCTTTATTGCACTATTCTATTTCATTGCCATTTAAAATATTTTGTTATTTGTTGCATGTCATTTATGTATTTAAGAGAATATGCATACATCAAAACTCCTTTGTAGGCATTCTTAATTGTCTTATGAGTACACTCAATAGAGCCTAGGAGACTATTTTAAAAGTTGAAATGAATGATAAGAATCCTTTCAATAACTAGGTTCTATAAAGTGACTTTTTTAGAATGGTGAATTCTCAATTTGAGTTAGTATGGAAACCAATTCCAAGATTAAAGTAATAAGGTTAAGCATATTCCTTAGTCATTTTGCACTAAAAGGTAAAGTGTTCCTTAAAATCTTAATATTTCTTTAGATATGTTGTTCTCCATTTTTCCCGATACTTTTTCATACATAGCGAGTTCCCTTCCCATGCTCCACATTTTGTAAGCATACCTTCTGTAGTGCCTACCCCTAGTTCACATTTTTGCTATCATTGTCGAACTCTTTTAGGGCCAATTTTATGTTGATGGTTAGCAGCATTGTTTCGAGACTTTCAGATATTGTGTTATGGATTCAGTTGATTTATGATGAGGTTACTTGGTACCTTATAGTTCATGTATGTATGATGATTATTTTCAGTGTTTGCAGTTATTGATGATGATTAGTTAGATGATTTATTATCATATGTGTTTTCTTATGGATACTTACCCCATACTTGCATGTGTATGGTGTGCGTGTTTGCTCTTATGTTTGGCATTTCTGATGTGGTTAAGGAAGGGAGTTGTAGTCACCTGCTAGTCGGAATCTACACGATTCACCACTTCCTGCCATTGTCTGTTTAGTTTAGTAAATATTGTGCTTGTACATGCATGGTTTTTATGCAAGTTGTAGGTATCGGGCATTGACTTCCCTAAATTTGCCAGGATGAGCGTACCCTATCACATTATCTCAATGGTAAGAGAGGGGAGATGAATTATCAAGTCCAAATCCCAACCCTTTAAGCCATTTTTCCTAATTGGAAATTAGGACAAGTATCTAAGTTGAGTACCCTCAGAATGCGTCAGATGACGTAATTCGTGATATTAACCCTTTTGATTTGATTTTGTATGTATTTTGGCTATGATGGGTTTCCGTATTTTACTTTGTGAGTCTTTGGAGTATTTTCTATTAATTAAGCCTAATTAAAAGATTTAATTAATGGTTTAATTTAATGAAAAATTAATATGATATTTTAATATTTATTTTATTTAATTAATTGGAAAATTAATTTAATTAAATAATTAAATTTGAAGATAAAAGTTATAATTTTAAATTTGGAACATGATAATATTTATTTAATAGTAATATATTTAGAGTTCATTTTTAAATAAATGACTAAATAATAATATTATTAAAGTTAATAAATATTTTAGCAATTAAGTTTCAAAAATGAAATTAAAAAGTGGAAAATATATTAAAATTATTAAAAGATTCTAGATTTCATGTGATTAAAATATAAATATATTTAGTTTTAAATAAGTGGAGTTATTAAAGTTAATGCATGAGATTTAAAAATAATAAATAAATTAAATTGAAAAGAATAAAGTAAATATTATATTAATTAATGTGCATTATTTTAATGTTTGTTCACATAGGAGTTGGCGAATTCTCGAGAGTTGTCATGTAGACAACACAGGAGTTTGCACTCTAAGAATGCACAAGTTGTCTACACTTAGGAGTTAGCATATTATTTGAGCACATGGTGTCTACAACCTTATGACTCATCTAGAAGGTTGGAGAAGACTCGTGCTTAGTTGTCATGCTTATCTTCTAGTTGTTTCTAGAGACATTCTAGATGCATCTTAGAGGCCTTTAAATAAAGGCTCTCCTAGTGTGTTTGAACAAGCTTCAAAGCTTACATGCATTTGAGAAGCTCATATGCTTCAGGTTGGCTTGTATCTTGGAGGAATTGCGAATGTTGGAGAAGGAAGGGATTTTCTATGGACTTCTGAGGCATGGAAAATTAGCATTAGTGTCCAGGTGCACTTGTGATTTTCACTTATTCTATTGCACTCTTTCTCTTCCTATCTTCATCATGTCTGTTATATGTGTCTGAATACACTCCATGAATGAATCCTTAATCGTGAAATTGGAATCTAGATATGTATTTATTTGGTTGCAAAGAAAACAATAGGAAACCCTAGTTCCAAATGAGAAAGAATTAGATCTAAATCGGATTTAGGTTCGAGTTAGAATCAAATTGATAAATAGATTTGAAAAGGGTTTCTAAATCTACAGTCAAACCTATTAGAGAAATTAATGGATAAATTTAGAGAACAATTACAAACCTTAATTCTTCGAAATGAAAAGCCCTTCTTGTGTAAAAGTAAATATATTTTCTCTTTGAAAATACTAATTTGCATAAATGTGTGTGTGTGTGTGTGTGTGTGTGTGTGTGTGTGTGTGTGTGTGTGTGTGTGTGTGTGTGTGTGTGTGTGTGTGTGTGTGTGTGTGTGTGTGTGTGTGTGTGTGTGTGTGTGTGTGTGTGTGTGTGTGTGTGTGTGTGTGTGTGTGTGAATGTTTATAATTCTGCATGTTATTTTCCTATCGCGATGCAATTCTGGATTTATAATTATGTATGCTATCTTCCTGTCGCCACTAGACTTCCTGTTGCGATGCGATTCTAGATTTATAGTTATGTATGCTATCTTTTTGTCGCCACTAGACTTCCTGTCGCATAAGCTCTCTGCTCTGCCACTGCAGCAAGTTTGAATAGAATCTTATTACTATGCATTAGTTTTATATGATTTATTAACTAATCTAATTAAATTTAATTTAATTAAGATTAGTTAATAGTAGAAGAAGTGTAATTAATTATTAATTTAAGTAAATGGAGTTTTAAATGAGGTCGATTTAAAAGAAAAAAGATATTAATATTGATTAAATTTAATAGATGATGATTGAAGATTAGTTTAATGAGTAAATATTTATCCTTCAGTTATTCTTATAATGTTATTTTAAATAATGAAAAAATAATGCTATCGAGGGAACAAACGGGTTGACTTGTAGGTCAATGATAAATCTGATACACTTGAAGTATACTTTCAAACAAAAAACTAAAACCTCTACACTTAATTCAACTATGTAATTTTAGTAAACCAAAACATGTGCTTGCATTGTGTTTTCTCTATGCTTCTTGTTTTGGGTTTTTGGGTTGACTAGTGTTGACCAGTCTTAGGTTGTTACTAGAGGCTCAGGGGTTATGAGATGTGATGAAACTCCCTAGTATGTAGCTTGAGTCTCCTCTATAGATTTTGTGTACCTTTGGTGGTGTACTTATTGTTGTGCCTCTGGGATTAGATGTCGATTTTGTGTTGGAACCTTTGAGTTAGTATACTTTTAGGATTCCTGGACTTAGAGAGTATCTTTGCTATGTGATTTTTTGATAGCCTGTTTGGGACTTGAGATTATCTCCTCATCACGGTAGGAGTGGACCACTTAGGTTCCACGCAGTCGAGTGGTAGTGCTTTATCACTCTTATCATTTGAGATATGTCTAAGACATCGTGGCTGATGCGTCCTTTATGATGGTGGATATGTATCCTTTCATTGATGATTAGCATATGTTAGATGATGTTATCTTATGCTTATATTTGCATGTTAGATTACTTTCTGTATATGATGTAGTATGTTTAGGTGTGACATTCTTACTATGTTAATACCGATGATCTCTTCGGTGATTTGGAATGTTACGCACGGAGGGATGGCTAGGATCCATGATGGTCTAATGATGCTATTTACAGTTAGGAGGAACTGTGCACTTAGTTATTTATGTTTATGATATATGGTTATCTTTTATGATGGATGT
Source organism: Cupressus sempervirens (assembly GCA_028749045.1). NCBI lineage: Eukaryota > Viridiplantae > Streptophyta > Pinopsida > Cupressales > Cupressaceae > Cupressus > Cupressus sempervirens. The sequence goes on along the minus strand of CM053783.1, from coordinate 668,738,751 downwards.
TTATATCTTTTGTGATGATGTATCAAGTATTGTTTATGGTTTCATTTATGTTATTGCATCATGAATTAAAGTTAGTATGATGATGTAGTTTATCTACACGGATGTTTATTCTTTCAAGCCTTTCATACCCTATGACATGTACAAAGGATGATTAAGCAATCAGAAATGTAATTTAAGTATGTTGAACTTTTCATTATTATTTTATGTGGATGCAGTACTAGATGGTATCGTTATTAGTTATGTTAGATGTGATTCATCGTTAAGGGATCTTTAAAGAATGTAACTTGTTATGTATGTTATGTTTACTTAAATTGATGCTAATGCTTCCGTTACTATGTATAAGTTGTGAATGGTTTATCTTTCATGTTTAAAAAAAAAAATTTGTTTGGCAAACTTAGTGATATTTTAGATTAATTCTTTAGGTCCCTTGCCGGGGCATTACACCTTCCATATTACTTGTCTTAATTTATCAGTACACTTATTTGATATGTTTTTTAACTATAAATGGCTTCTAGAAGTATGAAAATTGTATTAGGCCCAACATATTTCAAAAGAAACCTACTATTTTGCATCAATGTAACTCGACTCTATTAATTGATTTGAAGTTCAATTTAGGATTTTCAAAAAAATAACTTAATTCTATGGATTGATCTATTTTTCTACATTACTTCTCTTTTCATACAGGATATTGTGTCAAACACCAAAAGAAGGGCTTGAACAAACCCTCAACAATGTCAACAATGTGTTGGTGATACTATAAACCCTATTAAGACAACTTAAATAACAACTATTATGGAAAAAGATGTCATTGAAAACCATGAGAGAAACTAATGCATTCAACTAATCTTAATGGTTAATGCAAATGACAAAGGCCAAGTTTAATTTTCTCCTATACATGAAGTAATTTATTTTTGGCAATTTATATAAGGTTTAAGTACTTTTAATATTAGTTGTTTGCATTTTTACTCCTTAATTCTTCAAGTCAAATATTTTCACTTATCATTGTCCATTGAGCTATAATGTTGGTTTTATCGTACAATTGATCATAATTTATTATTTCACATTTTAGGAAAAAGCAAGGTTCATTTACGAAGTGTTTTTTCTTTTTTTCTTTTGACCAGTACAAAATCCCTTACTTAATTAGGAAGTAATGTTTCAATTGAGTTGTCCATCAACTTCATCAATCAATGCTTGTACTTGAGTCCTTTCTTGCCTTCTTGGCACTAGATATCACATGATGAAATTCCTTATTTGTGTAAAAATTTGATAAAACTCTATTAGATTATGTCTTTAGTGATCCACTTCACCCAAAAATACTGAGCATCTTATTTTCATATGTTGGAATGAAATTTAAATATGCCATTGGATAACTAAATTGCATTCGAGGACAACCAAGAATCAATTATGCTATAGTCATACCTATTTTAAGTGGTTTTTGTTCCACAGTAGATGTATTTATTTTAACACACACCTTACATCTATGCTTGAACAAACTAAGATTTGGTTCTTTGAATTTGAGAAATCAAACCCATTTCAAACTCCAAAGCAAAATCAAGCCTCAAATAAGTATATCCTTTAAGTTGAGTTTTATACCTTTTTTTCTTATTATGTTACAACATTTGAATGGTCATATGTATTTCCTTTATCAAAGGATTATTTTTCAAGAGTCATGAATTCTAAAGATCAAATACTTGGTCATAAATGCATGCATACTTCTTTAAGTGTTTCCTGATTATATATGCTTACAATGCTGGATGGTTATAGTAGATTGATTTTTTTGGGAGCTTTGATGGCCTAAGAAGGCATCAACGACAAAACAACATTGCATCAAATTTGATATAGATATCATACTGAATGTTGAAGACCCTTGATATAGGTGCAATTATGTATGACAGTAATACAAATGTGCCCATATATGATCAAGTCTGTAGTGCCTGCCCCTAAGTTACATTTTTTTGCTATCATTGCCAAACTCTTTTAGGCCAGTTTTATGTTTGATGAATAGTAGTATTGTTTTAAGATTTTCATATATTGTTTCACATTCAATTTATTATATAGTGAGATTACTTGGTACTCTATATCATGTATGTATGATGATTACTCAGTGTTTTCAGTTACTAATGATGATTAGTTAGATGGTTTATTATCACATGTGTTTTCTTATGGATACTTACCCCATACTGCATGTGTATGGTGTGCGTGTTTGTTTTCTTTATGTATGGCATTTCTGATGTGGTTAAGGAAGGGAGTCATAGTCACCTACTAGTCAGGATCTACACGATGCACCACTTCCTACCATTGCTTGTTTAGCTTAGAATATTGTGTCCGTACATGCGTGGATTTTATGCAGGTTGTAGGTACCGGGTATCCACTTCCCTGAATTGCCAGGATGAGCATACCCTATCGCATTATCTCAATGGTAAGAGAGGGGAGATAAATCTTAAGTCCAAATCCTAAACCCTTTAGCCATTTGTCCTAATTGATAAATAGGACAAGTATCCAAGTTGAGTACCTTCCGAATGCGTCGAATGATGTTAATTCGTGATTATAACCCTTTGTTTGATTTAGTATGTGTTTTGCTATGATGGGTTTTTGTATGTTGTCTTTATGAGTCTTTGGCGTATTTTTTATTAATTAAGTCTAATTAAAAGATTAAATTAATGATTTAATTTAATGGAAAATTAATATGATATCTTTAATATTTAATTAAATGAGAAATTAATCAAATAAAAAGAATTGAATTTGGAGATAAAAGTTCAAGGATAAATTTAGAACGTGATAATATTTATTTAATTTAATAATAATATATTTAGAGTTCATTTTTAAATAAATGCTAAATATTATTATTATTTAAGTTAATTAAATATTTTATCAATTAAGTTTCTAAAATAAATTAAAAGTAAAAAGATATTAAATTATTAAAAGATTCTAGATCGCATGATGCGAGCATGAGATTAAAATAAAGAAATTAATTTAAAAAAAGATAAAATAAGTGAAATTAATAATGTTATTTTCATAAAGTGCACATGGGATTAAAAGTAATAAATTAATTTAAAAATAGAAGTCAAGTGAAAATTAAATAAAGTAATTTAATAATTCACTTTACGTGCATGAAAATATAAAAAAAAAGATTAATAAAAGTTAATTTTAGAGTTAACTCTGGTGGGCAAGGAGTCCTCTAGGGTGATTGCACAATTAGTGCCCTGATTTGAGGAGAGAACTCCTTATTATCATTGGAGGGTTCATTTTCGAGGAGAGGAGTTTTGAAGACATGAATTTTGGGAGACAAATTTTGGAAGCAAATTTTAGAAGGAGAATTCTAGGAAAGATTTTTAGAGAAAAGTTCTTGAAGAGGAGTGGATTCTCCCACAGTTTTCGGGGATCGCGTATTAGCATCAAGCTTAGGTAGGGTCTTGTGTTTTGATCACTGATTAATTTCGCAATTATCATTTCCTATCTTATTTGTGATTGTGGATTGTAAATCCGAATTCTCCGTGATGAAAGTTTAAACTTTTCAATATTGTGAATTATTAATGGCTTGTCAATAACTTTTGTATACATGCGAAATAGAAAAGTAATGAAAAAATCCTCGTTTTCTAGATTAAAGAAAATAGGATTTAATCAGGAAGGGGTTGAATTTAAAATTACAAATTAAAAATTTGGATGGTTGATAATGTTTTCTCCATCAAATTATAGATGAAATCAATTTAAAAATAATAATAATAAAAATAAATAGTTATATATTAAAGAATTTTTTAAATAATTTTAAATATTTCTAAAATTTTATAAACTAAATAAATTATATTTTTAAATGAAATTGTTTAACAAATTCTAGCATATAATAAAGTTTTATTAAAAATAAATTTAAAAAATAAAGGTGGATTGGGGAGGGGCAGCTTAACCACCCCTTGCCCCCCTTCATTATGCATATACAACAGGCGACTATTGTACGCAGTCGTACCTGCTGATGCAGGACGGCTGCGACAACAATCTGCGCTATGTACATTGTTGACAGCGATTTATAAATCGCTTTGATTTTGTTTTAAAAAAAAAACTTTAATATGTATGCCCTTTTTAATAGTTAAAACTCGACTTTGCATGATATTATTAATTTGTATTTAATTTTTATTAAAATGCATATGTTTTGTAAAGAATGTTAAAAATTGAAATGTTAAAAAAAAAATTAATATTAGTTATTAATAGATTTAATAAAAGTTTTTGTTCATAATTAATAACAGCTTTAATTTATATTAATTTATATATTATAAAATTTAGTTAAAAGTTATTAACGATTTTTATAATAAGTTGTAATATTATTTTGATAATTATTACTTTAAGATTTTCTAATATTACTTCTTATTATATTATAGGATTTATAAACTTTTTTATTATTTAACAATTTAAATAATAATATAATTAAATATAAATTAATTATTAATTAATGAAATTATTGTTAATTTTATTAATTACTAATTAACTAATAATCATTGCGATATTAATATAGTATTTACCCTTTTGTAAATTTTGGAAAGATAGATTTGAAATATATGGGAGTAAATCTTGTTTTATTAAAACGAATTCACGGGTTATCTAAAGGGTAAAATGGGAAAATCTTTGAACTTGAAAACGAACGTTGAAACACAAATTGAAACTTTACCTTTAACCCTATTATGTATTTTGAAATCAAACCCAAACTATGAACTGTACTATTTTGTTTATGTTATTTGTGTTTTGGGGTTTGTCCTAGTGTTGACCAGTTTAGGACATTTACCGGAGGCTTGGGGGTTGTGTGATTGTGATGTTTAGATGTTTTGTTCTCGATCTTTCTTAACTTGACCATGGTAATGTGATGGAGTGCTCTATGATATGTTTGTATTTACTGGTTGTTATTGCTTTCCAATTTTCTTGTGTGAAGCTGAGGTGTATATATTTGAGTTAGCTGACTTAACCATTTTTGAGTCATCGATCAGTTATACTTGGGTTGCTTTCCAGTCATCTTGATGGGACTGAAGTGTTTTGCTATGCTCTTAATGAGGTCATGTTGTGACATGTTTGACTTGACCATTTTGGAGTCTTCGATCAGTATTGTGATCTATTATTGGGATACTTGTTGGTTGCTCGTTGAAGAACCACTGGATATTGTGATTTATCATTGATGCCTTCAGTTGCTTATAGAGAACTGTTGTGATCAATATGATTATCATTAGATGCTTTTCAGTTGCTCATGGAGAACTAATGTGGTTATTGTGGATTATATTTATGATGCTTTCAGTCGCTTGTATAGGACTGAGGTGATTTTATTATGATTCTTTGATTTGTGATTTCATGAGCCTAGGGTAGGTTATTGATGGGGACACAACCCAAGAACAAAATGGACACAATAGAAAAGGGAAATTATATTAACTGAGAAGATAAGCTAGTACATACAGTGTAGAGAAAATAAACTTCAAAACATGCCCTACGGGCTTACAATAGCATAAATCTGGAGAATATTTCTCCTTTTTAGCACCTCCTCTCAAGCTCCAATCCGAACTGCCTTTTATAATGCCAGAAATCTCCTTAAATAGACCCCGGAGGGTTAAGGACTAGGAGTACATTCTAGAAAGTGCTAGTAGGCATCCACCGACAAAATAGAAGGTTCCAGAAGCTGCGTTAGAAGTCGGTGCAAATCTAGAAGAATCCAGAAACGGTAGTCGAACTTTCGGGAGGCATAACTTTTGAACCGTAGCTCCGATTGACGAACTGTTTACATTTTCGGAAAGCTCTCAAAGTGCTCTATAGACCTATGGACAAGCTTCACTCGTCCCCATTTTTCAACCCTTTTTGAGGTCATTTAATGCCCCAAACCTGACTTTGAAGCATTCTTAGGAGGTCTCCAAAACCCGAAAAACTGCAATAACTTTCAAACCGTGGGGCCTATTGACCTGATTCTTTTTCTGGAATGCTCTAAATCATGATTACATTCATCTGGCCAATTCACACCTTTTAGTTTACCGAAATGATGGCCCAAATACATGCTCCTATTTTTTTGGGATTTTCAAACACACTGATAGTTGAACTATGAGAGTTGGAACCTTTATTTGAGCCAAATGGGTATCCAAAAATTTAAAGACATGAAACAGAAACTAAGTCTAAGTACATTTTTTTGGGCGACACAGGATTGCCCTTATACCTCTAGATGCTCCTGCATCAGTTATCTATGTGTAGTGTCAGGAAGTGGCTTGCAATGGGGGTCGGGGCCCTAAGAGGCTACCTAGAGAAACCCATTGTAAGTTGTTTTAATAAGTGAAAACATCTCACCTAAATACTGACTTAAATGAACCTAATAAGATAACTGTATATTATCTCTCTCATGCCTTGAGTGCTAGTACAGACTAGGATGGGGTAGAGAGAACGATTGGTTGTGACCTTGCATTCTGTAGTATGCCTTGTCTATACGAGAGGATACTAGTGGCCGCAGGATCATAGGGATGCCTAGGGGATTGCTCGGGTAACTTCCAACATGACTTTTGCAATGACACTTTCTCGCTTACATAGTAGGTTTCCTATGTGTCTTTGTGTGCCTCTAGGTCTAGAAGTCGATCTATGTTAGAACCTTTGAGTTAGTGTACTTTTAGGATTTCCTGGACTTAGAGAGTACTTGTGTTATGTGTTTTGATATCTTGTTTGGGACTTGAGACTATCTCCTCAACGCGGTGGGAGTGAGCCATTTAGGTTCCATGCGGTCGGGTGGTAGTGCTTTTTACTCTTACCATTAAGATTCGTCTGTGGTCACTGTGGCTGGAGCTTTCTTGATCGGCATTTACCTTCATTCTATTCATGGATTATTATGATGGATGGTTAGATTTTATGATGGTTGTTTTATCATTATGGATGTATGGATGTATCATGTATGGTGAACGATTTCATTTATTTTACTGTACTTTGTATCATGGATTTGAGGATGATGTATCTTTATTTCTACATATGTATATTATTTTAAGCCTTTCATACCTTGTGACATGTACAATGGATGAATGAACATTCCAAATTAATTTTCCAAGAGGCATTCAGAACAAATGTGTATTAAATGGACATTGGACCTTATAATTATTCTTTCATATGGATGTGGCATTTGATGGACTTAGTTTTAGATTAGATTTAAATGTGACTCAACATCTTGGGATCCTTAAGGAATGTAACCTGTTACGTATGTTTGATGATGATTACATGTTATTGCTTCCGCTACTATGTGTTTGATGTGCATGTTATACTTTCTTAAAAAAGAAAATTTTAGCAAACTTAGTAAAACTTTAGGTTAATTCTTTTGGGTCCCTTGGCAGGGCGTTACATCTGGTATCAGAGCTTGAGTATCTACATTGGGAGCTCTGGGCATATTGGAATGCCACTAGTGTTAACTAGTTGAACAAGAACGAAAAACTTTAAACTATTATGTGTGTCTCTTTCAAACTGAAACTTGAAACTAGTTGAACTGAAACATAACTTAAACTGTTAGTTATATATTTTTCATACTTCAACACTTAGACTTCAAAAAAAAAATTATACTTAAATCAAAATTATAGGCAAACTAAAAATTGAAATTATTCTATTTGCAAATCATGTTTCTTTTATCTATGCTTTTCAGTAGTATGTTTTATGGTTATTATAGTATCTTGTATCTTGTTGTAGGATGATATTTGGGACGAGGTCTTCCATTAGAGGTTGTGGTAGTGGTCATGGACGAGGCAGAGCTATCAGTGTCCATGAGTCTGTCCATGAAGACCTTAATCAAGAAGAAAATAGGGAAGAGCATGTCAGTGAGCATCATGAAGAGAACCATAGAGAGGAGCATGCTAACTTGGAGGAGGTTGACATGAGGCAAATGATGCAAACCATCATTGATCGCCTACCTCTTGTTCATGATTAGGATAGAGCACATCGGGCAAGACATGAGCATAGACCTAGATCTAGGAGCCCTCCGAGGGATCGACATAGATCCATTATATCTTCACAGATGAAGGACCTTCAAAGGTCCAAGGTCAAGCCCTTTAATGGGTAGGGTTTTGGATATGTAGTTGAGTAGTGGCTTATTGCCCTTGACAAGAATTTTACTATGTAGGACTTTGACAGTAATGTCAAAGCGAGGTTTGCTATCACCAACCTAGAGTTCTTTGGGGCCACTTGGTGGACAATCGAGGAAAAGAAGTTAGGCTTAACCATGAACAGTGGCACATGGGAGTTATTCTTAGAGAGCTTCCATGAGCAATTCCTACCAAAGGAATGGAAGCAGCATAGAGCTGATGAGTTCCATAACCTGAGACAGTACACTATGACCGTTATAGAGTATGAGCGCAAGTTCTTTAAGCTCATGCCCTTTTCAGGATTCAGTGACAACCCAGCACAGTTGGCACACCATTTCATCAGAGGTTTGAACAACTGTTTAATTGGGGGTGTTAAGGTGTTTGAACCTAAAACCCTCAAGGATGCGGTACATCGAGCCATCCTTGTAGAGTAGAGTGTGAACTTAGGACATGGGGGTTTTGTAGGAGCACCTTCAGCATCAGGGTCAAAAGGTGGTCAGGGAGTAGGTGGCAATAGGAAACCTCCTTTTGGGGGTAATCAGTAGCAAAGAGGAACTTACCCTCCAACACAGAGTGGTGGTGGTGGTTCCAATGCTAGGAGCTATCACAACGCTCAGCGCAACAAGCACAACCAATATGATCGGCCATCTCAGAGTGTTCAGTCTTATCCTAGTGGGGGTAGTTTCCAACAGTCTAGTGCACCTAGAGTTCAGAGGAGCTTCGATGGAGAGTGTTTCTCATGTGGACAATGTGGACACAAGTCATCTCGTTGCCCTCAAGGGAAACCATAGTTCTCAGGACAGAGACCCGCAACTTCTGAACCTACAGTTGGTGACATGGGTAGAGCCCAAAGAGTGTACTCAGTGGAGTCATATCCTCCTATAGGGGGAAAGGGTCCAAGGGGACCCGCATAGTGAGTCCTTAGCTTTATTTTTCTTGTAGGCTTCCAGGAGTAAGCCTAAGTCTAGGGGGGGTGGATGTAGTGCCTGCCCCTAAGTTACATTTTTTTGCTATCATTGCCTAACTCTTTTAGGCCAGTTTTATGTTTGATGAATAGTAGTATTGTTTTAAGATTTTCATATATTGTTTCACATTCAATTTATTATATAGTGAGATTACTTGGTACTCTATATCATGTATGTATGATGATTACTTAGTGTTCTCAGTTACTAATGATGATTAGTTAGATGGTTTATTATCACATGTGTTTTTTTATGGATACTTACCCCATACCGCATGTGTATGGTGTGCGTGTTTGTTTTCTTTATGTATGGCATTTCTGATGTGGTTAAGGAAGGGAGTCGTAGTCACCTACTAGTCAGGATCTACACAATGCACCACTTCCTGCCATTGCTTGTTTAGCTTAGAATATTGTGTCCGTACATGCGTGGATGTTATGCAGGTTACAGGTACCGGGTATCGACTTCCCTGAATTGCCAGGATGAGCATACCCTATCGCATTATCTCAATGGTAAGAGAGGGGAGATAAATCTTAAGTCCAAATCCTAAACCCTTTAGTCATTTGTCCTAATTGATAAATAGGACAAGTATCTAAGTTGAGTACCCTCTGAATGCGTCGAATGATGTTAATTCGTGATTATAACCCTTTGTTTGATTTAGTATGTGTTTTGATATGATGGGTTTTTGTATGTTGTCTTTATGAGTCTTTGGCGTATTTTCTATTAATTAAGTCTAATTAAAAGATTAAATTAATGATTTAATTTAATGGAAAATTAACATGATATCTTTAATATTTAATTAATTGAGAAATTAATCAAATAAAAAGAATTGAATTTGGAGATAAAAGTTCAAGGATAAATTTAGAACGTGATAATATTTATTTAATTTAATAATAATATATTTAGAGTTCATTTTTAAATAAATGCTAAATATTATTATTATTTAAGTTAATTAAATATTTTATCAATTAAGTTTCTAAAATAAATTAAAAGTAAAAAGATATTAAATTATTAAAAGATTCTAGATCGCATGATGCGAGCATGAGATTAAAATAAAGAAATTAATTTAAAAAAAGATAAAATAAGTGAAATTAATAATGTTATTTTCATAAAGTGCACATGGGATTAAAAGTAATAAATTAATTTAAAAATAGAAGTCAAGTGAAAATTAAATAAAGTAATTTAATAATTCACTTAACGTGCATGAAAATATAAAAGAAAGATTAATAAAAGTTAATTTTAGAGTTAACTCTGGTGGGCAAGGAGTCCTCTCGGGTGATTGCACAATTAGTGCCCCGATTTGAGGAGAGAACTCCTTATTATCATTGGAGGGTTCATTTTCGAGGAGAGGAGTTTTGAAGACACGAATTTTGGGAGACAAATTTTGGAAGCGAATTTCAGAAGGAGAATTCTAGGAAAGATTTTTAGAGAAAAGTTCTTGGAGAGGAGCGGATTCTCCCACAGTTTTCAGAGATTGCGTATTAGCATCAGGCTCAGGTAGGGTCTTGTGTTTTGATCACTGATTAATTTTGCAATTATCATTTCCTATCTTCTTCATGACTGTGGATTGTAAATCTGAATTCTCCGTGATGAAAGTTTAAACTTTTCAATATTGTGAATTATTAATGGCTTGTCAATAACTTCTGTATACATGGGAAATAGAAAAGTAATAAAAAACCCTCATTTTCTAGATTAAAGAAAATAGGATTTAATCGGGAAGGAGTTGAATTTAAAATTAAAAATTAAAAATTTGGATGGTTGATAATGTTTTCTCCATCAGATTATAGATGAAATCAATTTAAAAATAAATAAATAAATAAATAAAAATAAATAGTTATATATTAAAGAATTTTTTTTAATAATTTTAAATATTTATAAAATTTTATAAACTAAATAAATTATATTTTTAAATGAAATTGGTTAACAAATTCTAACATATAATAAAGTTTTATTAAAAAATAAAAATAAAAATAAAGGTGGATTGGGGATGGGTGGCTTAAACACCCCTTGCCCCCCTCCATTATGCATATACAACAGGCGACTATTGTACGCAGTCGTACCTACTGACGTAGGACGACTGCGACAGTAGTCTGCTCTACGTACATTGCAGACAGCGATTTATAAATCGCTTTGATTTTGTTTAAAAAAAAAAAAAACTTTAATATGTATGCCCTTTTTAATAGTTAAAACTCGACTTTGCATGATATTATTAATTTGTATTAAATTGCATATGTTTTGCAAAGAATGTTAAAGATTGAAATGTTAGAAAAAAAATTACTATTAGTTATTTAAAGATTGAAATGTTAGAAAAAAAATTACTATTAGTTATTAATAGATTTAATAAAAGTTTTTGTTAATAATTAATAAAAGTTTTAATTTATATTAATTTATATATTATAAAATTTAGTTAAAAGTTATTAATGATTTTTATAATAAGTTGTAATATTATTTTGATAATTATTACTTTAAGATTCTCTAATATTACTTCTTATTATATTATAGGATTTATAAACTTTTTAATTATTTAACAATTTAAATAATAATATAATTAAATATAAATTAATTATTAATTAATGAAATTATTGTTAATTTTATTAATTACTAATTAACTGATAATCATTGCGATATTAATATAGTATTTACCCTTTTGTAAATTTTGGAAAGATAGATTTGAAATATATAGGAGTAAAACTTGTTTTATTAAAACAAATTCACGGGTTATCTAAAGGGTAAAACGAGAAAATCTTTGAACTTGAAAATGAACGTTGAAACACAAATTGAAACTTTACCTTTAACCCTATTGTGTATTTTGAAATCAAACCCAAACTATGAACTGTACTGTTTTGTTTATGCTATTTGTGTTTTGGGGTTTGTCCTAGTGTTGACCAGTTTAGGATGTTTACCAAAGGCTTGGGGGTTGTGTGATTGTGATGTTTAGATGTTTTGTTCTCGATCTTTCTTAACTCGACCATGGTAATGTGATGGAGTGCTCCATGATATGTTTGTATTTACTGGTTGTTATTGCTTTCCAGTTTCGTTGTGTGAAGCTAAGGCGTATATATTTGAGTTACCTAACTTAACCATTTTTGCATCATCGATCAATTATACTTGGGTTGCTTTCCAGTCACCTTGATGTGACTAAAGTGTTTTGCTATGCTCTTGATGAGGTCATGTTGTGACATGTTTGACTTGACCATTTTGGAGTCTTTGATCAGTATTGTGATCTATTATTGGGATACTTGTTGGTTGCTTGTTGGAGAACCACTGGATATTATGATTTATCACTGATGCCTTCAGTTGCTTATAGAGAACTATTGTGATCAATATGATTATCATTGGATGCTTTTCATTTGCTCGTGGAGAACTGATGTGGTTATTGTGGATTATATTTATGATGCTTTCAGTCGCTTGTATAAGACTGAGGTGATTTTATTATGATTCTTTGATTTGTGATTTCATGAGCCTAGGGTAGGTTATCTATGTGTAGTGTCGGGAAGTGGCTTGCAATGGGGGTCGGGGCCCTAAGAGGCTGCCTGGAGAAACCCATTGTAAGTTGTTTTAATAAGTGAAAACATCTCACCTAAATACTGACTTAAATGAACCTAATAAGATAACTGTATGTTCTTTCCCATGCCTTGAGTGCTAGTACAGACTAGGATGGGGTAGAGAGAACGCTTGGTTGCGACCTTGCATTCCGTAGTATGCCTTGTCTATATGAGAGGATACTAGTGGCCGCAGGACCACAGGGATTCCTAGGGGATTGCTTGGGTAACTTCCAACGTGACTTTTGCGATGACACTTTCTCGCTTATATAGTAAGTTTCCTACGTGTCTTTGTGTGCCTTTGGGTCTAGAAGTCGATCTATGTTGGAACCTTTGAGTTAGTGTACTTTTAGGATTTCTTGGACTTAAAGAGTACTTGTGTTTTGTGTTTTGATATCCTATTTGGGACTTGAGACTATCTTCTCAGCGCGGTGGGAGTGAGCCATTTAGGTTCCACGCGGTTGGGTGGTAGTGCTTTTTACTCTTACCATTGAGATTCGTCCGTGGTCACTATGGCTAGAGCTTTCTTGATTGACATTTACCTTCATTCTATTCATGGATTATTATGATGGATGGTTAGATTTTATGATGGTTGTTTTATTATTATGGATGTATGGATGTATCATGTATGGTGAATGATTTCATTTATTTTACTGTACTTTATATCATGGATTTGAGGATGATGTATCTTTATTTCTACATATGTATATTCTTTTAAGCCTTTCATACCCTGTGACATGTACAGTGGATGAATGAGCATTCCGAATTAATTTGCCAAGAGGCATTCAGAACAAATGTATATTAAATGGATATTGGACCTTATAATTATTCTTTCATATGGATGTGGCATTTGATGGACTTAGTTTTAGATTAGATTTAAATGTGACTCAACATCTTGGGATCCTTAAGGAATGTAACCTGTTACGTATGTTTGATGATGATTACATGTTATTGCTTCTGCTACTATGTGTTTGATGTGCATGTTATACTTTCTTTAAAAAAAAAAGTTTAGCAAACTTAGTAAAACTTTAGGTTAACTCTTTTGGATCCCTTGGTGGGGCGTTACAAACTCATTTTAGCGTATTGTTAGAGAGAATTGATACCAATTACAATTACAAAATTGTCTATTTTTATTGATCCCAGAAATATTTTGAGAGGTCTTGGCTCACCTTTAACACATGTAGAGTAAGTTTGTAGCACATTCTTGGATTTCTAAATATTAGATATTGATTTGTTGAGTTCTTTTTAAAGAGCAACTTTAATTATTTAGAATGTTAGTTCCATTTAATTTGAATCCAATGTTGTTAGAGAGCAAGTTAAGTATGGAAAGAACCAGTCCAACTACATAGTACAAGATAGCTCATTCTTATAGGCTAATAGTTGCACATACATAAATGCGCAACTGTTAGTTATACTTATATAGAGTAAATTATAATTAACTATTTGATTAAATATTAAATAAAATTAAGTTATTAACTGTAATAAACTCATGGTATTAGAATTAAAAATATATTTAATATTACAATTATACTTAATTCTTATATTATGATTATTATTATTTTAACATTAAGAATAAGTTTTATATCAAATTTATCTTTCATTTCATATTAAACTCAACGAGTTGTAATTATTAGACACATAAATTCAATATCAAATATTATATATTATTATTTCATATCAAACTCAATGATGGATGATTACGCCGAGAGGCGTTCTATACAACGGCAGCACAAATGCCCAGCACGAGAATATGCCAAGATTCTTTGTCAATAAAAAAGAATTGGGAGCGGTTACAAACTTGCAAATTAAATATTAAAAAAGAATTCCCGAAATAATAGCTGGCCGAAATAATAGGAAGCCAAATGGAGGTCGAAATAATAGGCCCGAAAAAGTAGGACCCGAAAAAATAGGGCCCGAAAAAATAGGGGCGAAATAATTTCAATATGATTTTTTTTTTTTTTTTGTTAAATATAATTTTGCATGCACATTCATGCTTTTTTTTGTGGGGAGTGGGGGAATTTGAAACAAATTCGTGGAATGTGAAGAGACGTCTGTTGGGGGATATGAGGAGCCTCTCAGAAGTTATAAAACCAAGGCTCCTCATTTCATTTTCATTTCATGTTTTTGAAAGAAGGAAGAGGTGGAGGTTATTGGAGGATTAGATTGGAGTTTTTGAATAGGAGTAAATTGAAGTTTTGGAGTAATATTTTTGCAGGTGAGATTTCTATTTTTTATTTACATTTTCATTTAGATTTAGATGTAGATGTAAATTGAAATTCAAAATTAGTTATTATATTCTACTTTGATTTAGATTTCAATTTTAATTAATTTTTAGTGGGTTCTGCTGTGGATTTCTTTATTGTAATTTAATCTTTGGTTAATACAAAGCTAATTCGTGACTGTAGTGAAATATTGACGATTTGTGCAGATGGAATATGAAGACGAATTTTTTGGTTTTGGAAATGGGTATGACGAATTTGAGGAGAAGGCTTTCTTTTTTAGATCTTCCATTCTTTGAGCGCACTAAAATCTTTGCAGAATTCAGAAGATCCATGAGATATTGAAACATTGAATTTTTGGAGCCTTTTGATTTCAATTTCTATTTGACTTTGATTTGGGTCATTGTATTTGGACAAAATTCCAGAGTTGCTCAGTCTTCTCAGATTTTATTTCTTTGTAAATGTTGTTAATAAGAATGAGTCTTGTTCATTTGAGTGTTGATAGCATCAATCTCTCTGTTTTGAAAATATAGTATTTGTAATGTTTTTATAAAAAAATTCTAAATGAATATTAGATTGTTCTATGATAGATTGTTCTGTGAGGTTCCAACTTGCAGCTAATAAGATGCTCACTTCTAAAAACTCTTCGTAGTATACCCATGTGTCTTCTTTTAAGTTCTTTACTAATCTTTATCGCCTCCCTGCAATGGATTATTTTTCAGTGTATTTTAGCCAGTGTGATTCATGAGTACGAAATCAGTTTAAACTATTGATGCAAGAATGCAAATCAACTGCAAACCCATTTTGGATTCCATCATACTCTTCTATCAATGTGAAAAAAAAATATTTCCCACTTACATTAATATTAATTGGTATGGATTTACTTTCATTATATAATGTATGATATGAACAAAATAATTTATATTAGAGAAGATACAAATAGTTGGAAGTCAGGAATAAATTGTTGTTACATAGTTTTAAAATCTGTATTATACAGAACAACAAATCTTTTACATAATTTTAAAATCTGCATTATGCAGAACAGATCTATGTTGTGTAGATTTTCTATTTTTAATTTAATCACGTTTGAAACAAAGCAATTAAGTTTTACAATGGGGTGGGTAGATTTGGTAATTTAGTAATTCAATATAAAAGTCATCATTTAATCAATGAAATACACTTCAACACAGTTTATTTCTGCCTTGCATCTTGAGCATTTGATATTTTAGTCATTCATTTTAATATTTTCAACTTTGATATTTTATATCTTGATATTGCTTACTCATCTTTGGAAGATGCAATGCCAAGATGAGACAATGTTCGTTCAAAACCATTAGATAAATGAAAAAAATTAATGCATTTAGTGCACAAAATAAAGAATGCATATGCAATCAATTTTTTTATCAATCTTTAAGATAGCTTTTGTTTAAAATAGAAAATAAAAAATAGAAAATAGAAATTATTCTTTTATGTATGTAGAAAAAAATTAGAAAGATTTTATGTATGTAGAAAATTAAAATAATTCTATATACATCTAGATTTTTTGAAAAGAATTCTATTTACATCTAGATATTTTGATTGAAATAACCATAATGTAAAAACAAAATATAAAATAGAAATGTTAATATATGTATGTAGAAAAAATTAGAAAGATTGCATGCATATAAAAAAATTCTATTTACATCTAGATTTTTTTAGAATGGAAAAAAATGGATAATAGAAATATCAGTTGCATGTTTGTAGAAATAAATTAGAAAAACATGTATCTAGAAATTAAAAAGATTCTGTCTAATTTTTAGATTTTACTTTATTCTAAACTAATTATTGATGGATATATATTTTAAAA
Organism: Cupressus sempervirens; assembly: GCA_028749045.1. Classification (NCBI taxonomy): domain Eukaryota; kingdom Viridiplantae; phylum Streptophyta; class Pinopsida; order Cupressales; family Cupressaceae; genus Cupressus; species Cupressus sempervirens. Next base: position 668,722,125 of record CM053783.1, on the reverse strand, counting down.
ATATTTATGTAGTTTAAAGTTTAGATTTTAATTAATTTGTATGCAAATAGGAAAAAGAATAAATATTTTATATATATGTAGATTAATATCTATTTTAAAAATTTACAAGTAAATGAGTACTTTACTCATTTAAAGTAAACAAGTTTTTAAGTAATATATTTTTATTTTAGAAATATATTAATCATAATGTTCATTTATTATTAATTATTTAATATACTTACTCTCAAATCTAAGACAATAGAAATGATATTTTATTAACTTTGAAATACGGAAGTGTTATGCAAGTTCATTTACAAAAATACCAAAAATATATTTGGTCTTTGACCAAATTGGAGTTAATATTAGAAATATAAATATGATCATTAACAATTAAGCTAAATTCAGTTCAAAACAATAATATTATTTAAATTTAAATAAAATAAGCCATGTTTACTTTGAAACATCAAACAACTAATTAACTAATGGAATAATTAAAATAAATGAATCTATTATGACATAGAAAAATATTTTCGAAGTATAATTTCTTTGTTTTTCAATCAATATGAGGTTTTTTTTCTACTTGAAAAGATAAACCATCCTAATTGTCATCCTTAGTTAACCCTAACAACAACCCCTACCTTAGCCCTAGCCCCAACAATGATGTACAATCTAACTATAATCCAACATTAAACTATAATTATAACACTAAAACATATCCCTATTGATATTCTAAACTCTAATCATAACGAAAATCTCAGCCCAAACCATAATCTAAACAAAAAACCTACACACTAATATTGGTTATAGTCCTAACCCTAAAATCTAACCCTTAACCATAATGTAAAAACAAACTCCAGAATATTGATCAAAATCCTAAACCTAACTATAGGGATAACCATGATATTAAACTCTAAATCTAGTCCCAAGGTCCTAACCATGGTGTAAACCTATAACCGAACTCTTAAAAAATTTACTAATCCTTGATCCTAATCACATTCCCAACTTTAAACTTGAACCATAAACCATAGTTGTAACCATAATCATAAACTTAAACAAAACCCTAACCCTAAAGGTACAATCATAAAATTAATCATAGCTTAGACCCTAATCCTAGCACAAACCACAATCATGACCAAATATAAATCTTCACCTTACCCCTAATCATAATTTCAATGTTAACCCTAACATTAGTTTCAATCCTACCATGATATGAACCCTAATGTAGACTTCACCTTGATCCTCACCCTAATCTTAAGTCTAATTAAACCTTGACTAAAACCTAATCTAAATGATATATCTAACTATAATCCTAACTGTAACTATTATACAACCCAATGCTAACCCTCATGTATATTTAATCCCTAATCTTAACTCTAAATATTTTATAAACTCTAGAATTGACCTTGATTCTAACCATAACCCTAAAATCTAAATTGTAACCATAGCGCGAAAGGTGGGGACCCCCGCTACGTGGCACAATTCTGGGTCTTGGAGCCTCGCGAAAGTACTATAGAGTGAGGAAATGTCAGAAAGGTGACATGTGGTAGCATGATACAATTCTGGGCTTTAGAGCATCGAAAAAACAATGCAGCGTAAGGAGGCGCTAGAATGGAGACTCATGGAAAGAAGAGGAAAGACTTTCATGTCGCTGGCAGAAAACTGCGAAAAGGGATAACATGATGTGTTAACCTCCCACAAAAAAATGTAAGGTTGACCATAAGGGGGAATTTCGTTTCCCCAAAAATGAATGATGGTCATCGATGAAGGTCTTCCTCTCGAAATAGACGGCATAGATGCATTGTGAATCCTCACCAATGAAGGATTAAGTCACACCGTCGATGTAGATTGTCCCCTCAAAAAGGATGATTGAGATGGAACGAGGAAACTCCTCCCAATGAAGAATTAAGTCACATTCGTCGATCAAGATTGGCTTTATTTCCAATGGATGACTAAGATGTAGTGAAGAGATTCCTCCCAACGAACGAAGCAGATAGCACAAAAGGTGTGAACCCCCTCCATGTGGCACAATTTTGGGTCTTAGAGACTCATGAAAGCATTGTGGAGTGAGGAAATGTTGGAAAGGCAATGCATGGTAGCATGATGCAATTTTGGGCTTTAGAGAATTGAAGAAACAATGAGGCATGACGATGCATCAGAATGGAGATGCATATCTATTAGCTTATTATAAAATTGGATTCAATATAGTAGCTTGTTTTGTTACTATAGCCCTAACTATAACTCAAACTCTAACCCTAACTCATATTCTAACCCTAAACCTAACCCTAACCTTGACCCTAACCCTAACCCTAACCCTAAGCCTAACCCTTTGTCTACCCCTATCTCTAACCCTAACCCTAACCCTAACCCTACCCCTAACTCTTGCTGTAAATCTAACTCTTGCTGTAAATCTAACTCTACCATAATTGGACTTTAACCCTAACTATAACTGTAACCCTAAACCTAACTCTAACCTTAACCGTAACCATAACCATAACCGTAACCCGAAACCTAACCCTAATCCTAACTAGAATTCTAATACTCTGTCTACCCCTAGCTCAAACTATAGCCCTAACTATAACTCAAACTCTAACCCTAACTCATATTCTAACCCTAAACCTAACCCTAACCTTGACCCTAAGCCTAAGCCTAACGATAACCATAACCATAATTCTATCCTTGACCTTAACCATAGCTCAAACCCTAACCCTAACTCCAACCCTAACCCTAATGCTAACTCTAACCCTAATTCTATCCCTAAGGTTAACATTAATTGTAACGTTAACTTTGTCCCTAAACATATATCTACGTATGACTATAACATTTTACATTACAATATCCCAATTTTTTTTTTTTAATCTAAATTAAATTCCTTATATTAAATTAAAAGATATATTTGACTCAAACCCTAACCCTAACCCTATCCCCACTATAACCCTAACCATAACCATAATGATGACTCTAACCCTAACCTTAACCGTGAGCATTACTCTAAACCTAACATTAACCATAAGCATAACTCTACCCCTAACTCTAACCCTAATTCTAACTCTAACATAATTGGATTCTAACCCTATCCCTAACCCTAACTATAAGCATAAGTCTAACCCTAGCCTTAACCACGAGCATAACTCTAACTTTGGATTTGACTCTACCATAATTGGACTCTAACCTTATCCCTAACCTTAATTTTGATCCTAACTCAAACCCTAACCCTTTAAACTCTAACCTTAACCTTGACTCAAACCTTAACCCTAACCCTAACCTTAGCCTTACTATAACCCTAACACTAACCCTAATCATAACCATAACCATAACTCTAACCCTAACCTTAACCATGACCATAACATTAACCCTAACCTTAACCATAAACATAACTCTAATCTAAACCTTAACCATAACTCTAACAATAACCATAACCATAACTCTATCCCTAACCTTAACCATAGCTCAAATCCTAACCCTAACTCCAACCCAAACTCTAATGCTAACCCTAACCCTAATTCTATCCCTAAGGTTAACATTAACTATAATGGTAACTTTGTCCCTAACCATATATCTATGTATGACTATAACATTTTACATTACAATATCCCAAAAATAAAAAATATTTTTTTATTCTATGTTAAACTCCTTATATTAAATTAAAAATTTTTTTTTGAAGCATAATTTTATAGTAACTTCATACAACTCTAATTAAAAATTAATTAACAATTTTATAGTAACCTTATCAAAATAAAAAATAAAAAGTAAATATTTTTCCTATTGCACCGCGACTGCCACTAGCTTATATATACCTTTATATATATTACGCCGAGAGTAATCGTTCTCGAGGCGCCTATTTTCATTTTCATAAATCCCAACTGTGATTAAAATAACCTTGGGATTAAATGAAAATAGGCGCCTCGAGAACGATTACTCTCGGCGTAATATATATAGAGGTATATATAAGCTAGTTATTAGATATTCTAATGTTCAAATTCATTAAATCTTCTAATATTGGTTATGATTATTAATGCCAATAGATATTTTGATGGAGTGGGATGGTGTTTGTGTGTTAATGCTAACATTTATCATTTTAGGTTAAATTTGACAACCATTTAAATCATCACTATGCCGGAGAACAAGAAGAACAAAAGATGAGATGAGATCATGTCAAAATCATAATATTTATTATAAATAAAGTATTTTTGAAAAAATAATTTAATAAAAACTACCTATATTATAAACTTTGGAGATATAAATAATTATTTTTTAGAGATCAAAATAAAAATCTTATGTGAGTGCAAAATAAATAATGAAAATATAGAAATATAAATGGTTTTAGATAATTAGTTTTAATCATTTTATAATAGATCACCATTTCTTTACATACATTTTTTAATATATCTATACTAGTTTTACATTAAAAATAATTTAGATATCAAACATTATATCATTTCATATTAAATTCAATAATTTATAATAATAATTAGATACACAATTTCCTTATCAAATATTATATATTTGTTCATAATAAACTCATGATTCATAATGATTATTAGACATTTTAAATTATGAAATACATTAAAACAAATCAAACTATAAATAACATAAAATAGTGAAATAAACCAATTTCATCGTATAGGTGACAAAATTAGTCGCTCAACAACATTTATTTAAAAAGAAGTCCTCAATTTTAAATAGAAATGACATGACAGTGGTCACAAAGATACTGTAAAAAGAAGACGCAGTCCACAGTCATTACTTCACCTAGTTGTCAAGTACCGTGTTTAGGAAAAAAGACAGAAGAAAATCATTTACAAAAATATAGGCAACCTGAACAACAATATCAAAACACCACGCCAGAGCATTTCGAGCAACGTAGCAATAATAATAATAACGAGCATCTTGCATTGTAGAGAAAATATTCCCTTTTTTTCAAGGCCAAGCTACTCACTTTAGCAGTTTCAAGAAAACCACGGTTTTCGTGTTCTTCGCAGAGCAAAACCGCCATTGTTGAGCCCTTCTCTTCCATCTCTCTGCCTGGATCTGGCAAGCCCCCTAAAGATTCGCAGCACTTGACAGTCGGCTGAAAGTTCGTGTCTGCGCTGGTATTGCAATACGGCGCTCGATGCTTAGGGAAACCGACAGCGTTTTTGGTAACTGACATTGCGAGAAATGCGATTAGGAGTTAGGCGGGGGATTTTGGAGCAGCGGAGGATGAAGGAACGATGAATTTTAGCGGTTTTGGAAGACTGTTTAGTGAGATTAGTATTAAAGCGGAGGCGGATGGCCAAGCGCGTGTATCAAGTGTGGAAGGGGAGCAATGTAATGTTATTTGAGCTCTTTTTGGATTTTATTCAAAAATAGTATGTCTAGCTATAAGTGATTCATGCTTTAGGTTCATTTTTCAGGCATTTGAGCAAATCTTTTTGTGGTACGCAATGCACATTAAGGCTTTTTATGTTGACTTTGGGTAGAATAGGTTTTACTTTTCGTCGTTTGAAGTAAATTTGATGCATTGAAGTTTTTCCATTTCAAGTTAGTCTTGCATTAGTAGGTTTCGATTTTTTTTCCTTCTTTTGGCAACTTAAATTGTATAGGATCGATTGCAATCTTGTGCCATTATAAGTTACATTTGTAGAGCTACGATTGTAAGAATCTGATTTGAAGCTAAACTTTGTTATCAGTTGTTGCGAATTTTAATTATATGAATTTAAAGTTGTCTGTTGAAGGTTGCAAATTTGATCATTTTGGAGTATAGAAGTGAAGCGTTGTTGCGATTGAATTTTTTTGTTTAAGGCTCTATTTTGTGGTGTGGGCTGCAATTTTTAGTTTTTTAAGGCTATATTTGTGTGGTGCCGATTGGTAATTTCTAATATTTTTAGTCATGCTTGTGTAGAATAGGCCGCAATTACCTGAAATTTAAAATTTAGTTTGTATATCGTCGATTGCAAATTGCTGTAAATTAAATAAGTGTAACAGCTATTCAAATTTCTCTTGCGGTTGCTAACTGCAGTTTTCTTTAAGTTTAAGTTGCATATGTCGATTGATTTGCCAATTATTTTTGTCAAACAAAATGTGTATCACTGTTTTGATAATTGCAATTTTTACTTGTTTTGAGGTAAAACTGTTGATGAAATGATACAAACATCTGTCATGTAAAGAAAAATTTGGTATCGTTGGTCTCGAATTTCGGTCATTGAAGGTTAAATTTGTGTATCGTCTGTTACAAATTTCTGTCGGTCTAGGTTAAATGTGTGTTGTGGTGATTGCACATTTTTTATATTATAGATCGTTTACAAACTTTGTGTTCATTTGAGCAATAATACGAGACCGCTTATTCAGGACAAATACAAACTCCTTATGAGCAACCACACTAGAAACAATAACAGGAAGACCAAAAGTCAAAACTTAGAATCCATCTTTTGCAATGAGACAAATACAACCAATGGAATACCAAGAGCCACAACTTATAATTCCACAAAGATGTCCCTCTTAGGATTTGAACCAGGGCCTCTACAACGAGAACTCATTACTTCAACCAACTAAGCTAAACCCTTGAATTGGTGATTACTCTTTTCGCTTACAGCATTAATTACAAATTGCTATTTAAAAATTGCTTAGGATGGATTGGATATCTATTATGAACGTAACAATTTGTGTCTTGTGAGCTGCACATATCTGTCATTTTAGGTTGAGTTTATTATTTATAATTTATATAGTACCAATTACAATATTTTCTTATTTTAAGTTGCTTTTTTGTAGCATTGAGTACATTTTTTGTTGTTTTGTGTGGAATTGGACATGCGTATTTATGATATTGTTTTCTGAAGGAAGTTTTCATCCAGAAACCTTGTTGCAGCCATTTATAGAATGCTTAGTTTATGTTATTTTAGGCTAACTTTGTTTAGTGTTATCCTGGATAATCGTGATTGCACTTTTAAGTTGCTTTAAATTAACCAAATGTTGTAATTATAATATTGTTGGATATTTATTTAAATTAATTTCTAATAAGTGATTCACAGATTTCTCTTATTTTGAGTTGCATTTAGTGCAATTTCTTGTGGTTCTGTGTGAAATTGGACATGTGCATTTTTTTAAACTGAAGATCAGTCATGTATACTTCTATAATATCCTTCAGACAATTTCATCTAGAGAACTTGTTGCAGTCATTTATGGACTGTTACCCCATGTCCCCATGCAGCTGCTTAAAGACAAATCTGGCTTAATTTTAAGCAGTGGGAGTGTTTCCACGCAAATATATAATTAGCCGGAAAAGATAAATTAGAATCTTTTCCTATTTTAGTGGAGCCGCTGCTGTTTAAAAATGAAAAACAATATTTCAAGTATTTAGTTCATATTATTTTAGGTCAGATTTGTTTAGTGTTGTCTGGTAAATCTTGATTACACTTTTAAGTTGTTTTAAATTATCTCAATGTTGTAATTATTACAAGTTTCTGTTATTTTAAGTCATTTAGTATTGTTTGTAGATTTGTGTCATCTAGTATTGAACTTGTATAGAATTGGTTGCACTTTTTTTGTGGTCTAAGTTAAATTTGTGTAATTTTGGTTGCAAATTTGATTAAAGTTAAAAGCCGCTGCAATGTTGCAGATCGTTCTTATATTATTAAAAAATAATTCCAATGCTTTTTTTAAAGTTTGTTTGTCATCGACTTTGTAAGTAGTTATGCTATTGTGTTGGAAGCTTCTGAGAATAGTATTCTTATTTCTTGTGTCGACTTTCCAGCCACCAAAGATCTCAACTATGTATGATAACTGTGTGTGTTTTGGTGCCAATAGTGAATTGTTAAATTTCCTTGAAACAGCTAGGACCCAAACCTAGGACCTTCCATTTCAGTGTCAAGGGTTCCTCTTTTGCTTTTGATATCATATAAAATTCCCAACCCCCTGATCATTTGAGAACTTTATAAGAAGATGGATTTGTAGGGCTATTCTGTTCATTGTTCAATGCAGTTGCATGAAACTGTGTTCTTTAATTTCTGCAAGCCTTGCTTTGGGAGGCCTGATGTAAAAATCCTTAGTTGCAGGATGCACACCTTGCTGGTGTGCATCAGATGTGGATTCACTCCAGTTTGGATGTTTACTGTGGATGCACTCAGTGCACTCTGGGTCCTCTCATTTGTTGCACCACAAACTGTGGATGTGCAACCTGCTTATCCACAGTTCGTGGTGCTCACCATGTGCGCATCTAGAGTGCACCGGTGCACATCCATGTGCAAGTCCCAAAAGTGACTTAAAAAACCCATTAAAAGTGTTTTTTTAGTCGAAACCCTAAGACAGTTCTTAGTGAGGCCATTCAACCTAAAAGCATATTACGTTGTTTGCTATTTTGTTTGCAAGACATTTTGTCTCCATTTTGGCATTTTGAAGGGCAATTGGTTTTTGAAGGGTCCTTTCATGGACCTAAAACAGCCCCTTTATGAGGCCAATAAATGATGTGCGCCTTGGAGTTCTGTGTGGTTTTGAAGGTCTTAATCGGTCTTGGCAGCAGGGTTCTGCCCCTTGACCCTGCCCTGTATTGTGACAATGAATACGCCCTAGGTGCTGCCCTGGGATCCCATGAGGGGCATTGTGCCTCAACCCTGCCGGGGGCGTTCCTTTGAAACCCCTGTTTGATTTTTGAAGTACACTACAACTTTGCGTTTGCATAATATGTGTAATTCATGATGTTATTGTGTCTTTAAGGTTTATTAAGTTGACACTTAATATTTAGCTTTGGCATTTGAAATTGATCAATGACAAAGTATCATACTATCAAATGATTTAGTTTCACAATGCTGTTTATTTCTAATTTTTTCGTATGTGTATATATCTCTGTGTCTGTGTCTCTACACACACGTACCTGAACATACCCAGAAACCCCCCTACCCACCTGCATCCCCACCCCTAAAGTTTTGAATGGATGCTAGACAAATACAAGCAAAGAAAGGCGCGGCAAACAAGGAGACTAAGCCAAACATCTTTGGGTTTTAAGTTTTCAGTGTAGCTCTATCGGATTCTTTGTTGTGACTGCAATTGTTATCATGTTTGGGACGGGCTTAGGTTTGCCAAAGCTTAAGATTTCAAAAATATCTGAAAATGGGAAACTTAAGAAACTGAATTGTTGGAGACAGGTTGACAAGGTCAGTAATTGGTCAAAGCTTTGTTGTAGAGTTAAAGAAACTGCAAGAAGCTCCCGTGAAAACTGAAATCTTCCAGAACCTCCTAAAAAGAGGATTGAAGCTTATAAAATATTGTTGAAAGTTGAGTTCCAGCACATGGAACTTCTGGGAGAATGATGATCTAGGATTTTCCAGCTCATTTTTAAGAGTTTCTGAAAGGTTCAAGATTTTGGAACTCTGGATTTGGGAATGCAATCCAGGGGAAATGGTTTTCAGGTTGCAGTGTGTAGAACTCAAGTGAGAAAATCGCAAGAATTGGTTTCTTTACTCTCTCATGTATCGTTTGATATATGATAGTAATATATAAAATATTTGTTTAAAATAAATCATAGTGGAAACACATAACAGAACGATGTATGGTGCAATCTAAAGCAAGTAATTATGTCATCTTCTTTCTTTAGGTGTAACAGAAAGAAAAAATAAAAAGCAGGGGGTCTGGGGACTTATGTTTTCTTCTGATGTTTATTATCTTTTTTGCTTTGTTTTTAGAACATTTCCATTGTACTTTCTAGTGAGTATTGTTAGCAACTAGTTCCATCTGTCCAAATTCTCAGAGGTAAGTATGCTGCCTCCATGTTGTATGGCTACTTGGTAGATAGAGTGTGGGGTTGACGTTAGAAGACTACTTTGTATTGCATGTTTTTTGTGTGATTTATAAAGGAGGGCCTATGTTGGGTAGCTACTGAAGTAAATTGTGTCACTATGGGCTGAATGCTTGGACATGTAAGAGTAAGGACAATCTCCACTAAAAACTAAAAATCTAATGGAGAGACAACTCAAAAACTGAAACACAAGAACAGGTGAGACTGGAGCTTACTCGCCTAGTGATTGACATTGTGGCCTTCTTAGAGTAGCCCATGACTATGACAAGCCCACTTGCCAACAACCCAGCCAACACTACCATCTGCTAATCTACCATGGTTGCCTCCATCACTACTTGTTCTGAGCCCTGCTTCATTTTTATTGCCACTATCTAGACCATCTCTAGTACATTATCATGTTAGAGTACATTTTGAAGGATAAGCTGTGTAAGGAAATGGAGGTGGCCAGAGAAGTAACATGGCAATGGGTTTGCATTAGGATTGGGACTAGCTAATTACTATTTTAGCTCAATGTCCACACTTAGATATGCATCAGCTTTAGACAACTTGGCAATGGCAGAATTGGCAGATTTTACTTTTTGTTTAAGCTAGTCAATGTAAATATTCTCTCTCAATAAATTTAGATGAGCTCATAAATGTATTCCCTAAAAGCCAGCCTCAAGATTATTTGACTGCTTGTCTTTGTCCTTGTTTTTTAGTTTATATTTTTATACCATTTTTTAGGTTTCTATTTTTGTTTTGATCTTGTGTTTATTTGGTTTTTCGTTTTGGGTTGGGTACGTCTTTTAATTACAAAATTTCAATAATATTGAATTTTAATACTTTCAAGTTTTAATAATGATAACTCAATATATATATATTTTTGATGGAGGTCCTCCACAAAATATTTGTAGCTACCCGATATGGGAGTACGAGCCTTACGGCTGAACCTCTTCGGCTAAGAGCCAAGGACTAAGGGGTATCCATTCCGCCAATTTCGCCTAGGGCACGATCCTAGCCTCATCCCTTTTCAATGTCGGAGCCACCGTAGTCAACGAGACTTGATCAATAGTGGGCTCTTTAAGAACCTTTCAACTTGATTGGTAGACCAAGGGCCCATTGACAATATGTAATTTTTGAAAACCTTATATTTATATTTTTATTATTTATAGGTCAACATGAATTATATATTGAAAACTATAAATAATAAAACTAAAAATTCATAGTTATCAAAAATATAACTAGAAATTATACTTTTTGAGGGTTCTTGGTTTTAGCCATTCCTAAATTGCTCAAAATGTCTTGATAAACATGAATTATACTCTTTGAACTAAAATGTAGATCAAGCAGCGAACTTACTTCATGGCAAAGAAAATCTTCTCCAACATGGTATGAAATCTTTTGCAACATAGTATAAAGCTTATATTTGCATATGGTTTGGATAACTTTCTAAAAATTGCTCATATGCACTTCATTATCTTTACAAAAATCAATATGTCATCAAGATACTAAACGAACAAATTTGTGGAGGGGTACATTATATCCTCTGTTACCCCAAATTTCCAGAATGGGGGGATAGGGAAATGAGTTTCTAGGACGAATTTTTTTCTTGGAGTAGGGGACGACTGTGGGAACAACCATATAAAAAATAGGTTAAAATTTAAAATTTGTAGGGGAATTTTAAATAGTCATGAAAACTTGGGTAAAACATGCTTGTATGCATTATAGAACCTTAATATATAACGCTTTTGTTAAATAATTTAAATTGAGAGTTCACATGAGAGTGGAAGTGAAAGACATTATCAAATTCAAGCATTACTTTAATAAGCAGTCAGGGGACGAGTTTTCGGATGTTTCTGAGTTTTTGGGATAGCTGTTTCCAGGATAGGTCATTATGTTGGAAATGTGTCCTTAGGTAACACTGATTATATCCATCTTTATCTGCATAAATTATTACGATAATAGATAGCTTCTATTATTATAGATTATTATTTAATGGTTATCCATTTGTAATCTATTGTAAATATTAGAAACACCTTAATATATAATGCTTTTGTTAAATAATTTAAATTGAGAGTTCACAATAGAGTGGAAGTGAAAGACATTATCAAATTCAAGCATTACTTTTATGAGCATTATTTTTGGTGGCAAAGAAGAGTACACCCGTTGTCGGTAAAGGCAACATTAAGATTCAGTTTGCTGGGAGGAATCTCATTTTCCTCAATGTTTACTTTGTTCCAGGGATGGAACTAAATCCACTCTTAGTCAGTCATTTGCTGTGACACTCTCCATAGTTGGATGTTACCTTCAGTTCACATTAGTCTACCATCACTAGGAGGGCGACCCGGTCTATTGTTGTAGTGGATCTTTATGATCATGGTCTTTTTCGACTTATTGATTTTGTGATTCTCAGGGCTTAGCTATGAATGTTCGACGGTCTTCTATCAACACACTTTGGGATCAACAATATGGGCACTTAAATGTGCATTATCTCTTGTAGCTTGCTCGGGAAGAGCTTGCCCTCGATTTACTAGAGATTTAAACTCAACAGCTTGGAGTTTGTGATGCATGCCAGGCTGGGAAGCAACATTGCACACCTTTCACCAATGGTGATTCATGGCGAGCTTCTTAGGTACTTCAGCTTGTTCATGCTGATATTTGTGGCCCTATGGTCACTCGTGTTCTTGGGTCTAGGTATTTTCTGTTGTTTGTTGATGATTTCAGTAGAAAAATGTGGGTACATTTTCTTATAAAGAAATCAGATGCATTTACTGTATTTTAGAAGTTGAATTCTTTAGTTGAAAAAGATTTTGGGAAATCTATTATTACTCTTAGGTCAGACAATGGGGGGAATTTTGTTCTAATGAATTCTCTAGCTTCTTGGATGCTCATGGCATTAAACACCAGTTAACCATACCCCACACACCACAACGGAGTAGTCTAGTTGAACGTTGGAGCAAAACAATCACCGAGATGGCTGGATCCATGCTCGAACACATACATGTTTTGAAGAAGTTTTGGGCAGAAGCAGTTAACACTACAGTTTATATTTTGAACCAGACATCCATAGTGGTAGTCAAAGGTAAGATTCTGAAAGAGGCCTGGTCAGGTTGCAAGCCCAAAATTAACCACTTGAAGGTTTTTGGATCTCTTGCTTTTGTTTGGATCTGTGATGCGTCACACATCAACTTGGATGCCAAGAGTCAAAAACTCATGCTTGTTGGATACAATAGTCTTCACAAAGCCTACTGCTTAATCAACATTGAGACATCTCATCTGTTGTATAGTCATGACATAGTCTTTGATGAGCAGTGAGGACCATTCATGCCTATTTCTCTTGTTCTTGATCCAACAGACCAACTTAGGGAGGCTCATGATTTGGGAGTTAGGCTTCTATTAGGTCCACTTGAAGGGCTCCAACAGCTTCTGAAGCTCCAGTTATATTAGTGATCCCTGTATAGTATAGACACCTCCAACTTCTCTTGCAGGATCGTCCAGATTTGTAGATGCTTCACTTGAGTTTGATCTAGATTCTTTTGATGATGAACCTGATCATAGAGCATCTTTTGATACTAATGTTGGTCATTCTCCTCTCCTGGTCTTGATCTAGTAGAGTAGCCTAAGAAGGCTCATGATTTGGGAGTTAGGCTTCCATGAGGTGCACTTGATGGGAGGGCTGTAAGAGCTTCTGAAGCTCCAGTTATACTAGTGATCCCTGTACAGACATCTCCAACTTATCCTGCAAGATCACCTAGATTTGTCGATGCTTTGCTTGAGTTTGATCCAAAGTCTTTTGATGACGACCCTGATCATAGAGCATCCCCTGATACTAATGTTGGTCATTCTCCTCTCTGGCCTAAGTGGTGGGCTAAGACACTTGCCGATCTTTGAGATGATGAGCTTATTGATGGGAGAATTGCTCGGAAAAAGAGCAATCCTACAAAGTTAGTTAATTTTGCTCTTATGGCCAACATTCACGGTGTGTTTGAATCTCAAACATATTTTGACGTTAAAGGAATTCCAGAGTGGGAAAAGGCCATAACATCTTAACACTAGAGTCTGCTGAAGAATGACACCTGGGTCCTTTTTGATCTTCCACTAGGGAAGAAACCCATTGGCTGCAAATGGGTTTACAAATCAAATACTAATCTGATGGTACTTTGGATAAGTACAAAAATCGTTTAGTTGCAAAGGGCTTTTCTCAGCGTCAGGGCATTGATTATGAGGAGACCTTTCCTCCTACTGCGAAGATGAGCACAATTAGATTAGTCCTAGCTATGGCAGCAGGATTTGGCTAGAAGGTCCATCAGATGGACGTTGAAAGTGCTTTCTTGAATGGTGACCTACAAGAAGAGGTCTACATGACACAACCTCTTGGTTTCAAGGTTGTCGGTAAAGAACATCAGGTTCTCATATTAGTGAAAGCTCTCTATGGCTTGAAGCAGGCCCCTCAGGCATGGTACATGAGAATTGATAAGTACCTCAGTGACCAAGGCCTCCAGAGGAGTTCTTCAAACTCAAATTTGTACATCAAGAGTACTGACAGTCACATCATCCTTCTAGTCATTTATGTGGACAATTTGATCATCATTGGTAGTTCAACATCTTTGATTTAGGGAATCAAATAGAGTTTATTCTAGTGTTTTGATATAACTGACCTTGGGGCTCATACATTATTGCCTACGTGTTGAGGTTTGGCAACAATCTTCTGGTATATTTATTTCTTAGTCCAAATATGTCAGGGCTCTATTAGACAAATTCCGTATGCAGTATTGCAAGCTTGCATCTACACCCATGGAGAAAGGTCTCAAGTTATCAGCGAAGTTTGATTCTCCTCGTGTTGACGATACTACATATAGGCAATTATTAGGCAACCTTATCTACCTCTCTGCTACTAGTCTTGATATTAGCTTTGCAATCAACTACATCTCACACTCCCAAGGCTGATCATTGGATGGCAGCAAAGCTGTTACATCCCAATTTTTGACCTAATTTAAAATATAGCCGTTGAGGTTCACGTGAAGTCAGTCGATAGTTTAATCTGTTATAATCTTGCAAAATGGTAAGAAGGTTAGTCGTTATAATTTCATGTGAAGATAATATGTTAGTTGATTATTTATCACAAATTCAAGGATTTGAAAAGGTGGTTAGCCGTTAAGTATTTATAACTTGTTATGATAATATGATTTAATTACGGAGAATTTTCGTACAGGAAACACGTCGAAGGGGTGGAAGCATTGTGAGAAAAGAATTAGGCACAGGAGCATCACCATCACTGGGCAGATGGGTTGAGGATCTAGCAACTTGAAACAGGATACACTTGTGGGACCTGCATGAGCTATATAAATAAATAATTTGAAAAAACATAAAATAATTAAAATGTAAAACGTACCTTTAAGGATTTTTGATCTTTCATCATATTATTTTAATAACTAGCTTATATATATATTATATATATGTATAAAATAAGCCGAGAGATATCCTTCTCGAGGCTTCTATTTTCATAATCTCATAATTTTCATCATCGCATATTTATGTGAGCCTAAGAGGCGTGAGGAAATGACTCTTGATCTGCCTCATTTTTACTTCCATTTCCTCTTCTGCAATTTTCGCGATTTTAATTATAATTATATTTAGTCTATTTCTATTTTGTTTCTCTGACATGTAAATGAACGTCAATTTTTTTTCAAAATGAAAAATGTTTACATTGAAAATTGCTGCCACTGTAGAAAGCCTCTCGGCTTAAATATTTATATATGTGCATATAAATATAAAAATGATTTGGCACCATTATAATTTAATAATTTAATAAAGTGATGTTTACATGTACATATAAGATTACAATAATATTCAAAATATAATAACATGTGAATTATAATATTCAAATTTTAATCTTCCAACTCTATTCTTTCCATTTTAATATTCTTGCTTTTAACCGATTAACACTTGGCATGATAAATTGATTTAATATTTGGCAATTTGAATTGTCTTATAATCTTTCCAACTTTATCTTCCAACCTAGTATTTTCCCTTCTCTTTGTTTTAATCGAATTAAACACTTGGGAATTCAAATGGACATCTTGGAAATTGATAGAAGCCAAGGAGTCTCGGCAAACCTTTTTAACAAGCCATGAATCAACCAAGGCAGTATCAACCTTTTCCATGTTTGCTACGTTTTCTTTCTAAGTTGTGAGTCTCTTTCTCTGTTGAAACTTTCATTTAGTTTGCACCCTATGTTAAACTGTTCTCTTTCTTGCCTTGCTAACGCTTTGCAAACTGCAACCCAAGTCTCAGAGCTAGCAGGTGAAATAACTTGCTAGTAGAGGTTTCGACCAAGGACGGGAGGAGCCACATACAGACCGATTGCAATCACAAACGCAGGTCATGTTTTAAATGCCATCGTAATTCATAAGAATCCCTTCTTGGCTGAGCATATGCCCTACTGTAGTCGGCTACAAGAATATAACATATGTGTTTGTGTTTCATAGTTCTTCCTTCTTTGATTGTTTTCGACTACATTTTGATAGAGCTAAGAATAATGCAAATATGTTTTCATATACACAACTACTTTTTTTCTTGATGTGATGCTCAACCATAGCCGGCTATGTTATGTTAGGTTGAGATTAGTTTATATCTTGCTGTTGGTTCCCTGCTTTGCATAGAGTTCTTGAAGGTATTCATCAAATATCCTTGTGATTAAACATCAATTATAATGGTAGCTATAAAAACTTGAATGTTTGTATAAACCAACATCAGTGATCATGCTGTTATAATTTCCGAAACAAAGATCAGAATACTCATAGAATCTAAATACCGAGGAATTCATCGACGAAGAAGCCATGAAATGGTAAAAAGGTGGAATGAATTTGCAAGAACGCAGAAGAGAAATAAAATATGATTAAGTTAATTATTTAAACAATAAATTTTGCAATCCTTAAGAATATCCTTTTCAAATCATAAATTGTGATAAGCTAGAACATATATGTTATTCATGAAATTGTTGGAATCAATAGACAAAGCCGATTACTTTGAGATCCGAACACCTAGGATTCATTGGTTGTATAGCTATGGAAAGGGTGAAGAGGTGAGATGGAGTTTGCATTGACTTAAAAAATAAAAGTCAGATATGATACATTAAATCTAGAATAATATCATTTAATAGCTCATGCATGATCCTGTTAATGTAACTCCTACTATCGAGTCTAGTGGTGTGGTTAGATAACAAGATGCTCAGTAGATGACAGATGATCCAAGTCCAATTCCGGGTAGGGAGGGCCTTTCTTGTTGGAGATTGTGTGGGGAAAAAGTTAAAGTCCGAGGTTGGCTGGTAAAGCCCTTGATAATGTTTCTCCTCTCCCCAAGTTGTTGGACGTACAACAGATAAAGATAAGCTATACATTCAATTGTTGTCAGAAACAGGTATTGTTACTTTTATGATGTATATGCAAGAAGGTAAGATTAATTGAGTTATTTCATCATTATAGTTATTTTACACCTAGATGCGAGAGATAGATTTATGGATTGTTTTTCATTTGTATGAATATCAAATATGAGCATATTTCTAATCCTGAGTTATTGCCACAGTTAAGTAATCAGAAGGAAAGGATTGATACAGTGGTATCTGAATCCCTAATTGATTTAGTGGTAATTGGATCCCTAAATGATACAGTGGTATCGGAAGCCCAAATTGAATCAGTAGTATCAGAAGCCCTAATTGAATCAGTGGTATCAGAAGCCCTAATTGATACAGTGGTAATTGAAGCCCTAAATGATCCAATGGTAATCGATGCTCTAATTGCTATACTGGTATGTGATGCCCTAATTTTATATAGTGGTAATTAATGATAATCATCATTAGATTTTGATATAGCGGTATTGGAAGAAATTTTGTTATTTGATAGTAGTATTTGTGGACTAACCTGGGTGGTTGTAGAAGCATCCCTACAATGATTTATCGATTCATATTCCAAGGTATGTGGATATTATTTTCTATATTAAATTCATTGATGGTGTTTTAAGTTCTTAGTTAATAAATTTTGTTTAACTGTTTTTTTTTTACCGTCCATCCCTTTCACATGAACATGACTAATATAACTGTCATCCTATGAAATTAAAATAGTAATTGTATTCCTTTGAGTATGCTAGTTGTTAATTAAGACCTCGGGAAAATGGGATTTTACAAAAGCGTGTGCTTCGTTATGTGAAGGGCACTACTGATTATGGACTTCTTTACTCTTGAAGTTCTAATCCTAGATTCAATGGGTTCACAGATTTAGATTGGGCAGGCTCTGTTGACAATAAAAAGTCAACTTCTGGATATGTTCAGTTTGGGATTTGGTGCCATCATATGGACCAATAAGAAGCAATGAGCAATTTCTCTCTCCTCCACAGAGGCTAAATACAGAGGGACAATAAAGGAAGGTTGTGAAATTCTCTGGCTTCATTAGATGCTTGGGGATATGCAGATGTCACCAATAGGACCAACCACTTTGTTTGTTGATAACAAAGGCAATATCAAATTGGCACAGAATCCAGTCTTCCATGAATGAGCAAAGCATGTGGATATTTATTATCACTACATACGACAATTGGTTGAAGAGGAGACAATAGACTTGTAGTATGTTCTTACAATGGATTAGACCTGCAAACATTCTTACCAAGCCTCTTGGTCCTGATTAGTTTGTCAAACTCAGAGGACAGCTTGGTGTTGTAGATAGATTAACCATTAAGGGATAATAGATAGCTTCTATTATTATCTATTGTAAATAGTAGAATGTTTCTAATATTTAGGTAGCTTGTAGTTAACTGTTAGTTTTCTATTATCTAAAATAAAATGTTTCTATTCTTTACGATCCTTTCCTAAGGAAACATTATTAATTCTTTTGTATATATTGACCTCTCGGTCTTTGTTAATATTAAGCAAGTATTTTACCAATTACTTCGTAATATAAATGTGGTAAGTGCATTTGTCAAGCTAAAGGAACAAACATTCATATATATAAATCATCTCAATGTTCTTGTTGATGGTACTTTGACTTGTAGTCCATGTTTTGTAAATTCCATCACAAAATAAATCCAACATATGTTCCATTTTTAGGCACGAGGTTTCAATTTGTTATAGAAATCTTATTCAAGTTTTTATAGTCAATTGAGAAGTGGCAAGAGCCACCTTTATTTGGCACTAGGGGACTGTAGGCTGTATATGCCCAACATGTATCAACTCTTGGACTTGGTGCTTGATCTCATCATTCTCCAAAAGATAGCAATGATATTTAGGAGTGACAGAGAAAGCTAAAACTGAGATGAATTCTATGAGATGTGCCAGCTAGCAAAAAATTAACTCCAGTTGATTACATGAAAATATTATTTTATAATGTCAACATCTGCCCCATCTTTGTATACATGTGTCCTGTAACAAACATAGTCTTCTGTTATTCTCTTTTTTCTTCATAAGCAAAATGAACTTTCAAACCTGTGTATTAATTAGGTCATGACTTTGTTTGGCCCTAACCAAGGAAACTTGCATAGCAATTTTACCTTTGGTATCTTGTAGTATTGATCTCCATCAGTGATGATGGTTCTTATTGTTCATTATTCTTAAGTGAACCATGCACATGTAGGATTCTTGGTAGTAAAGCATCACTATAATCTAAGAGTACCATGTCACGAATGTTTTTGCTTTCAAAGTGGGTTTGCTAAACAAGTAAAGAACAGTGCTATAACCCTCCTTGACCCAACCATCCAATTATGTATGGTTGAGGTGATGCTTTAGTGGAAGTTTTAGTCAATTGACAACATCTGGGGTTATCAGGTTCTTCGAAGTTTTGCTATCAATAGGAAAATGTAATAGATACTTTTCTACATGTAACACAAATTTATGAATGGAAACGATATTATCCTCTATAGTCATGTCTTGAAGGTGTTATTTGGGTACTTGCAATTTGGCCGTTGATTACAAGTCTCTGATTTTTTGTATTTCACTCGTTCTTGGGATGTGTGGGTGCCAATGTGTTTAGCCTAGGAAACAAGGATTTCTTGATACTACAATCCTTGTTTGAATGATTATTTGACTTGTGAGCTCCTTATCACTTAACCCATATTCTGCTGCTTTGTTCACTCTTTGATGTTGTGTTAGACGTCTAGTTTCTACGCTAGTGCATGATTTTAGACTTGCTATGAGGGTTGCCTTTGTTATGTCCTTCAATTTTGTGAACATTCGAATATATGCCGATCAAGTCAGAGATGCTGTAAATCCATTTTAATCTGAATATAAGGGAGCAGAGCCGCTCTACCTTTGAAGAGTGTGCTCTTTTTGGAATCCAACACCCTCAATTTTGCATTTATCCAATGGAAAATATTGGTATTCTTGAGGAAATTGATCATGTTCTTGAAACATCTGCTGTTTCTTTAGTTCTCGTCATCTACTTTTAAATGGGGTGTTACGCATCTTGCAAAATCAGAGCAAAGCATATCCAAGGCTTTCTGATTCATCACCAAGTTGTATGTTTCTCACCAATATGTGCCTACTACTAACACTCTTAAATGTGCCAATGTATTTTTCTTGTGGTTTGAGTCTAGAGAAGGTATTATTAAGGCTTTGAGTCTAGAGAAGGTATTATTAAGGCATAGGATTTTTTTTGATTTAACAAACTATCTATTTGCAGCCTTTTTCTTACAGATAAAGGAATGCCTGATTTTTTTTGTACCGTTATGGTGTGTAAATTTATGTCTAGATTAATGTGGATGTTAGTACTAGCAAATATAGGGTACGTAGTTGAACAAACTATCTTCTACCAATGGAATTTCTTTCCCATCTCTTTACCTTTAAATTGTGTCTTTGTCTTGATATCTAATGTAGGTTCATTTGAAATGGCAAGGAGGGTATATAAAGGATCATTCACATTGATATCCATCTTCTTGTAGTTTGATCTTGTGTAATCTGATAGACAAGATGAGTAAAGACCAAATTGAACGCTTTGATATCATTGATTCAGATTGTGGGAGCTATTCAAAGGACAAGACACAAATGTTCAGAAACCCAATGTGTCACAAATGGAAAGGTTTATATAGTATATGATTTTGCTTCTGGATTCAACTGTTGCAATTTTTTATTAATGAAGGGTAATGAGAATGGGTAGCAAAGAGATTGAGCTTAAAACTTTAAAGTGAATAGGAACTAAGTCAAATAAATTATGCGGTAGAACAGTTTTTAATTTCCCTACAAATGTATGTCCACACCAATGCGCCAAACCAGGGTGCTTGGTGAGGCAGTTATGATCTTTTGACTTATTTAGCATCTCCCAAGAACAGTCCGAATTTTTGGATTGGGCAAATTAGTAATGCAAATTTTTTTGGTCCGTTTGTTACTACATATATATGCAGCTTAAAAATGTAAATTAAGTTCATAACACTACATAGCATGCGTATAATAAAACAAAACAACCATAAAAGTTAAAAAATACTACTTCAATGATCAATCAATGTCAATTTGTCAGATGAGAATGTTGTAAGAGAAATTCTCTGTTCTGTTTTCAAATAATAATAAAACTAGCAATCAGCATCATTTGAGTCTTTTTTAAGGATCCTCCTCCTCACCATTGACATTAGATTATGTAGGTACATTAGAACGACCACAACAAGTGCCATTAGTAGTTGCACTAAAATGTTAATTCTGTAACATTGTAATCACACTGGTCTGATGAAACAGATCATACAGATCTGATAATGCATATGATGCTTTTGAAAGGGCCTATAAATATAATTGTTCAGTTCTCAAGCATAATCGGTGTCTCCCTTAGGGTAATCTTGTTTAGTTTAACTATGAACATGATTGGTTAGTTTAATTACTAATTATTATATTTCTTAATGGGCGCCGATTTTGAGAGGGCAATTCTGGCTGACCTAGAGAGGGACATGCCCCTTGGGCGCCATATTTATGGAGGTTATGTTTGTGGATAAAGAACACAACACAATCTAAGTCCGCTTCTTTAGCATGCATTACCTCGTACAAATTTACAGCAGGATATACATATTGTTGCAGAACTATCATCTCTGAAAGAAGAACCAATATTCAATCTGAAATTAATCAAGACAATCTCCAGTACAAAGAAGGTATTATATCAGTTTAATTAGTTGCAGAATTTGCAGAATATTTGCATGGTATCAGAGCTCTGGTAGTTGAACCTAGGCTCTGCAAATTACATAATCAGACTTGATATATATCTAGCATCATTCTCCTATCTTCAATGGCATACACAATCAGACCCGAGGACAGGTTTGATGGGAAAGAACACTTTGATGCTTGGAAATTCAGAATCATGATGATTCTTGAAGAAAATGATGTAAAACAATTTGTTGATTCAGCATCCAAACAACCTCCTGTTGAACCTCATAAATCTATCTGGAGTAGTGGAAATAAGAAAGCCATTCAGATAATGTTAGATGGAGTGAAAAATGATATCATACCTATGCTAACAAAATGTCAAACAACATTTGCTATGATGAATGCACTACTCAATGCATATGAGTTAACAATGCAACTAGAGTTCTCGCACTAAAACGGCAACTAAATCACATTCAAATAAAGAAGGGAGAATCGATGAATTCTTACTTCCTAAGGGTTGCCGGCCTAAGAGATGAACTTGCAAGTATAGGAACCATCATTAGTGACACGAAACTAACATTGGTGGCTATAGATAGATTACTAGATTCATGGGAAACTTTCGTAGAAGGAGTTAAGTGCTAGAGATAAACTTCCTGACTTTAATAGACTTAAGGGAGATTGTCTTTAGGAGGAATCTAGAAAACTAAAGAAAGGAGGGAAATTGAAAACGGAAGATGAAGAACTTTATGTTCTTAATACAAACTCTTATAAAGGCAAGAAGAAACATTTCAAGAAGAAAAGGGGTAATCAAAAGAATGACAAATCTAAGAAAGATCTGTCCAAAATAAAATGCTTCAAATGTGAAAAGTTTGGACACTACAAATCTAATTGTCTTGAGAATTCTAAACAACAAGCGAATTGTACAAATGTTACTAGGGAAGAAGATAATAACTATGATCCTGAGAATTGTGTACTGTATTCGTCACTAACTAATGAAGTCTCAAGTAAAGCATAGGTGATTGATAGTGGATCATCTAGACATATTACAGGATATAAAGAAGCACTAGACTCTATATCAGAAAAGGTTAATGGTGAAGTCACCATCGGTGATAATTCAACACATTACGTCAAAGGAATTGGAAATTGCACCTTGAAACTAAAATCAAGAAATTCTCTTCTTCTCAAAGGAGTACTCTATGTACCAAGAATAAAAAGAAATCTAGTCTCAATTACAACACTTGAAGATGATGGACATAATGCTGCATTCATGGACGGTAAAGTAATAACCTGGGCTAAGAACTCCTCAATTAAGAAAGCAAAATTGATTGGTTAGAGGAAAGGATATTTGTATGAATTAAATTTAGAACCTAGTCGACCCATTCAAGCCTTAATTCATGAAGTTGCATACATAAATGAAATATGGCACAGAAGGGTAGGACAACTAAATTTTAAAACCTTATCAACCATGGAGAAGATGGTTACTGGTTTACCTAAACTAAATAAAGACCACTCAAGCATACACAAAGGGTGCGCTCTGGGTATGAACACCAAAAGTCCATTTCATTATAGCACTAGAAAAACCAACAATGTTTTGGAATTAATCCATTCAGATTTATATGGACCTATGTCTATTCCTTCTCTTAGAGGATTTTGGTAATATATTTTGTTCATAGATGACTTCTCTAGGAAAACTTGGATTTACTTCTTAAAATGCAAGGAATTAGAAGAAATCTTAAAAAGATTTAAAGAATTTAAAACATTAACTGAGAACTTATTAGGACATAAAATTAAAACTCTTAGCCCTGATAATGGAGGGGAATACACCTCATATTTGTTCAAAAGGTTTTGTAAAAAAATAGGAGTTAAGAGAGAGAATACCGTTCCTTATAACCCGAAACAAAACGAGGTAGCAAAAAGAAAGAATAGAACAATTGCAGAAGCTGCTAGAGCCATGATATTTGATCAAAATCTAGAATATTATCTTTGGGCAGAAGCCTCTTGTACTGTTGTCAATATTCAAAACAGAAGCCCTCACTTCTACCTTAGAGATAAAACTCTTGAAGAAGTCTTTACTAAGGTTAAACCCAATCTAAGTCATCTTAGGATTTTTGGGTTCCTTGTATATATCCATGTTTCAAAAGAAAACATAACTAAGTTAGAATCCTCTGGGAGGAAAGGCATTTTTGTAGGGTATATTGAAACATCTAAAGCATAGAGGAGTTTCATACGTGGACAAAAAATATTGAACTTAGTAGGGATATAATTTTTGAAGAAGATCTAGCATTCAAAAGAGCCCTAAGTTCTGAAGAACCCTCTCCTTTACCTAGTTTTGAAAGAAATATTGAATCTGAGTCTCAGAGGGAGAACATGGAAGAAATTGAAGATGAAATTCAAAATCTTAATCTTGGAGAAACTCAAAATTGAAAGAAAAGACCACTTTGGGCCATTAAAACAATCGAGGAAGCACAAGACTTTACTATACCGTCTGAAATAGTCAGAGAAAGCAAAAGACCCAAAATATTTTCTAGTTGTACAACAAACATGAATGATTTGTCTAAATCAGAACCAACCAATACTTTAAATGCTATTAAACATACAGCTTGGAAAGAAGCTATGACAGAAGAATACCAATCTATCATGAAAAATGATGTTTGGGAACTTGTTCCAAGACCTAAAGGAAAATCTGTTTCTTCCAACTGAATATTTAAAATAAAGCATGTTGTTGACAGTAGCATTGAAAAATATAAAGCCAGATTTGTAGCCAGAGGATTCTCTCATAAAGAATGGATTGATTATGAAGAAACTTTTGCTCTTGTTGCCAGATACACCTCTGTAAGAGCAGTCTTAGCCATTGCAGCATCGAAGGGATGGAAAGTACATCAGATGGATGTAAAAACAACATTCCTAAATGGAAAGATTATAAAAGAAGTTTATTTGGAGCAACTTGAAGGATTTGAAACTCATGATCCTAACGTTTTTGTTTGTAGGCTCAAGAAAGCTCTCTATGGGCGTAAACAAGCTCCAAGGGCTTGGTATGAAAGAATTGATAAGTATCTCACCGGCTTAGGATTATCCAAAAATGAAGTAGATCCAAATTTATATTATAAAAGGGATAAAGATGATATTTTGGTAATTCTGATACTGTATGTTGATGATTTACTAAAAACAGGTGATGATCATCTCATAGATCAATGTGTGAAAGATCTAGTCAGAGAATTCGAGATGAAAGACTTGGGACTCATTCATTACTTCCTAGGACTGAAAATATAGCAGAATTCTGACAGCATTATACTTAATCAAGGGAAGTATACATCAGATATTTTGAGGAGATTTGGAATGTGGAATTGCAAGTCTATGTCTTCTCCAATGGAGACTAATCTATGTAAACTTAAAGAAGCAGCAACAAAATCACCTTCCATAGATTCTACTCTCTATAGACAGATGATTGGGTCCCTTATGTACTTGGTAAATACAAGACTTGATATTTGCTATGCTGTTAATGCCCTAAGTCAGTTTATGTGTGAGCCAAAGGAAATTCACCTAGTTGCAGTAAAACACATTATGAGATACTTACAAGGCACTCTTAATCTTGGGCTCAAATATGAGAAAGTTGATTTAGATTTACATGGATTCATTGACTCAGATTGGGGTGGAAGTGTTAAAGATAGAAAAAGTACTTCAGAATGCTGTTTCAGTTTAGGATCAACAATGATATCTTGGATATGTAGAAAACAGTCTTCAGTAGCACAAAGTTCCACATAAGCCGAATACATTGCAGCATCGATGGCCTCTCAGGAAGCAATTTGACTTAGAAAGTTACTTGTGGGATTTTTTGGGCAAGCCATGAGTCCTATGATTATTCATTGTGATAATCAGAGTTCCATCAAGCTTTTAGTGAATCCATTTTTTCATGACAGGTCCAACCATATTGAAATTCCTTACCATTATGTAAGAGATATGGGAGACGGGAA
Source organism: Cupressus sempervirens (assembly GCA_028749045.1). Lineage (NCBI taxonomy): Eukaryota > Viridiplantae > Streptophyta > Pinopsida > Cupressales > Cupressaceae > Cupressus > Cupressus sempervirens. Next base: position 668,696,327 of record CM053783.1, on the reverse strand, counting down.
TATTGTAAAATTAAATACATTTGCACAACAGATCAGAGAACAAATATTCTGACCAAACTTCTCTCCAGAGTGAAGATAGATCACTTCAGGAAAAGACTTGGTATGGTTGAATTACTTGTATAAAAGACATTATGAGAGATGACGATCTCTTAGATAATGTGCTGAACAGTAGAAATCTACTGTTATATCTAGATGAGTTCAAGATCACATTGTGATGTAGACATTTCTATGCCTATGAGTCACAACTTGGATAAAGGAAGCATTTCATTGTTTTCCAGAGTTTATCCTGTGTTCTGGTAGAACTTAGCTCAAGATCATGTTGTGATATAGGAAAGCCAGTACCTATGAATCACAACTTGGATAAATGAAGAATTTAATAATTCTTCGGATTTTATCTTGTATGAATGCAATATCATGTAAGTGATAAGTCATATCACAGGTATAGTAATATGACACAGTATCGTGTGTTCAATGATACCTCATACTTAGAGGATTCAGATAGATATAGAGTATCAATCTATGCTTATTCATATTAATCGATGATGCTAGATATGTTATCTCTCAGTATGATTATCAAGCTAAGAGGGAGTGTTAATTTTGTAACATTGTAATCACATTGGTCTGATGAAACAGATTGTACAGATCTGATAATGCATATGATGCCTTTGAAAGGGCCTATAAATATAATTGTTCAATTCTCAAGCATAATCGGCATCTCCCTTAGGGCAATCTTGTTTAGTTTAACTATGAACAGGATTGGTTAGTTTAATTACTAATTATTATATTTCCTAATGGGCGCTGATTTTGAGAGGGCAATTCTGGCCGACCTAGAGAAGGACATGTCCCTTCTAGGGACATGCCCCTTGGGCACCATATTTATGGAGGTTATGTTTGTGGATAAAGAACACACAACACAATCTAAGTCTGCTTCTTTAGCATACATTACCTCATACGAATTTACAGCAGGATATACATATTGTTGTAGAACTATTATCTCTGAAAGAAGAACCAATATTCAATCTGAAATTAATCAAGACAATCTCCAGTACAAAGAAGGAATTATATTAGTTAGATTAGTTGCAGAATTTGCAGAATATTTACATAAAAGTATGTTGACTATTTGATTCCCCAAAAAATAAAGATTGTTGGGTAATGAATGTATTTATAATTTAAGTCATTCATGTTTGATTTGTATCCCACAACTTTGTTGCCTCTTGAAGTTATTTTATTTGTCCAAAAGAAAGCACAAGTTAGAATTCATGTAAAGTTTCTTTACCTTTTGTGATCCCAATTTGTTATGCTTAATTAAGTGGATGGAGGAGTATGTCCTCCATTTCTGCTTAAATTAAGAATCTAATATCTGTTGGCATTCTATGAAGGCAAAGTTAGAGAGTCAGAGTTATAAAAATAGAAATATAACTTCAAATTTGAAAAAGAATGCTTCACTTTTTGTAAATTCTTGGTTCCCAGGTTTTAATCCCTCAATAGAAAATTTTATGTTTGCCCCAATTAGGGAAATAATGCTCGAATTCTCTTATTACTTCTGGCTTCCTTCCTCCCTGAAAAACACAGGCAACTCCTCACTTAGATTTATGTCCATCGCTCCTGCTACCTAAGGTGTTCTGATTTAGCTTCTGCATGTCTTAAAGTAAAGCTGGATTTTCTGTGGGTCTCCTTATGGAGACATGGTGGAAAGTTGGGAATTTTAATTGAAGGCAACCTCTCAGCTCAGGAGATAGCATTTTGGATTTTGGATTATTTTGTGTTGGATCATTTGTTGGGCATGTATTTTCGTGTTTAAACCTGAGCAATTGAATTCCATTAAAGTTTTTACAATACTGTCAATACCATGTAAATGGAATGCTCCCGTGTTATAAACTCATGTTTTTTATTGTTTGTCTTGGATGCTTAGTTCTTGTTGACTTATTTTGTCTGCTAATATTAATAAAATTTCTTTAATTCTTTCTTTTCTTGTTGCAATTTCTAGGGATCCTCTTTGATTTTCTTCAGTTTATGCCTGCGTATTTCACCTTTGCCGAATGTTAACATCTCAAATATAACAGTTGTTATATTTGTACTTGCATTCCAATTAATACATAATTGAAGAAGCCCCCAGAACAGCGTCTGATTTTATTTTCAGCCGTTTGTTTAAGAACATATTCTTATCATTTTGTTTTGAGTATGAGTTTAGTTGCTACTCTAACTGTGATCCTCAAAAATATAATTGCTGACATATATCTAGAAATAAAACCAGGCAGTTTTATACATTGACTAGGTATTCTGTTTGGCACCTTATGTAGCACAGATGAGCTATGATACTAGATATCAGAAACGTTAAAAAGATACTACTCCCCTTGATGGGAAGGTTACGCTTGCTGATAAAATTATGGCAGTGCGACATATGTTATACTCCTTTATCTTTTACCTTATCAAATATCATAAAAAGTGCTTGGGAGAAGCATTAGAAGTTTCTATAAGGCAAACAGGGAGCTGGGAAGGGGTATCCTCATGCTTACTTGATATTTGTGCTCCTCTAAGAGATCAGGGTGGAATGTGGATTCTAGATATAAGATCTCAAGAAGTAGCTCACACATAGTAGTTGATTGTAGGAATGGTGGAAGGTGACACACCTTGGTAATATGACAACATTTTGTTGGGTCAGCACAATTCAAAGAAAATTTAGACTGTTTCTTAGGCTATCTTGGGTTTACTTCATTGGCAGTTTTGTAGTCTATGAGGTTTGATCTACTTGCATGGCCAGTGCAGAGTTTCCATTTTTAGTTGAGCAAGATGGGATTTGGCTGTTCTTCTCGAGCAACAGTTAGGTAAGAAAGAACTTGTTTTGTTGGAGAGATGTTTGAAACAATGATGATAAGCATTGACACTCTTGGTGGAATGGGCCCAAGCTAGATCCAAATGTGAACATCATTTAAAGATAAGGTGTTGGGATGGTTAGAATTTGAAATGCATGAAGTTTTATCTGTGAAGAAATGCTTATAGGGGGAGTAATGTGGACGTGTTCTGCATTGTGGAAATAGAAAGTTGATCATATCTTCCAGATGTGCTGAAGTGCTAGAGTTTTTCTGGCAGTTTACTTGTTTTATTACTGCGTCTTTCTTGTTGCGGGAATCTCTTCTAGGGCATTCCTGGATGATATGGGGCAGCTAATTTAGAATTCAGTTGGCAGCTAGCAGTTTCCTCTGGAGGACAAGATGTAAAGTTACTTCTCAAGAAGATATTTCTCTATCCAGTCAGGGACTTTATGTGACACATGTAATTATGAAAAAAATGGATTTGATTTAGGGAAGTTATGAAATTAATTGATTTATTTCAGAAGGATGTGACTTTACTGCCCATTGGGGCACATGCCAAGGTGCTATGCTGTCTTTTCATTTCTATGTAGGCAGATTTTGTCCATGAAACAAAATTCTCAGCGTATGTAATCTTTTGTTCTCCGGGGTAATATTAGAAAGATTTCTTCAAAAAACAAATAAATTGATAATGACATCCTTACAGAATATTCCCAGTAATAACTTTCAACCCGATTGTCTTCACATGTGGCAACACTTTTATTGGATTGAACAAGATCAAATTTCATCATATATTGTAACATTAACTACAATATATTGTAATCTCATTTATATCATAGCATTGTTATTGTGTTTTTTCAAACTATAAAAAATTCAGTCCCTGTGGAAATTCAGGGTTCAAGCTGCCATCGACTTTCTGCAAATGGCTAGCCAGCTATTGTATACGGTACATTAGTTATTATTTAAACAATTATGTGTATGGCTAAGGTTTTGCCGTGGAAATGGTTCCATGTGGGCACCCCATATGAACTTGTTCATTACACATACCGGTAGGCAAAATATTCCAGAAATGCTATAGACTTGAGTTGTAGAATGCTTTCTTCCTGGTCTGTAAAGTTATGTGAATTTCTTTTGGGAAATAATAAACACTAATGGTTAAATTTTATTTACACTTGAATCATAACAGTTGGGATAAGCTGAAATCCAGGTCCTGAATCGTTGACTATTGCATTGATGTTTGATCCTGTTTGTTTATAACTTTATACAGTGCCTTGAGCTTGTTTAGGCTGTAAGCATTGTGGGAGTCTTTCTGTGTTATTGCTATTTGGCAAGAAATTGATACATGTGACACAAAACTAACATGGGTTATCATCTTTTGTCTTCTGTTTTGCAGAAATTTTTTCTCTGTGGAAGACTGATATTTGGACCTGATGTTCGGTCTTTGGTTGTCACAGTGTTCCTAATTGTTGTTCCTGTTGTAGTTTTTTGCGAATTTGTTGCCAGGAATCTCTTGCACCGTTTTTCAGGATATAACAGTGGATATGCAATTCTAGCGGTGACAATTGTATATACATTTTATGTTAGTTTCTGGCATCCTCTCTCTTGCACTAATAATGTGAATTGTTAAGATATAAACTACTTTTTCATATGTTAACATTCTTGTGATCTGTTGGTTTTACGATTGTTATTTCTGTGATTTTGATTTGGCAGTTGTATTGTACTGGAACCTCCAGGTCACTTGCAATATTATTTTTTGGTCTTGTTTTCTTAATATTTGCCATTGAGATGACATTTACCCTGTAGTTGAGATTCTTGAAGACTTTGTGATTGGTTTATACTTTGTCACTTCCAATGGAATCGCCATCTTTTACATTAGCACCCTATGGCCATTAGTTTTGATTGTTGGAGGTAGAAATGCATTATGTGGGACTTTGAAGGAATCTAAATACAGAAAAGTTTTTTGGTATAAGCTTTATTTAATAAATTAAAGTTATTCATTGGATAAAGGAGATGTTATCAAATTGCCTGATCGCTAATACGTTGATTTGAATACTAATTACAGCATGCACAGCTACAATTCATAAGCATTAGTGCAGCCCGTTTAGCTAACAATACATAATCATTGTCATGATAGTGCTAATATTAATTTCCCATTTTCCAGATTAATTAACAGTGCTATGATATTTATATAGTTCTTTAAGGTTGTGAATTCTATTTCAATATGTAATTGACTGTACAGTGGATTTTACTTCATTAATTGATGTTTCTCTGGTTTAGAGGTCTTTGATTTTGTGTGATTAATCTGTTCCTTTGGTTGAAATTGCTGTTGGTATTATATTTACTGGATTCTATTATTAAGTTAATAGACTAAAAAATTCAAATCTGTGCTGTACTGATCTTTTCAAAACTTGATGCAAGTTCACCACTCTTCAAATTTTCCAATTGCATATTTACGGTGTTGTCACTGCTCTGAGAAAGCAATGCATTTGTATGGTGTACATGCTTAGTAGGTGCTAGGTGCCAATGGCTGACTACCATGTTAAATTATAACAGCATATCATTTACCTAGCCTGGATTTTATAACAGATTCCAAGAACTAAAAATGTGATTTCCTGATGAGTTATATTATCCATGGAAAGCTATTTTTTCCTTCAGGCACTCGACAAAGCTCTGATAAGACAATTGCACAAAAGTATCAGGGTATATTTTGCTAAACATTATGAAGATTTCTGCCTTCCATGGAGAATCTTACCTCTCCAAAGTTATCATGTTTCTGGGGCAGAGATGTACTTACAATGTGGAAACATTTTGAAGACTCCTTTGGTCACCATCTTACCTCTCCAAAGTCATCATATTTCTGGGACAGAGATGTACTTACAATGTGGAAACATTTTGAAGACTTCTTTGGTCACCTCCCATCTCCACCAACAGAGAGGCAATGACTCCAGGATGCTCTGCAGAATCAGGGGATGTTTTGAGATGTCTTCCCTTGTTGGAGCCTTAGGAGCCAATTAAAGTGCATTCAGTATAACTGTCCTTGTTAGAGGACAAATTCCTGTTAGGAGACTTTGAACCCTTGCTAGAAGGTTCTAATCTTGTTAAAGGTTAATAAGGAAACAAATCGACCCACTATCTAAATTGCTCCAGCAATTGTGAAGATCAAACTTTAGGATAACAAATCCAAATCAAGTGAACTGACTGATTTGTAACTTACTTGCCAAAACAGTTCCTTTGAAGCCCAATACAATCAACCAATGGATCTTTGTTATGCAATGATCATCCAGCCTTTAAGCTTGCATCAACTGACCACATACATTACATGCATGAGAATACCCAATCAAGGAAAACATCTTTCCTTTATACCCTTACAAATAATTTATTAGGTCGGCCTGTTAGAGCTTCCCCAATGTACATTTAATTACATAAGACCATACCAAGGCACGCATGCCCTCTTAAGCATCCTTGCAATTATTACATTAAGGTCCCCATATGTTACAATATAATTATTACATTTTACAATGATAACCAACATGTTTCCTCAACCCAATCGGCTGGCAGTAAAACATACTGCACATTTCACAACAACGACCAATCCAAAATGATCTCTACGCCTTGCTGTCATTAACATGTCTTCAACCATAATCCAAGCTCGGTGACGTTACTTCAACCTTGCTGATAAGAAATAGCCAATATGCTACAAACTGTCTCTGACATTATTTCCTGTATAGTGGTCTGCTACCAGTTTTCACTAGATGGATTGTATCATAACCAAAACTCAATATAAAGTCTAGCGAACATGGATATTATATCTATACTCATCCGTGAAGATCATCCTAAGTTCGAATAGCTTAACTTGTTATGTGCCAACTTCACTGTGCCAACAGTCTCCCTGCGATATATATAATCTCTGTGTCATGATCACATAAACATATGTTGTCATCAGTGACAAAACCTGTCATCTATACAACACATAAATAATATATCCAAGTGCCAACTAAACCTCTATTTCTAACACTTTCTGATTGGACATGCAACCTATCCATATAGTTAGCACTAGGAGAGGAGGAAGAAGGAAATTTTGAGAATGAGTTCGCTAAGATACTCGAGTAATTTATACTGCATAGAATAACTATCCATCTAAGAAGATTCGAGAATTGAGAAGACTGAGCTGAAGATCCTTAGGGAAAGGTAATTGAAGTGCAAGGGATGGTAAGGGCGGATGTGTAGAGGTATGGTACATAGCCATGATAGCAATTGAAGTGCCAAAACGTTGAGAGAAAAACAATCCAACCATGTGCAAGGCATAGGGTATGCATTGGTTGAGAGCAAAACAATCCAACATCTTCCAAATGTTGGCAAGTAGGAACTCCCCAAGTTGTGGGTAATGGATTAGAGGACCTAGTAAGGGACTGCAAGACGCACAAAGCTATTTGGATAACAAGTAGTTAGGTGGACAAATACTATTGGTTGAGAGCATTTCCAACAATACTATGGGGTATAACCATTGATCGATTCATAGAGCTTGATGATGAATCTATAATCTCTTGTGAGTTTGTGACTCATTGAAGATGTTGAGATTATATTGCTAGGGAACAATAATGAGATTGTTGACAAAATCATAACACCAAAAAGGAAGATTGCAAACTACAAGTTTACAAGTGTAGGCTCAAGGAGTTGTTAGTTAAGTTGGAGAATTAGCCAACCAAGGTATTGAAGAATAAATGGTTCATCAAGGGACTAATCCCTTCGTCGGGCAAGAAGATGAAAGTAGCGCCTTGTCCACGTATATTGATGCTTACAATCAGATAATGGACATTGAGAGTGAAAATAATACATCCTCCCAAGGGAAGAGGAGGATAGACGATGAGAGAGCAATAAAGGTAGTAGTGATGACGAATAAAAAACAATTGAAGTCGTATATTGCGATATGATGAGAATGATAAAGGAATTGAAGGTAGAGAAAGGAACCAATAAGGAATCCAATGAATTATGATGTATGGAGTACAAAACTAAGGGGCAAACGAAAGGGAATTGTTGTTGAAAGATGTTTTGTGAGATTTTTCAAGTGGTGGGTCTTTTAATAGAGGCGTGTCAACACGATTTGAATACCAATAGCACACAAGTAGTCTTCACATAGGGAGAGTCCACTCCATCAAAACATCTAAATGCATTGCTAAATGGTTATGAAAATCAACAAGGCAGAAATCAAATGCAACATGTGTTCGAAGAATGTTCTATCATTTAGTGTAGTGAATGAGGAAACCTTGCAAGAAATATCTAGAATAAAAAAGACGACACACAATTATTATGCATATTCTGTAGGTTTGATGACCATTAAGAAACTAATTGCCCGGAGCAAAAGACTATTGATACGTTGGACATGAAGGAACAAGATGAGCCAATTATGGAAATCACGAGAGCATTGGCGAAGAAGGTTGTGTACTTGGATCGTTGTACAAAAAAGAATGACTATGAGAAGCCATAGTAGTAGAACAAGTGATGGAAAAGGAATGAAGAACCTCCAATGGAATTGCAAGAACATCATTGCAATCACAGTTAGAGAACATAGTTCAATAGGTGCTACAAACAATTTATTCATCAAGATGACTAACCTTCTTCAAATCATACTACCATTGAGAGTGGCAATCGCCAACATAGTTGGTGATGACCAAAGTTGGCGATGTGAAGACCTAAGTAAAGACATGGTAGTAGGGCCGCCAATTGAAAGCAAACAAGTCATTGACCTAGTGCTGACGACCATGAACATTAGGAAGCGACTAGTTGTCATTTAGATGGAAGTCACATCACAAATACCTTTGTTGATGGATGCTCTAGAGTAAACATATTGCTAGAAGATTTTTGGAGGTGCCTTGGGAAACCAACTGTTTTGTACCAACATTTCACTTGGTAGGTGCCAACTACCATGGAGACAAATCGCTGTTGCTGAAGTTGATGACACAAACAGTAACAATTTGGACTCGACAGTTTCTCTTGAATTTTGTGGTCATCTCATTGCAGTAGAAAGTGTGTGATGCATTACTTGGGAGAAGACAATTAGTAACAACCAAAGCCAATCATAATGTCAATTGAGAACAAGGGTCGAAAGTATGTAATTGATTTGTAGAACTAAGCGGAGCAACTTCCTCATATTCGTTAATTTTAAATTTCAAAGATTAATGTACAAAGAGTCAAGGTTGGATGGAATTGAATGGCAAAGCAATTTGGAGTTGAGTTATGCTTAAAGGATGAAACAAATTCTCTTGGTGGCTTATTTCATTAGCAAATGAAGGGATATTACTTATTTCCGTCAACATGTAATTTTCTTCGAGCTATAAATCTCTGTGAAGAGAAATTGTTGAAAGCATGTGAAACTATGGACGATACATCTAATAGTATGAAGAGAAGAGTAAGTAATATTGAGCATATAAATATTTGTCAAGGGAAATCAGCTTCATTGAAAATTTGTAGAAAAAGAAAGAGAAAATTATGAGGGTTGGAAAATGGAATAAATAAAGGAGTTGGGAAAAGTTAGAAAGTTTGAAGGAGAGACGACTAGTGAGATTTCTTTTGAAAATAGATTGATTTAATATAGGCTGAGAAAAACTAATTATGAAAAAAAGTTTGGAAAGTGGAGAAAAATTATCAAAGTACTAAGGAGAAAACTAGTAAGGCTCTCGAGTTGAATAGCAGTAAATATTATGAAGTGCAAAGTAAAAATAAGGAAGTTTATGGTGATGAGAAAATTGAAGGCCAAAAACATCAAAGGAAGTTTAAATATATTAAAAGCGGCCAACATAGAAAACTTATTTTTTGAAATTATAAAAGTTTGGCTGGGATGGATACAGGGAGTTATAAAAGGGAGACTGGAAACAAAAAATAATTGTTTATTCCTCACATTGTCGAGAGCAAGGCATTGGCAAATTTTAAGGCATGATTTCCATTCTTTGGTTAACCATCAACATATGACAACTTAGTTCTCGTGGCTAATGATTTCCATCGTACTGTACTATATGGTAAATACAAGGTACCATATGTGTGCAACCTTCACCTTTGACACTTTTCACACAACTCCATGATGGCATCATACGACCCTCGGAACAACGACATGCTCATGATAAATTATAGAGTTGTCTAGTCATACAACCTTTAGTTTGCAGACGCCACCACCTCCAGCACACTGTATGATATTATTTGCAGAGCAATTTTAAAATCTAGTCCTATTTTACAGTCTTGTTTTGCCTTGCATGGTTTGTATTATTGACTCTCGTGAGGAGGCTTGCAATGTACGGATTATGGTAGATATTCTCAACATTTGACCTATGAAGCCTTTGTCTGCACGGCTTCCTAATTTTACCAAACATTATCAATTGCACTGTACAACCTTTACTCTTGATAGCATCACTCTACACCATACAATATTCTTCACCCTTGAAAGCATCATTCTATATTGTATGACATACCTGTGAATTATTCATACATGTCTGTCTTCATTGTATGATGGCTTGCAGCATACAGCCATATCTTGGTTGTACTGTACGACATGGCTAGCATCCAATGTTATAACTTATGAGCAAGGTAGGAATTTCATATGGGAGCGGTACACCTTTCCTACGTATGAATAGCACTACAGTTCATTACACAACAAACATCTACTTATCTCTGCAGAAGTCTTCCTTAGTCGATATCCTTTGGCAAAGCACTACAAGATCTCTATTTTTCAGGCTTTGTCAATACTGTGTGCTTCTAATAAAATCACGAAATTGATGTGTGCCATGACAATTTGTGTGGTTCCCGAGTAATTTACATCACATAGAAATGAGATCACACCCTTGTGTAGGCTCCTCTATAATTTGTGTTGCAAATGTAACACAACCACACCCTACTCCACCTTGAATTTTTCTTTTTGGTATCTAGGGACGTTTCAAGTTGGAGAAGAGGTTTTCTTTGTTAAAAGGGCTTTTTGTATAAGGTTTCAAGACAATAGGAGGGCATTCAAATGGATTTGGTGGCTGTTCATCTCCATCCATAACTCGGTTAGACTAACTGTCATTTATGTCAAAATATGATGTAACAAATGACAAATCTTGAAATAGCTGATAGAGACACTTTGTTTAATAAAACCTACAAAATACAGTGAACTCCACGTATTCATGTTTTCTTCTGTATATGTTAAATTTACAGGTCTTGTAGGTCTTCAGAACCCGCTCGCTTCAGTTTGATATTTGTATGCAGTGCTTTTATTATCCAGATATGATTGTCTTCATTGACAATATTTTTATCAACCAGATATGGCTGCCTTCATTGGTATTTGAAATATAAATGGACCATCGGATCGATTAAATGGACATGTTTGTCCGGAAACATATAAGAGGACCTCAGCAATCAAATAAATAATATATGTTCAGGCTGCACTGTTTGTGGTGAGTGGTGAAATACCTCTAGGTTGTCGACAAAAATCAGGAATGTATACAAGAAAACAATAAAATCCTTCCATATCTCAGGCTCTATGTAAGCTATAATCACTGGCATCCAACTAGCCATGACATCAGTTTGGTAACAGACAGCAAAAACTAATAAACAAATACATTAAGACTACATTAATAAAATTTTCGTATTCTGACTTTTCAAATCTAGATAGGTGTCGGGTTCAACATATAGTTTGACTGGCCACCTGTACCAACCGACTGTCTACACTATGCATTGACAGAGGCAGTTGAAGAATTCATAAAATAATTAGTGGTCCTATTGAGGACAGTAAGGATCATGTAAGACAAAGCAATTTTCAAGCTGGCTCAAGAATCAAAACCAACTTAGTGCAACTTTCCTTGCAGTGTTGAACATAGATTATAGTTATGCACAACTATTTGAAGTCGTGTTCTTTGTAAAAGAAAAAATAAACAAAATACCGACTCAGAGAAGGTGTCAATATATCAAAGTTTTAGAATGCTCTAAGATGAAAATAACATGCCCGGTGGAATGCTTCCAGAATGAGTGATAAACACAGGGTGGAGGTATGAACACATGTTATAGCTGGAGATTGGATATGCATGTCTGCTCTAAGATGTGAAGAAAAGAACAGTGTTGGAATCTTTAATGGTTTTAAAGACATTCTGAAAGTGAAGGACAGGTATATCAATAACAGTGGTCTATTATTTCTGTCTTTAACAGAGGCAGCAATAACAGTAACTTTTCTCTGTCTCTCTATTGATATACTATTAAATGTAGCTCTCTCCAACCACTGTTAATGATGTTCAATTTTGAATTTGGTTTGACCTCGCTTAAAGTACATATCTGATTAACAGTCTGTCAAATGAGAAAACAAAATTGTATCAGATAATCTCTTGGTGGTGATATTGTTTCAGATTGGATTTGAATTACTGAGATTATTGTATCAGATTGAATTCACTGTGCAGAGCAATTGCTGTTGTTGTTTCAGAACAGATTTCAGTTTACAGAAGGAGAAGTGTTTTGTTGTATCTGGATTCTGTAGCATTTGTTTACAAATTTTTTATGCATTTTGATAACCTTCAGTTTGCAGGGGTTTTAGTTTAAAAAATCAGGAATTTATAAAGTGTTTGATCACAGGTATCATAATAGTTGTGAATTTTAAAAAGTGTTAAAGTTGGTGCTTAAACTGTTTGAGATGGTCCTGTGAATTAAATATGACTGTCAAAAGAAAGATTGGTCTCTTGGTTGAGTAGGTGCTCATCTTAAATAGATTTGTTACTCTAAAAATTGAGGATGATGTTAGGGTTGGAGCCCTTTAAACATTGTAAGTGGATTTAAATTTGTGAGGCTGGATTAGGATAGTAGATCCTAGCAGCATGCTCACCACAATTTTCTCACTTCTTAGGTTTCCATGTCATATTTTTGTGCAGTGTCCCTTAATCTTACGGTGTTTCTTTTATGTCTTTCAATTGATACCTTAATTTTTGCTATGCAATCTGAAGTAACTATTTGAAGATTGGAATTGGATAAAATTGTGTAAGATATATTTACTACTAATCCACTCCCCCTCTTAGTAGTAAACATGTGTACTATGAACTCTTCCACACTTCGATTGGATTGAAATTCTTATTTGTTCGAGCTTCTTTCACTTCAATGTCACTATTGTCATTCCCTCTACTGCTCATGTTGGTTTTGTGAGATATAATGAAACTTTAAACTGAAAAATGAAAAAATAAAATTCTTCATATGGGAGTTTTTTGGATTCAATTGCGTTGGATGTTTTTGCATCAACATTTCGAATCACACTCTGTGATCCATCATCAGGATGAGCATAAGACCTGATGATGGATCACTAAGTGTGCTTCAAAATGTTGCAAAATTATCCAACACAAATGAATCCAGAAATACTTACATACGACTGTCATGGATTGTCGAATTCTCTTCTCTTTGAAAAAATTCTAATTTAAAGTTTTCAAAACAATTTGAAAAGAATAAAAATGAAGGATAGAATGACTTAACTATTTTGAGAAATTGTTTTTTCACTACCAAATATGCCTTAGATTCAGCCTCTTTTACAACTTCAATCTTTGCTTAATTTTTTTTAAATTTCTCCTTCAACTTCAAACCCAACTGTTGCCTGCAATATTTATTAGTCAAACGTGAAATGAAATCAATTGGCGCTCAAATGAGGTGGGTTTGCCTATCGAGGATGAATTGGGGTTTATGGTGCCCACCAAAAAGGATCAATTTATTGTTTTGTCAATTACCCTATGATTGTTGGTTGTCCTTAGGATAGCTGGATGATGTCACAGCCGTGATCACCCCTTTTCTCTTTTCTTTGATCCTCACGTATCAAAGACAATTTCAAAGGTTTTTGATTTTTGGAATGTGGCAAGGATTTTCTTGACGTGTCTCATTATCCTTGGAACAACTAGGAAACGACAATGTATCCAAAATGGTTGGGAATGCTTCCTTAGGTTTCCTTGAATTATTATTAATTTATTATTCAATAAATAATTAAATTATATGATATTAATTAATTAAAATATTAATTTAACAATATTATTTATTAATAATATTAATATTTATTATATAACAAAACCATTATTTAGTATTATAATATTAATAAATATATCATATATTATGCATAATAATTTATTACTAATTATATTCAAATATTTATTTTAATATGTTATGTGTACTATTCTTACCTTTTTCCCTTACCACCCCCCAATCTAGGCCCCTTTTCCCTTAGTCTTCAATATTCGTATACTTGCCCCTTTGGGCCTATATTATAAAACTTTGTGAAACTATGAGATTTCTTTAAGTAGAATAGGTTTATTTATGATCCTATTTTGAAGGATATACACCATAACATTCCCACTTATTACATCGAAGGTTGGAAGCTTGGAAAGAATAGTTATATAGATGTTGATTGTGACATACACACAACACATATTTACTATTAATATTGGGATTGGCTAGATATCACCTTCTTAGTGCAATAGAATATTTTTGAACTCTTGATCGACAATAGAAAGAGACTAAAGTATCTATCCTTCTTCAAAGTTGCAAAGAGGGACACAATTGTGTCTACAACACCTTATGAGTGGGGACAAACATAACTAGGCAAATTGGCCTTACTGATCTTTTCCATATTTTGTGAATAGGGACAAACTTACCTCCTATTGTGTTTTTGTTGTTGGCCTCTCCATGGGTCCGCTGTGTCTCTTTTGCCTAGCTCTATCTCAATCCTTGCCCTTCTCGTATGCATGTGACATCTTTAACTTACCAAAGGCTTTATGATAGACTAATCAAGGTGTAGGTTGAGCAGCAATGCTTAAGGGATACAGTCCAGTCACTTTCTAAGAGCATCATTGCTATTAAAATATAGGTTGATTCCAACTCGCCCACCCTCGCCAATTTCTCTGCCACACTCATTTCCGAAACAACAGATATCAAAACCCAATTTGACATAGTCATGGAGCAACCCAGGGACCTTGACACTTTTAGAGAATAACAAAATGAACTCGTGGCCAAGCACACTTATCTTTTGTCTAAGACTAAATAGAAGGCCAAATCTTGGGTGTCCGTTTGCACCAATCCCAAATTTGCTCCTCTTGCAGGTGTGGAAAAGATTGTCTAGGGGAAGATTACCGAGGAGCGTTGGAGAAACACTTGTGGGCTAAACTTTAGGGTCCAGGGCTTCCCTAGTTTCACCATTGATCCTATGACAACTGGACAATCCTTCCTCCTAGATCAGCTAGGCATCTTAGATATCAATTTAGACAGGTGTTGGGTGGGACCAGATGGTACCCTTTTTCTTCAGTTCCTCTCACGTTTTGATAGGTTACGATCTCTTAGATCAAAGAGGAGGCCATTCCCTCTTCCTTTGAAGATCTTTTTGGATGAGGACCTCACTAAAGTGTAGGTTGTAGAGTTGAGACACTTTAGGGGTTTGGTCATTGAGGCGAGATGGGCTGGGAAATGGGCGGTTATTTGAAACCATAGAGCGGTTATTTGGGATTCCCCTCCGAGCGGGTGGGAATAGAGACCAACTCCTCTAGCCAAATGACAGTCTTGCCAGCAGTCGCATGTAAGAGAACCCTCCTCCGGTTCTCTTCATGTCAACTACTGGAATGGTAATGGCACTTTTTGGTCATTACTTGGTTTGTTTTCGGATGCATTTGGTTCTGCGGATATTTTGGTTGTCACGAAGACTCATAAGAGGCTGATCCACCGTCTCTCGGTGTTTCCTGGATATCAGTGGGTATTTGGTTGTAGAGAGAAGGTTTGGGCGTCTAGTGGTGTTTGTGGTTCTTGGGGGTATGGCTTGTTTGATTCGAGACGACCTTGTCAGTACTACAGTGGTGGTTCACTCTGACACCTCAGCTAGATTTTTGTGGATCTAGATCACCCAAACATCTTTTTAGCAGTCCACTATTTCCTGCCGGCAACTTCTTTGTATGCCATTCATAGTTTGGGGGATGGAGATCCCTTCTTTGACTTGATAGGAGTGCATCTCCAAGTTTTCAAGCTTGGACAACATCATCATTTTGGGTGACTTCAATGCATAGACTAGAGATCTTTAGAAACCTCTCCATGATCGCCAATATGGGTTTTCAATGACACTCTTGGATTGCCTTGGGCCTCTTTCATGCTATGCACACCATCTCCTCTAGCTTTGTGAGTCTTCCGATTTGTTGATCCTGAAAGACCTCTCTTGCTTCCCTAGTTTGAAGCACTTAACGTGCTAGTCCCATTGGGGGGGTGTGAGTGTGGTCGACTATGCTCTTGCATTGGCCTCCTTGGTCCCCTCAATTAGCCGCTTCACCATCACCCATCTCCCTTTAGCCACCCTCTCTATCCTCAGCCTCATTGTTTTCTTCGCCTCCCACCCTCACCCTCCTCGCTCCATCCCCCATCCTTGTTCTGTGGCCCCCATACCACTTTCTGCTTCTCTGAGTGCGACTTCTACCTCTTCACCCTCCACCTCAAACGACTTCTCCCTCCTGACCGCTTTTCATATTCTTCCTAGGCTTCCTCCTTGTTTGACCTTTTGGTTGCCGGTAGTTGGGAGTCCGCCCTCCTCTCCATCTCCCGCCCTCCACCCCTGACTGGCACTCTCTGGTGCCCCTTACCTCCACTCTTTACGATGTCCATTGGCCAGCTACCCTTTCACCCTACCACCCCCTCCGCTCTCCTCCCCCCAAACTGCCATCTTTTTACTTCTTCGTTTGCAAGGTCATCATAGTCATGAGATGCAACAAAGTTGCCGATGAAGAGGGATTTCAGGTAGAGCTTTTTAAGCTTGACATTTCGGTCAGTCCGGGTTCCATAGCAACTTCCAAACTATGGATCAAATATTGACACTACGAGCTATCATTGAGGAGGTTCAACATCGTGCTACAAAAGTCTACTGCTACTTTGTAGACTTTTGTAAGGCTTTCAACTCCATTCCTCGAGGGTTGCTATACCAGAGGCTTAGAGACATTGGTATTTCTAACATTCTTTGGACAACGATTATAAGACTTTATGAGACAGTGCTTGGTAATTTTAGGACTCCTGAGGGATTCTCCGATCTAATTTAGAGCACCATTGGGGTGCAGTAGGGATGCGCTCTCCCCCAGTTTATTCGGTATCTATATTGATGAGCTCGAGGCCTTCCTCAGTTAGGCTTCGCTCTCCGGAGATGGTTGCTATTTACGTCAGGTTTTGATCTCCATTCTCCTCTTTGTTGATGATGTGGTTCTTTTAGCTATATCTCCTGGGGGGATCTAGAGGCTTATTGACGAGTTGGCGTCTTTCTATGATTGACGCCAGTTTGTTGTGAACTCGAGCAACACTCAGGTTATGGTCTTCAACTGTTTGAAAACCTCACATCTTCACTTTAGCTATCAAGGTCAGCTGATCGAGATTTTCTTTTTGTAGACTTATCTCGGGGTCAAGTTCTGTGGTCCCCACTTCAGCATGAGGCCCGCTTACCTACCTAGGGTTTTCAAGGGGATGGGTTCCCTTACCCTTTTAGAGATAGTGCTTCCGACATCACTTTTAGGACATTGAGGCAAAGTTATCTCTCTTGGACTCTTTGGTCAGACTGACAGTTTCATACGACTTTGTGGTTTGGGGGCCTTCCCTTCTGGATTCGGATTGGGCCTCGGTCGAGCGGGTCTAGATGCTTCTCGGTCGTATTATCAGATGTCACTGGTACACTTTGCACAATATTATTTTGGTTGAGCTTAGGATTACCCTTTCAAGCTTAACGCTATCTTCGATTTGATGTGGTTCCTTCATCGCCTCAAGGGCTTTGCAGACTTTGCTGAGGGTCGCCACAAATACTCCTACCTCACATACTGCTCCTTTGTGGGTATTGCCAGCTCTGATTTGGTGACCAAGGTTCGTTGCTGCTATACCCAAGCCACTACCTTGTTAGGCTCGATCGAGATTGAGATTGATCGTCTCTTGCCTTACTAGTTCTCATTGGATGCTCCCACCTGTCTCCTCTCGTAGCAAAAGTTGAATGGGCATGTCAGACTGGACATATATAAATTAACCCTCTTGGATTAACCCTCCTTAGGGTCTGTGCCCGCAAATAGCCTTCTATTCTGAGCACTTTCTAGAGATCTGTGATGGGATTATTGCGCGTCCATTCTACTTGAGACAGCGTTGGAGTCATGCTCTCTGCATTTCTCTGGGTTCTTTCAGAGTTGGTTCTCATTGGCTTTGGTGCTAGACGGATCACCACTTGACTAGAGATGACTAGACTTGTTGCCTTTGCACTTTGTCAAAGATAAAGACTGAGATCGATTTCATCTTCCAGTGCCCCATTTACTATGAGATCAGAGGTAGGTTCCACTATTTATTTAGAGATTGCAGATCCATTTCGACCTTCTTTAGTTATTCCGACCAACGATGTTTAGCGCTTTTTTCCGGGAGACTTCACAGCTTTGCGACCACACTTTACAGCTCATGTTTCCTTAGAGCCAGGGCTCGGATCAGCTCATCACCGCTTTCCCCCCGTCCATGACCCACTTGAAGGGCATGAAGTGGCCGTTTGCTACACTCGTCTCCGGGCATACCTGATCTGTTAGACCTCGTCATGGTTTCACCAGAGAGCGACTCCCTATCTCTAGTGTCACTTAGAGACGTGCCTAGAACCTTGGTTGTCCCGAGCCTTATCCTTTGATGTTGGATATCTTTTTACTGAAAAAGGATATCTAGTCCTCTCGTCTGTTGTTGTTCTCTTTCCTTGCTTTCTTGTTTGCTCTTTCTCGGACACCATTTGGTGCTCTTACTGGGTTGTTTTTTTCCTTTTTGTTGTAATCTGCCAGTCCCTTGGATCCTTTTGTTGGTCTCTTGTTGGACATTAATATCGTTATCTTATCTTATCCTATCTTAACCATTCACAAGTATGGCATGGGCCTCCACTTGATATAAATGTTGGTCTTCAATTTGTCTAGATCTTGCAACAAATTTTCTTGTTAACCATTTTTACTATTGAAACAATTATTCCAATCTTGAAGCTAGTTGTGAAATCGAGATTGAATGTATTATATTAATTGCTTGTTGTCTTCTAGCCATAGGATCTACTATCCTAGTTCTCTCGATGAGGTTCTTTACCAACCTACTATCATTGTCCCATTTATTTTGCCATCGGCAATTGTTTTCTCCAGTTGTAGCATCAACATGGCTATTTTGAAGTTGTGTGACAAAAGTAGTAGATTGTAAAGGCTCTCGAAGTTGAGCTCCTCAAATATGACATGGACCCATTGGCTTCCCTTAGGCATTTTTTAGGTTTTCTTTCATACTAGTTGTAAGGCATAATCCATTCTATTCATTAATCTAGGGATGTCTCCAACCTTGACAAGTATAGTACTATTATGATTGGGCATATGTTTGCCAAGCTTTATGCCTTAGCGTCAAACATGCAAATTTTAGAGCTCTTGTAGAGAGGTAATCTCAAAGTTGGTGAGTAGATTGACTTTAGAATAGAGTACTAGACCATTGAACACATTTGGACAAAGCCTTTTATGAGGAGGCTTGTAACCAATCTTTCAAAATATTTTCCTATTTTATACACCTTAAAATGGCCTTTGTCTTAGCTTCAAGATACCCTCTTGTCTAGAAATTGTGTAGTGTTGACATTCTAGTTTCTCTCCTTACCCTAAGTTGGAGGCATTATTCTCCTAAGATTTGTAATTTTATGAAGAGTACCATTGGGGTTAAGCAGAGTTCTCTTGTCTCAACAACCCTCTTTAGCATGTAGGTTGATGAGTTTCTTTGACAACATATTGACATTGATGATTATTGTATTTTATACAGGGTAATTAAACCATATTAATTTTTGTTGATGATGTTTTCATTGCCAACGACTTATGACGAGAACTTGATAATCTTGTTTATTTTGGTGAGATTCACTGACTTGTTGTAAACCTTAGTAAAATTGAGTTCTTGGTATTAAACATCTCCAAATTCTCTCTTTACAGAGTAGATCTCTTCTATAACAAGGAAGCTTTGGAGTCACATCAACATACACCTACTTGGGGATCACCTTTTGGTCCATCGTTTAGCATGAAGATTGCTTATTGTTCACACTTTTGCAAGGGATATACCAGGTGCCTCTCTTTTTGTTTAGGAGTGCTTTCAAGATATCCTTTTACATGTGTATGAGTTTTGGGGACCTAGTTTGGGGTTAGGATCATATTGTAAGGGTCAAAACTCTCATGTTGCACTTCACATTGTATTGCAAGTGAATTGTTCCTTAGTGAACTTGTCTAAACCAGGATGCCACCCAACCTCTATATGCTTTGAGATTACCTTCATGCTTTGACATCCATGAACTTATATCTATGGGAGATTCTATTGTAAATTGTGATATATTCTTATGCATAGCTCATTGTCATTAGAGATGATTGCATATTTGGACCTTATTAGACATTAACATTATTATGAGTGTTGCTTGCTCCTTAATGTATCATATTGTCTATTTATAGGCTACCTCCTTTGATGTACTCCTTGGAAACTTCTTGTCAACTCCTTCCCTTGAAGGAGCTCACCATTAAAAATTCATAAGAGGAAATTCATAGATAGTGCATATGGGTTTCTTATGTTGAACATTTCCTACAAATGGTGGATGGAGTGGTCTTGTACGTTGTGGTTTTGACTTGGCTGATTGAGGGTATGCTTTCCATATTTGTAAGTCTAAATTGATCATCATAATGTTTGCTAGGATCAGATATGCTGCTTTTGCTCCTTCTAGGAGGTAAAGACCGAGGAACACTCCATTTTTAGGTGTCCCATTTGCTATGAGATTTTTAGTGAATCCCTATAGGGAATTTTTGTTGGCCCAAGAGTCCCCATGTTGACCACCTGCTCTTAGCCCATTCAAGGGATTGAAACAGTAAATAATTTTTGCATATCATTTCACACATGGAGGTGGACTGACTTCTGAGAGACTGTTTCTCCTAGTATACCACTTCTACTTACATGCCTTTGCATATTCCCCTTTGACAATGTTGTTTTGCTCCTTGATGACATGGCTTTGCTTCTTCGCAACTTCCCCTCGACCTCAAAGACACATTAGGAGCTTCTTCACCACTACAAAAGTTACATTGGCCTTGGATGTTGTGAGAGATTCTTGAGGGATTGCTTCACCCCCTCATTGTGCTACCATGCCTGGACATCTCAAGCTTTTGACACTCCTTGATGAGCATTACCAGATCGTGTATCGGTCCTACTATAGTGATTGATGATGGCAACAAAAACTTATCCCTTTGAAGCCCTATTTGAAGAAATTTTTATCCTATCCTTTTTGTCTTCATCTGCCTTTTCTTTTAGATTTTGTTCCATCCACATAGCTATTTGTATTTGTTTCTCTAACACTTGTGTTTGTGTTGCATTGCTTCTTTCTGTTACTAATTTTCGTGAAAAATTAAAAACAGGCTCTTGCAAGAAGGGTCATGACAAATGAATTGATAGATGATTTCCCAAAAATAATGTAACCTCACACTATCAACTGTGATTCTCTTTTAACTCACTTCTATTAGCAATCTTTTAATGAAAATATATTAAAAAACAAGGCACAAGGAGCCTGTCAACATTAGATAATATGATCTGTAATATGTGTGGTCAAGCTCTTCATTCTGATTTTACGAACTCTGTGAAAGTTCCATGTATGATTTTGTTAGCCTCAGGAATTTACTTTTTTATATTATGTTGTTTATAAGCAATTAGAATACAATCTAGTTCTTCTTGGATTCATGCTGCTAAAGGCTGGGTCTTTTCTATTCAGAATTCTGATTATTCACAGTCATGGCCTTGAATACCTTTTTTATAATTTTTCAGTGAAGTTAGGACTTGAAAACACTTCGGTGCTATTAAACAATTATTTTTAAGTGACCCCAAGTTGCCTATATTTAAGTTTTTCATGATTCCATTGGCAGTAAGCATGTACTTATATAAACTGTTTATAACTTCGAATGGTCTTTTAAATAGGTACTGGTGGTGCTGATGCTTACCTCTGCTAGAGATCCTGGTATTGTTCCACGTGCTCCACATCCACCAGAACCTGAAGATGTTATGGATTCTGCAAATTCACCTGCTGAATGGGGTGGTGGACAGACACCACGATTAAGATTACCTCGAACAAAGGACATGCCTGTCAATGGGGTGGTTGTCAAAGTCAAGTACTGTGATACTTGTATGCTATATCGCCCACCACGTTGCTCTCATTGTTCAATTTGTAATAATTGTGTTGAAAGATTCGACCACCATTGTCCTTGGGTTGGGCAATGCATTGGACAGGTATTTGACCTCAACTAGCATTGTTGGCCAGTCAATTGACATTTAAGGGACACTATCATCTTTTATTAGACACTCTTAGTCTTATGATTACTTCTCATGCTAAAAAGTGCGCTTTCTGTTTTTTAGTTTTAATTTTTTCATGTTTTAAAATTTGGTAGAATTTTATGTTTTTGGCTTAAGGAACTACTTGTATGCCTTATTACATGCTTACCTTTTCTGACGCCTTTTTACTTGCATGAAAAGCAGATGAAACTCTCTTCTGTTTGTTCAGCACACTCGTTGATTTCTTTATTAGATCAAAATACAGTTGAACTAGTCATCTGGGTATTGATCAAGATAATGCCTATTCTGAATAAACCGAGTGTTCTTAACATAGGAAAACCTTTTTATTGACAAATTTAAGAACAAATTTCTTACATCTACCATATCATGTAGAAATCAGGATCATGGATTTTTTCTTTTGTTGAGTCACTTCATCTGAAGGTTTGGAGGGGAAGTTTGTGAAATAATTGTAGATTAGCATGTGAAAAGGGACTGATCATTGTTGGTAGAAGAGGAACTGATTGAAGTAAATATTTAGTTATAGGACGTCAAGAAAGATGGTGACCAACTTCCAATTGCATTATTTAGAACAAGGTGAACTGTTGACAATACTCCATCTACCTGTACAGATTTCTTAAAAGAAAGTGATACCACTTATATTCTAGAGAAAGTAGTTTTTGTTTCTGAAAGATCTTTTGAACTGAATTTTCATTGACATTTCTCAAAGATCCTGATATCTAGGAAATTGTATTTATTATTTTCATTTAATATTCTGATAAATATTAATTAATTACATAGTGGTTTTCCTGAATGAGATGGAAGGATTAGACATCATAGTGATTCAGACATACAAGGATAATAAAGACATATGAGATGAGAAAATAGTCGGGTAACTTTTATATGGTATAAATATAAGAGATTATACATAAAGATCACTTTTAAATATGGAAGCTGCATGGCAGCTTTATAATCTTAAATGAGCATTACTTGCAGAAAAAATTTAGTGAGAGCTATAATCCATTATTAAATTTGCTTTTAATATGTAGTATTAAATAACTGGATTATTATTAAAATATTAATAATTGGATTATAATATTATAATAATATGTAGTATTTTGTACATTGCCAAGCTCAGAAATTAAAGATTAAACCCTAACCCCCATTACAGCAATACACTTAGTGCTCTGTTAATGGTTTTCTTCAACCCCCCTGTAAACCAGTAGCACTATTTGGCCACCCAAAACCATCCCGATACAGATTTTCAACTAAGCAAAAACCAGAGTGACAAAGAAAGGGATTTTCTATCCCCACATACACGTACCATATCAAAATGCAGCCTATTCACCATCGGCTACTTTATCTGCCTGAACAAAATACAGAGTTGCAAATTTTTTACCAAAAACACTAGTGTTGTCCATAGCCTAAGGGCCACCTTTGTCTACCCTTGCCATTCCAAAATACAGTACTTCAAAACACCACCCACAAAACACCATTGCTGCCTCTACACCCATCATCATTCTTCACCACCTTTTCCAGCTTCAGTTGCAAGATGCACACGTACTCCATTGCGACGCCAAGTCCTATTTCGCCCTGGCACCACTGGTTGCACAACCTCCCTGTTTGCCATTCCAGTGCCCTGAGCTGGTTATTCCTGTTTTTTTTTCAAATCCTCACATGCCACCCATCTTTTCTGGAGGTACTTCTTGTTCAGAATAGCAGGCCAACAGATGAATGGGACGAGCCTAATTTCTTGTGCCATCTGAGGATCTTCTATGACCCATCTTTTCTGGAGGTACTTCTTGTTCAGAATAACAGGCCAACAGATGAATGGGATGAGCCTAATTTCTTGTGCTATCTGAGGATCTTCTATGCTCTCCGACACATCAAAACCTCGACCTGGGACCGCCCATTCGAAAATGTGCTCAATCCCCTGGAGCATGTCCTCCATGACTAAACTCTACGATGCTCATTTGGTTACATGGCGTCCTCTGCAATTACCAGTGGCCAACCAAACACCTGACTGATGATGTCAAGGTTGATGCAATACCTGTGCTTTGCCATGACAAATTCCTCCCCCAACAGCTTCAAAAGAACTTTCAGAACTGCCTTGTTTTTGCGTCGACACATTCGCTTCAGCCTTGGCATCTTCACATCACGAAAGAATCCTTGCTGCTGCTTAGTTGTTAGCAGGGTAAATGTGGTTTCCATCCTCACTGTCACACCCAGACCAGAGACATGCAAAGGTAAAATTCCTTTAAAACAACAGAAAACGTCATCACCTGTATGCCTTGAGAATTGCATTTCAATAATTACATTCCCTCTGCCACATTAAATTCATCATTGGTGTGATATATGCCATCGCTGCCCGATGCAAAATTGAGATTATGGAAATTTTTCTGACACCACTCGCCTACTTCAAAAGTTAGAGCCCATTTGGATATAGTACATCTGTCACTTCATTGCCTTGTCTAAGTGTGTGAGAAACTTTGAATTTTTCAAAGTATGGTAGCTTTCTTTGGATAGTATTGATAAATTTTTGGAGCTGCCAAGCTTGGATTGATCCTGCATTGATCACATTTACTACTACTAAAGAGTCCCCTTCCAAGTGTAACCATCTGACACCCATCCTTCATCCCATTCAAATAGCGTGTAGTGTGGCCATAGCCTCAGCTATATTATCTGCCCCATCCCTGATACGTTTCGCTTCCAAGCTCAAGATGCTCCCTCAACAATTCTGAGCAACAAATCCAATCCCAGATGGTCCCGGGTTGCCCTTTGAGGCACCATCAAAATGAATCTTTATCCAACCCTCATCAGGATGAATCCATTCGATTTCATTATCATCACGCACCTTAGAGGCTGGATGCACCCAGCTGAGCCCATTAACGGGTCTGCCATTGTTGTTATTGAATGCTTTATGGAGCCCTTCTTTCATTGTTTTTCCTTGTAATTTAATGCATCTTTATATGAACATGTTCAAATTTCAAATTGACAAATCGATATTGACCTATGTTTTTGTATGTACTTAAAATGAGGCATCTTTGTATTTTTTTGAGCATCTCATGAATGTTTAGATGGTTTAGTGCATTTCAAGTTGCTTAGAGCTAGCATTTATCACATTGTGGTCAAGATTTTTGGTTTTTCTAACTAATTGTCTCCAAAAATTTGAAGTAAAATATAGGGATTATCATTAATTATTTGTAATTTTTGTTATACCCCAAGCCTAGCAAAGTGAGTACAATGTGCAATATTTAGCGATTTACTGATTCTTCATATGATATTTTTTTTGGGATGCAGAAGTTAACGAAGGAAGAATCTTCATCTTTAATGCAATTTCACGTTTATTAATTTTTGGCCTGTTTGTTCTTTGTTTAATTCATGTTTTGATATTTATAATCTTTTGTTTTACAGCGGAATTATCGCTTCTTCTTCATGTTTGTTTCTTCGTCCACTGTCTTGTGCATTTATGTCTTTGCAATGTCGGCATTATATATCAAGTTTCTCAAGGATGATCACCGCAGCGTTTGGCATGCTCTGAAACACTCTCCAGCATCTGTTGTTCTCATGGCTTACACATTTGTTGCTGTTTGGTTTGTTGGTGGACTTACCCTTTTTCATCTGTACCTCATAAGCACAAATCAGGTTTGCAATTATGTCTGCGCAAAAAATCTTTATGCTCATCTTAAATTCTTCTCTGAATGCACGCTGTTCGAGGTGGAATATTTCCTTTAGTTTTCAAAGCCATTGCTTGCTTGCTTATTGATGTTCAATGAAATGAATACAAAAAGATAATGATTGATTCTTCCATTAATGTATTGTAATATATCGAGTTGCTGTCTATTTGGAAATAATCTATACAATTTTTTTTGCTTTATTTGTTTCATGCTTGATAAAAGCTATAATAAAATCTTATCATGATTGTACATTGGAAATTATAACATTATGGTCAACTGCTGTATTTAATGTTGACGCCGTGGTGCGCTGTTTTTTATTTAAATATAATAGAAAACATTTTCCTAGCATTCTCTAGTCGCTTATCATATGTTTGTATTTTATTTTGCATAGATTTTCTTTAATGAATGAGTATTTAAAAAAAATGCCAAGTATCAATGAGATTTAAATGGGTTGCTGAGCTTGAGACAATTTGTTTTCTTTAGTTTTGGCATTTGCCAAGTCGCAAGTTTTAAAACTATGTTCTTGCCATAATGACTCAAATTCTATGGGTATGTTAGTTTTCCTATGTAGTTGCTATCAGTCACAAGGTGTAGAATGAAAGTACTGCATGGAGTATCAAAAAGTGCAAAATTAATGATCAATCATGCACTTTTTATTAGGGTTATTGAGTTTTGTGATCCACAATGCTATAAGGAGATCAACAATAGAG
Source organism: Cupressus sempervirens (assembly GCA_028749045.1). Taxonomy (NCBI): domain Eukaryota; kingdom Viridiplantae; phylum Streptophyta; class Pinopsida; order Cupressales; family Cupressaceae; genus Cupressus; species Cupressus sempervirens. The sequence goes on along the minus strand of CM053783.1, from coordinate 668,669,840 downwards.
ATGAACAAAAGACTATGAAAGAGAAACATAGTTCTTTGATAAAGTGTGATACCTAGGAGTTGGAGCAATATTTGCAAGGAGATAATAATTGTTAAACGCAAAGTAATTTTGCAGGAGCAAATTCTTTCAGATGACTATATTGGGAGATATAAGGTTCGTATGGTTTCTGTTTGACTCTCTCAAAAGTAGGTGTTGACTATTGGGATACATGCCTCTGTTATTTGGACACGATGAGTTTGCATTGTTCTTGTTCTTGTAGTTGGATTTGAATGGGAGATGCATCTGGTAGATGTTTAAGTATACTTTGCTAAGTGCTGATCTTTAGGAGGAGATATATAAGGAATAACCACTTGGATTTGAGAAGCATGAGAATTGAAGCTTTTGTGAAGGCATAGGAAATCAGTGAACGGGGTGAAGTTAGTACCGTGAGAATGCTATGGCAAGGTATGTAATTCCTTTCTATTTTGTGGCTTTCCCAAGTGAAAGTTTGACGGTCCATAATGTACACATTAAATGTGATGACTGTATCATGCTTTTTTTTTTGATTTGCAATAAGATTGATTTTATTAAGACTGGGAGGGGCTTGCCCCTAAGCAAGGATGGAAACAAGGGTTCTATCATCCTATCATAAGTCCATAAAAGACTGAAAATTGAACATAAAGACACCCCCCCCACCCCTCCCAACAAAAGAAAAAAAAAACGAATAAGATCTATTTGCCTATCTTAGAATGTGACCTAAGGACCATTCCCAATTTCTTTGGGCATCTATCCTTCTTTTGCTTGACTACTTGCGAACCCTCTTCAACTTTTGCAGCCTTTGATTGCCAATGCATTAAACAAAAACCATCATTTTCTTCACTTGAAACCACCTCGTCCTTAGCGCTATCTGTTTGCATTAGATTCTCCTGCATTGTTTGATCTTTCACTTTGCATTTCTCTCTTCTAGCAGGCGTGTCCACAAACAGTCATACCCATATTATGCGGAAGGGTTGCCGCTCTCCTTTAATTCCCTTACACGAAGAACATGAGGAGCCTTTGAATTTTGTGATCTATCCTCCACAACAACCTTAGAGAAACTTCGTTGTTTCCGGTCTTCTTTCCCATTGTGTAATGCTGAATAGATGCATTCTTCCACCATGAAGATGCCTTTATAGCTCTCTCCATCAAGCACTATGCTGCTACATGCCTTGTTTAGAAACACCTCTCGCATCTGAAGGGAATCCCTTCACAATCCACCATTTAGATCCAGCATCCCTTTAAAGATTTGGTTGAGATTTTTGCCAGAAAGCCCTCAAAAACATCCATATCCACTAAAATATGGGCAAAGGTAGAATGAAGGAGATTTGCAGAACTATCATCTATCATAAAAAACTCACACAAATAATTGCCAATAGTTTCAAGAAGAGAATCAAACCAGAGATGTAAAGATAGATTAGGGAGACAAACCCATATATGAACCTTATCAAAATTCTCCCTAACTAGACAGAAGTTCGGATGCGAGGGTTTCAACATCAAAGCAAAGTTATTCTCCCAACTCCAGAAATGTTCACACAGAATCTTGTTTCTGTCCTGAGTAGATTCAAAAACAACAACAAAAAAAATCCTTTCGCCATATGGTAGATTTGAACATCCCGATCCAAAATAGGCTCCCAATTTTTTGAAATCCAATTATGAAGTGCTTGCAGACTTGCCCATATGTCTTGGAAATGCCCTATTAAGCCCAACTCAGAAAAAATAGAGAGATTATGTATAATTGACGCCTCCTCAACGTTTACATCTATCAATATCTTCTTCCTTGACAAATGAATAGAAGAGTTTGATCTACTATCCTACAAGCCCATTTGTAGCCCCGACCTGCCTGTGCAGTGGTCATAACTTGTGCCCAACATTGCATTCCTATTTGACAGTGCCATAAGGTCTATTAATCTTGGTTGAATCGCAATGCCTGTGTGGTGAGGCCACTGCCCCTTCTGCCTGACAAACCCAACATGTGCACCACCCCCTCCATTTGCGGTTGCAAAAAATTCCAACCCTACCCAAGGTCAGCAACAAGCCGACACTCAGCCCTGGACGAATCCCCTTTCAAAAACTGAAGGCTTGGTTTCTCCATGTGGATTTTAAGACTAACCTAGTCTACCATTCGGCCACGATCCACCAACCCTTCTCTAGTTGCTGTCTAACTCCTCCTCTGTAGGTCCCTGTCCGCCATTATACGCCCTCTGATCACCACCCAAACCCTATTGGTGAGCTCTAAAGACTTCACACAGCTTGGAAGCACCATTTCCAAACTTTGAAAATCGTATCGTGCTTGTTGGTGTGCTCTATGTTGACGACAAGATTACTATTACATATAGTATCTCTTTTATACACATTCTTGAGGCTGATTTGTAGAATGTCTTTTGGATGTAGGCTTGGGCTTTATTTAGAATTATTGTTGTACTCATGATTTTAGATGGAAGAGAGAATTTTAGTCTCCTAACCTAAATATGTAATGAATTTACTAAAGTAGTTAAGGTTGGTGCATGGCTTGTAAGTTTTGTGTATTAGTTTGGAGTTAACTTGGTCATAATCTATGAATCCTTAGGTGAATGCCATGTTCAAGCAATTTGTTGGGGGCCCTTTTTATGAGTCATACTATGTTGAATCTTGTGCTTCTAGTTATCATGGTATGTAGGTTTGCAAATAGCTCAAGTAAAGCCTATGGAAATGGTTGAGGTTTTTGAGAATTATTTTCTTCAGTGTTTTTTTTTTGGTAACGGCTAAACACTTCTTTCGTAGAGCTATGAACTGATGAGGTCACAATTTGTGGGTGTCATCCATGATATACAATTAAACTATAACAACCCATTAGGATATGAAACTTGATGGAATGAACCCATGTCACAAGATTCACTAAGCTTCAAGCATGAAATGTGAATTTTGGCAAACATTAAACTGATATATAAAATGTTAAACTTAGCTGGAGATTTGTACAAAAAGCATGTAACATGTTTTTTTACTAAAATAGTTTTTTGAAAGTCTTTTTTGAAGGGATCTTGAAAAGTATTTTTAAGGTTGTAGAAAATAAGATGCAGTGACATTGTGTGAAGAAGATTGAGCCATCAGTAGGAGTAGAGCATCATCAAGTTACATTTGTTGCATGAGTCCTAATCTTTCATGGTTTTCTTTTAAGTGCCATATTTGCCCATGTTGAGAGGCATTATCTCTACCACTTTGCCTTGAAGCCTTACTATATAATAGTCTTTTGGCGGTTGAATGGCTTTGCCTTCCACATTGTCTAATACTTGCCAATTTCTGCCAAAAATGCCTTTTGGATGATCCCTTGGCAAAGAACTTTGCCATGTCTTTTTACTTAACAACATTTAGCAAGTTCACCGAAAACGTCACAAAGATATTTGTATTTACATGATAGCAATGAGTTTTCCTTAGAAGCTCCTCTCCTAAAACCATTTTAACAAGAAGGAGAACCAAGTAATGCTTTGTACAAAAGACACATTTCAAACTCTTCTCTATGACCTCCTTAATGAAGGTCATCTGTGTCTTCGTATAGACCAAATACACGAGCGTGTCCATTATCGCCTTTTTCACAACACCTTGAAATATGTATTGGGCAAAACAATTTTTTGCAATGCTGTTAAAGGTAGTGCAAAGCAAACCTTTCCGTACCAAGGCATTATTTAGATCATTAATGGTGACATCATTATTCGTTAGTCCCAATCAATTTCTATTTGTGTCAAATTCTTTAAATGTCATTTAAGGGCGATGTCTTTTTGAACTTTTTTGTCCTTCATTGCAATTGCTTGTTACAAAATATCTCATCCACACAACCCTATATTCTCTCGTAACATCTAGGCACAACTTCTCTCTTTCAAATTTCTCTTACGTATTTGACAATTTGTGCAAATTCGATGAGGTAAAATTTCTCCCTTTTGGGGCGTGGTGGAATGATTATCTTATTTTTAAAACTATTTTACATATAAAATTTAATAAATATAAAGTATTTTAATTAAAATTTAGCAATTATATTAATATTTAATCTTAGTTACACTGCCCTAGGGAATGAAGGACAATGGAATAGGGGGACAAAGGGGCCTTAATTTGGGGACGGTGGGGGACGGGAAGGGTTGTATATACTATATACTATACATATGGTAGTTAAAATGCTAGTTATGAAATGATGTATTGCAATATAAGACATAAAAATGTAAAAGAGTAAATACTTGAACATTGCATTGAATTGAAACATCGAACATTGAACATAAATAGTTGAATGAGTAAATAGTCAACACTGGGACGTCCTCCTATCCTTGATGGAGGTGGCGGAATCTGGTGGCTCTGTTGGTCTCCGAGACGTAGGGCACTATGTATAATTTAATATATTTAAAATAAGGCAAGAGCCTACATCACAACGGTAAATTGTGAGCCTCTCATTTGGCAGGTCTTGGGTTTGAGTCTACTCAAGCTTAAACACATAATAATAATTAATCTCAACAAATAATAAAAAATAAATAATAAATAATCTAGGCTTTGGCCCATTACCTATCAATTTTTGTTTTGTTTCAAAAATAAATTTATCATCTATATGAAATACACATTTTTTGGGGTATGGACCACCAAAGGGGTAGCTCTCTATATCAATTTGTGAAAAAAATGCTACATTGCATGTGATGGAGATTATTCCATCTGCCATTTCTTGAACTTTTTCAATCTCAAATCAGGAAAATAAATCTCCATAGACCCATAAATTTGCCAAAGGCTCACATATCACATTTTCCAATTCCCTCACTAATCAGCTCAAGAGCTTGCACAACTATCTGCTTCTTCTTGATGGCTAGAGCATCAAATATACTTGCAATGAAACTAATTGGATATGGCATTTACCACATCCCGAATGAATTCTAGCTTGACCAAGAAATTAGGAAATACCATGGTGCAATGTATAAATGCTGTGGCTCAAGTGGAGTTTGTGAAGAGAAGCTCCATTAACACTCCATCTTGAATGTGCTCTACCCCAAAGGGACTGTTCTCCAATAACCTGTTTTACTGTAATTTTTATTCCTTCTTCCTCTGTTTTAAACTACCTACTGAACTGCTGCTCCATTGTTATCTCATGGCAGATATAATAAATACCTAATATTTTACAGCCAATCATTGTCCTATTGCCTCTGCCCTCTTTAAACAAGAGTACATGTTTAAAGGTTAAACAAAGGGTAGGAGAGAACGCACTTACTATCCAACATTATTGGCCTTTGAATGGCTGTTGTGTATAGCCAAATAGCAGTTTCATGACTGCCCAAAATGGACAGTATGCAGCCCCAAGAAATTCTTGTCACCCCACTGGCATCTTGATCGGGGTGCACAAAATATTTGGATCATCCCAACATTGCCACGACAGCTTTTTCATAGCTAGACTAAGATCAGTTGCAAGAGAGTAGTTTCTCCTTATCCACTATCTCTGCCAAATCTTTTGTTAAAGAATTCATTTTTTGGACAAGGTCCACAAACATTCTCCTTTTTTGTTCTTGATGATGAAACCAGCTCCCACAGGGCATACATTGACTTTAGCTGTACCGTCAAAATTGAGTTTTTATCTCCCTTCATCCGGCACAATCCATTTAGCCTCATCTGTTCTTGAGGCTTTGTTCAATATGTTTCCCTCCAAAAAGGTTTTAATTTGCCCTATCTCTTCTGTATCATATTATCCCAGCTTGTTGAATGTGTCTAATTTTATGTAATACGTTTGATTTCACCACTTCACAAATGTCCTTTTCAATTTTTCGGAAACCACCTATTAAGCTCCTTCCAAATCTGCCATACAAGCATCAAAGGGACAACTAGTTAAATATCTCCTCAACTATCTCTACCATTTTTTTTTTTCTATTAGAGATAGAGAATCAACTGTTTACAGATGCAAAGAACTCAAAAACTGGATGCCAAACTACATCTAGCAACTTCTAGCATCCTGACAAGAGACTTCAACAACAAGTACAGCCTTTATGAATAAAATGGTACTGCAGTTACACTATAATAGTTACAGGCGTAAGTAATTACACTGTGACAACTAAAGACCAACTGTACATGTCTGTAATAAAGGGCAAAAAGATCTTCACGAAAGAAACTCAACAATCAGTCCCATCCATCATTAACATTGCTTCTGAAACTAACATTATTCAAATTCTAACCATCTCCATAGAAAGCACTTTCCACTGGGTTGCTGGTTTTGACTTCCTCGTAGTTGTTGTAATCAAATTGAGTATCCTCCTGCTGAGCAGTGACAGGGTGTTCATGACTGGAAAGATCACCAAGGTGAGTAGGTCTGGTGGCAACGTCAGTATCAGCATCCTGCTCCTGAGAGACAGAATTGGACATCTGGATGTCTTCTTTGAACAGCAACATGTTGCCTTCTCTCAGCAACTCCAGGAATCTTTCCATGGCACTTCTATTACGGCAATGACCTGTGAGGTAATGAGAGTATGGGTGAGTTTCAAAAAAAACCAGTAAGGTCACGTTGTCTTCCTTGAAATATTTCCTCATTCCTTTGCTTCCATATGAACCACAGAGCAAACCAAAAAGCATTTAACTTCATATCAAATACCTCAACAGAACCAGCAAGAATTTCATGCCAAGAAGGACCCGGCTTATGATTCCAGTTAAAAGAGTTGCCAAAAAAGAGAGACCAAACCTTACCTGCAAATTTGCACTCAAAAAAAGGTGCTCAAAAGATTCAAAACAATGACACAAGGAGCAAACAATGGACTGTTTACCAGTATTAGAAAGGAAAGATCCCAAAGGAAGTTTTTAAAGTATGAGGAGCCCTCTGAAACAGACTTTTTTAGGTTCAACATGTGAGTGCCAAAAAAGTTAAAAAATAAATTGCCATCTAGAACATGACCAATCAATAGCCCACACCTGATTAATTCTATCGGATATCCAAACTATGATTAAGAAGTTTGTAATCTGCCTGCTAGAAAATTCACCAAGAAGTTTACCATCTTGCCAACGAACCTGCTCCAAAAAATGATGAGACTTTTACCAGGAAAAAGAGAACCAAGACCTTTACTAACTAGAGTATAGGTCTTCTTTTGAGAGTTAGGAATATTGAATTTGCTTTGAATCTCCTCCCAAGAACCCATCTGGTTGCTAATAATAACATCCTGTAGCAGAGAAATGCCTTTTTTGTTCCAAATTTTAGCTGAACAACATTGAGTTAAGACCAAAGGCTTATCATTAAGATAAACAGCCCACCATAAAGATCTGTCCTTGACAGAATAGTAATATGGATTCTTGCCTACAACATACCTTGGATGAATCAACAGTCTCACCTAGGTCCAAGCTTTCCAAATAGATTGGAAGATTTTTGAGCCAGCCACTCTAACCTCAGAATCCCCTAGAGCAATGTCTATCAAAGGAACATTCCCCCAGTGCTTACCTTTCTTAATAACACACCTAACTAGATTGTTTCTAACCAAGACTTTCCAAGGCTCATTGCCAACAAGAGAGTTGAGAATCCATTTGGCAGCCAGAGCAGTTCCTTGCTTTTTGATATCTGTCATGCCCAAACCCCCTAGAATCTTAGGGTAGCAACACCATTCCCAATTCACACCGTGTCTCTTCTTATTCCCCAAGCCATCCAACCAGAGAAAGTGTCTCAGAGTCTTTTCAAAAATTTCACTCTGATATCTGGCAAACAACCTAGAAGAATCATAGTAGACAGTATGAGAGGAAAGGACCTTTTGAACAACTTCAGCTCTCCCAGCAATTGACAACATACGAGTCTGCCACTTTAAATGTTTGTTCTCAATCTTATTATAAACCCAGTTCCACATGTCCTTCAGAGAGGGCTCAACAGAGAAGGGAATACCAAGTTATCTCACAATGTGGTTGAGACCAACCCATTGATTCTCTTGATTCCTAATCCACAAGGTATCTCTACCATTTTTACACAGCCAACTAAGAAAAAATTCTAGCAGACCGAGACATACCACAGAATGCTCCAAGCGAGTTACTGTTGTATCCAATTCAACCACTTCGATAGGCATGTCAATAATAAATGGTTTGTAGTTTCTTCGTTCTCTTGACAAAGTATACACCTGTTTGACCTCTGAATTTTGATATGTTACAATAATCTTTTTGTGGAGCATCATGCACAAGAATGCTCCAACTTTCAACAAAATGCTTTTATGCTAACACAGCTTTGTTGGCCATACACTTAATTCCCCTTGTACGTTTTTAATAGCTACACTAGATTACCTCATCTTCATCCTCAAATATCATTAGTCTACACTCAGCTAAAATTTGGGAAAGAATCAACTTATCATTCTCCAGTATTGTGAGACAATCAAAACTTTTCCAATCAAAATTATCCTTGGTACAATTGTTTGTTTTATTACATAATCTATTACCTATGTCCCAAACACCTGGATTACATTACCAATCCAGTTTGTTGAGACAAAGGAGTTTGAAAATGGAGCACAAGTTTTCCATGAGTATACCAGAATCAACCATTTTTCTGTTATCTATTTTTCATGAGAGATATTCAATGATCACCTTTTGGATGTCCTGTAGAAACTTCCAAATGGGAGATTCGTTGTGTTGCTATTGCAATATCCTTCAGGGCTTGAGATTATCCAAATATTTTCTTTGCAAAATGCTACACCATAGTATTTCGGGTTCCCTGTACATTTTCCAACTCAACTTGGCCCCCAAAGCCAAATTTTGTCTTTCTATATTCCTCAACTCCAGTGCCAACACTACTTTTACAAGCGTCATTGGAATGGATTAACGGTATTTGTTTTGCATCCTTAGACCCGCCCATTAGAATTTTCTTCAGGTAATCTTTCATGCTTGCACAGGCTTGTGATTTTGAAACTTGACATCACATATATTAGGACAAGGATTTAAGCATAAGGATGCTACTTGCTATTAAAAGCCATTTGACTCTCCATGCTATTATTTGGTTCTTGTTAATAATTGTCTCCTCCTAGTGCACTGACCTGGAAACACCGTTGAATAAAAGAGCTCCCAGATTGTTGCAGGGAAGTTCTGAGATTAGGAATCCCAATAGATTCAAAATCTTTTTTTGAGTCACACCTTTTGGTTTTGAAGAAAAAGATTTCACACTTATTTAATATCTGGCCTGACACCAAAGTGTTAGTCTGCAAATTATATTTGACAACCTCGATCTCTTTTAAAGTTGTCTCCCTCAATAGCAAGGTGTCATCTGCAAATTGGTCATGTGTGAAAAAATTGATGCCATCCACAATCCTTGTATGCTTCCATATTCTTGCTGAGCCAAGGTGTTTAAAGTGGCATCCCATGGCCTCAGCCATTATTACAATGAGAAATGGGGACAATGGATCCCCCTGTTGAAGCCCTATATGTGGCTTCAAAAAAACAACACATCAAATCATTGACCAAAATCGAATAACAAGGGATCAAAATGCAAGTGTAAGTGATATCCAGCTAGTCTTTTTTGAAACCAAAATTTCTCATGATAGCCATTAGAAAGTGCCAATGAATTCTTTATATGCTTTGCTGATGTCAAGCTTTATAAGCATACATTTTATCTTTTTTTAAAGTGATTGTGTGGAAGGCCTTAGAGGCAGCAATAATACTATTAGTGATCTCCCTTTCTAGTATCAGCCCATTTTTCTCTTCTGAGATGACCAGTCCCTGTAGCTTCTTAGGTCAATTACCCAGTGCTTTTGCTACCATCTAATATGTCATGTTAACAGCGGTATTAGTAATATCTCTCAGAAATCTTTCCCTTTTCTTAATGTTCTCAACCAAATGCCATACATCCTCATTAAGAAAATGCCAGCATACTTGATAGAATTCTGCAGGGATCCCCTCAAAATTGAGATGATATTGGCTGTTCTGATCTCCTTTGAGAAAGGGGCTTTGAGCATGCAATTTTTCTCTTTTCTGATATACAACAGGATTTTTGATAGAATTTCATGTTCCTCTCATGAAGTGCGGGGTCCTGTGTTGCCAATAGAGAACTGAAATAATGTATTCCCTCCCCTTTAATTTGGTCCTTATCTTGAATTACCTTTTAATCTGCTAATTTAACTTCATCTACAAAGTTTCTCACTTGCCTAGATCTAGTGTGTTGAAGAATCTGGAATTGGCATCCCCTGCACTTAGCCATGTTTATGAGCTTTATCTTGCCAACATAGCTGTTCATGCGTGAGCCATTCTGCATATTTAGCCTTAAGCTCTTTCTCTGTTTGGAAATCGTTAGTAGACATCTTCTATTATCTTATATTTGATGACTTTGTCATTTAAAATTCCCAGTTTCGTTTCCAATTATTTTTTCAAAAGAAATGTTTTTAAAACAGTCTTTGTTTCAGCTTTAGAGCTTATCTTTTATATGTTGCAGTTTATAAATAAAACGGAAGTTAACAGTGCCAATCACCTTGGCTTTCTCCTGCCAGCTTTGCCTGATATTTTTGACCAATGAAGGGTCTTGCCACCACATAGATTCAAATTTTAAATAGGCTTTGGCCTGCTTTAAACTTAATCACAAATCCAAAAGGACAGGAAAGTGGTTTGAAAAATTGGCAACATGCTTGACTCAAAATAGTAATCATTTCCTATCCACCAGAGGCCAAGCAAAAATCTATCCAAATGCTCTAAAATATTTGTAAAATCTTCTCTTCCATTGGTCTAGGTATACCTTCCTTCCTATGGGATACTATCTACCACCATGATATTGTCAATAATTTTTCTGAAGTGCAATATCACTTTATTTAGTCCACTTTTCTTGCTTAGCTATAATATGACATTTAAATCATCTCCAAGAATTCCCTTATTGTTGTTTAGGTTGCAGATCCAGATTTGATAAAGCCCATGTCGTTTATTTTTACTCATTCTAGATTTAGCCATAAACATTGAATAGGGGGAATTGAATATCTAGAATCCTACTTTTAACCAAACACTTAATGTAGTTGTGTTGGAAATATAAGAGGAGTAACTGAGAGGGGAAGGGTGAATCAATTACCACTAAAATAAATCCTAGATCCCTTGGATGTCACTACAAAATTAACTATGAAAGCTGAACTCTGCTGATGCTCGACAAACACACAAAAATGTTGTAACTCGGTAAACACTAAGAAATGCTCAGCAAATACTTAACATGCAAATCTTAAGATGTTAATTGTGATTAATATTATTTTTAACTTAGTTGCAAACACATAAGAGAAATAGCATGAACACATTTGACACCTGGATTTAACGTGGAAACCCAATTTGGGCAAAATCACCAATTGCAACTAGTTACTGATTTTCACTCTTTTGAAGTGAGCCCTGTTAGGAGCCAACCTTGTTAAAGGTTACAAAACACACTGTTAGGTGTGACCTTGTTAGATGATTTAATCATCCTGTTAGGAGCGGCCTTGTTAGAGGTCTTTAGACACTTAAATAGAAATGCCACCTTGTTAGAGGATTTACAAATAGCTGTTAAGCGAACTCTGTTAAGAGATTTAGATCACTGCTACAATGGTTAGAGAGTAACAATGAGATGACTTAATTTCTGATGCAATTGAATTGCTGATTACAGATCTCAATTCTGGCTTGTATACTTGATCCTTCTTGATCGAATATATCTTTTCAGCTTCACAAGGATAATCTGCTTTATCCTTCTAATTTGCTTCCTCTTAGCATCATTAGATCTTCAATTATCTTCCATGCCTTCACACGTCTTCAATCTCAACTTGACCATATATTTATATCTTTCATATTGTCAAGTCGGCTAGAATATAACTTCAAATAATTAATATTCATCTCCTTAGTCGGCTAGAACCAACAGATAAATCAATTGAACTTAATATGCCAAACAAGAAAATCCTTCGTTAGCCGACCCTGCTCAGTCAACACTAACTCATAAACGATTTTCCTGAGTTAACCAAGTGAACTCGGTCAACATTGCATATTCGCAAAGTTCCTTTGGTAACCGAGTGAGCTCGGTTAACACTGGTTCCATCCAACATTTCCTTCATTAACCGAGTGAGCTCAGTTAACACTCATCTTCTGCAAACTTTCCTTTGGCGCTCGAGTGAACTCAGTAGATATTGCCTTCTGAACTAGGCCAACTTTGGAACGCTCGACAGACATAGAAAACTGTCTTCAATGCTCGAGAGAGCTCGACATACACTAACTGGTGATGATATGACATTTTGTGTAACATCAAGGACAATACACAATTAATCAATTGTTTCAACAAGTTGTGGTCGACTTCTAATACTTTTATATCAACACTATTTGGGGACCACAGAATCCCTAATTCATTGGCCCAACCTCAAGCATTATGGAAGGAGCTTGCCCAGTGAGGACAAAAATTTAAAAAACGTTGCACCTGGAGCACAATGATGTCTATTGTTGGCTTGTCAATATGTTGCTTAATCAAACATTGTTAGGGATGATAAGCCCTTGACATTCCATTGGCCACCTTTATTGCCCTCCAAGGGAGAGCTTGGTTCCCTTGAATTGAAGGGAATTCGTGATACTAAGGGGACCATTTTCATTAGCTTCCCCTTCCCTTTTCTTATTATTTTGTTTTTCTTCCTCTCTCCCTTGAGTTTTTTCGTAATGCCCTAGCTCCTGACTGACTTATACATCTAGTGATCTAGTGTCGATTGCCCCCAAGCCATCAAAATCAATAGAATTGTCCTCCGATTCATCCACCTCTGAATTTGCCTTCTCGGTCTATTCAACTTCCTCAACTTGGTTGTTGTTGATTGGTGTATTTTCCACCACATATCACATCTTCACTACCCTATTTGAAATAGTTTGTTGAGCTTCATTCACTGTCCTAGGGCTTGCCTCATTCCAGGGAACTCCACCTTTGTGCTTTCGAATCTGCTCCAATCACCGTTCCTTCTATTTCAATAAGACCGGTAGAATCTCCCTTTGGCCCAAAGAATCTATCAATACCAATCGCTTTTGATGTTTGGCTCCTCGGAGATGAGGAATGAATTCCTTTACGAGGTTCCTTTGGCTTTCTAGTTGGAGGTTCAATTGCCTATTTTCCATAGACTCTACGGGCATTTGCTTCCTTTCCTTTGTCAAGAGAAATCCACGAAAAAACCTCTGGGAAGGAACTTGATCATATTTTTTGTTTTCTAGTTTTCATGAACCCAACCTCTTAATTTTTTTTTGTTTCAGATCTTGGATGAATGAATTGGCAAATGTGCACTGATTCCTCCAATATGCCCACAACCTTGCTTGCTTCATTTGATAAATTAATTGTTTGTGCCGAATTGTGTATCGAAGAAAAACGTTTTAACTAATTCCTCCAACATGCCCACATCCTTGCTTGCTTCATTTGATAAATTGTTTGTGCCAAATTGTGTATCGAAGAAAATCATTTCCATTTGGATTCCAAGTCTTTTGTGAGTCTATACATTTTTTCCTCTATCCTTGATTACTCATTAATGTCTATATCAAATATACTATATTTAATACGTTATAAAATTAGCACTTTAAAATATTTAATTAAATGAGCTTATTAATATTAAGTTGATTTTATAAATTGAATATTTATTTGTATTCTTTATTCTTTTAATATTATCATTTGATAAATTAAATTTAGCTTTTATAAAGCTAATTAAAATAGTTAAATTAATAAAAGGTGAATTTAATGCCATTTTTCTTCTCTGAATGTCTCCATTGCCGAATTTTATTCAAATTTTGTTGTTGCCAAACTTGATTGCGAATTCAAACCTTGTGACTTAGGTAATAATAACAACCTAGAACTTAACCATTACACTATGCTACTATCAGTAGAGTATTATTTACTCTTATTGAGGTCCATTTAAATGGCATTTGCTATTCATGTATGTATGTGTACACACACACACATCTAAGACATTATATCACATTCTAATTTTCTTTTATTTAGTCGTGTCTTGGGAAACCTTGTGAGATGACACTTCAATACTTGATTTCTTTAAAGTTTAAATATATATGGGGATCTCATTTTTTTCGATCATGTGATACTGTGTGCAAGTCTCGGACCTTTTCTTGCAATCCATAAGGCCCAAGGCAGTACAAAAAAAAAAAAGAGTTTCTGCTTTGCTGGAGGTAAGCTTGTTTGTCTTGGTAGAGTAAATGAAGCTATATGTGTGCTATTTCCTCTCAACAGAAGAAGAGCTAGCAACATGCCAAAGAAGGTTAATGTTAAGCATCCACAGCATCATTGGGCCTTTGTGTAATTTCAATTGTTATATGGGGCTTCTTTGCTAGAGTGAGTTTATCCTTTTTAATTGTCTACTCTCATAGCTTATGAGATAAGAAAATGCACTTCACTCATCCTAAGTTTTTGCAGCCTGGTCTCTACCAGACATTAATCTTAAAGCCTTTGTTAGCTAGTTGTTTGACATGGATCAGTGTTAAAAGGAATCAAGATATGCTTCCTCACTTGAAATAAGACCAAGAAGATCTCGCTCAGGTTTGGGATCACCAGGTATAATCTATGGTAGGATAGCTTCAGTGACTGATGTCTTGTTATTAACAAAGTTCCTGGTACAGGTACGAGAACCCAGTACATGGGTACAATAAATTGTTTTTGTGTTTGGGTACGTGTGTGTACACTGGATATATATTATGTTTCAATATATACAACAAATTATAGAAATATATGGAATTGTAAAATTGAAGTGTGATCACTGTATTTTATTATTTTACAGACACAAAGTTGAGGCATTCGATTTATATGATTGATGAATTTATTGGAATAATATGATTGGTCAAGATTATCATGGGTATTCTGTATGTGGTTTCCAAGGAGTGTTATTTTGGGAGGCTGATTTGATATATTTGATACAGTGCAGCCCAATTATATAGTTAATATTACTTTGTGTCAGGGTCATTCAAGTTTTTTTCTTTTTCTCAGTAACAAGTTGATTTTATTGAGGCATAAAGAACATTACATAAGGGAGTACATCAAAAGAAGCTAGTATAAGTACGATAGATTTCATTAGTGAACAATCCATCCTAAATGAGCTCTACCACCTAACCATCTTTCTGGGCTCAATAACCAATGCCTGTAACTGTTTTTAAATAATCTTTACAAACTTACAAACATACAAAGAGCCAGCGAAAATTCCTCAAAACAGAAAAGGATAAAGCCAAGGAGCATTAACACCTCTGGATCAAAACCAGTATAAAACAAAAGAGACAATGCATGGAAACATAACTGTAACTCCAATATGAGATGTTCTTTGCATGTCCTGATAACTGCCATTCTTCCAGTGAATTCCATCAACAAAAACAAGAACCAAGAATGTGTCCAGTTGGATTCAATTGGTCTTCAAATCTGCTCAAACGTATTTTTTCACCTAACCATGTTTACAACCCCAAAAATTGCAGACACATGTGCATGTTGAGAATTCTACTTGAAAATCAAAGGGAGTACAAAATCATCCACCAGGTACACTGAAACCATTACCACCCTACACAAAACATTGTCTGCCATTATTACAACAAAAAGCCAGTTGCTATTTACCCTGAAAGTTGAAACAGAGGAGAGCGCTATAGATTCATGCTTTCGCCTATAGGATTTCTATTATCCATGCTCCCCAAATTCTGGCCTCAAAACTAACATTTCTAACAACTGCCCTTAAAATGGCAGCATCCCAGCAAAACCCAGAAAACCACTAACCCTCCACGCCACCAGAGACAGAACATTTTTAGAAAAAGAGATAATCAAAAACACATTACCCACAACCCCACCAACAATCAATGCAAGGCAATGGAGAGGGGGTGGATGAAGCCCTCAATCCTTGCTCACAACATTGCGATGATTCTGGCTTCAGACCCATCTTCCTCTGCCTTGTTTGGTTCCTCTCGAGCTCTCTGCAACTCGCCAAGGTGAGCCTCATCTGCCGCTGTCCATCCAACCCTAGCTTTCATTTGAGAGATGTCTTGATCAATGATGTCCTGCACAACCAATAACTTTAGGGGAAACCAAGCCTTCCTTGCTTCTTTAAAACGCTTTTGCCTCGGATTTCCCACAAACCTCCACATGAAGGGTGTGTATTTTGTGCCTGGGATCTTCTCAATGCCAGTAGCCCTTTCCCCTTAATTAATCCCAATGCCAAGATCAACGGTGGCTAAGATCTCCTCAAGTCCTATCAAGGCTTCCACTGGTATCAATTGATGCATCACAAAACACACAATGTCCTTGCTCTTGTCCAATTGTAGTGCCCAAGCTAAAACCATTGAGTAGATGTCTGTGTTTTTTCTGTAACGGTCCTCTAGGTCACAAGTGATAAAGCATTTCACCGTAAAGCCAGTCAACCACATCTGCCCATCTGGGGTGGATGAATTTAAACATCTGTCCACTCTAATTCTCCTACTATAGCCATGGAATGGATTTTGTTGCTTTCACCATTGCAGGGTGAAGGAACACTCCATATTCACTTCACCAAACAATCTAAAACAGTAAATGCTCTGCAACTGGAGGAGCATGTGAGCATAAAAGGAAAGCTCACATAACTAAAAATAAGGGTGGTGAATGATGAAATGTAATAAATGCCGGTCACATACAACGCAGTACTACTTGGGAAAGGCGGGATCCCCGATTGCATGTTGCATTAAAGATTTTGTAGCTGTGTCTGATTGAGGTGGAATAGAGTAAATGTTAGGGATGTTTAAACTTTAATCTTCCTGGCTGACATAATTAAAATCTTCCACAACAATCTCGGACATGGTTGGGAGTTAGAGCCTAGTTCGACATTTTGTCTGCTTCCTTGCTTCCAGCTCTTTTTATGTGTGTGATTCTAAAGTCCTCTAGGGTGGTCAGCTCAAATTTTATACTGTGGATGTAGTTTTGTAAATGCCATGCATCCATGCCCCCTTTAGTGATGGTGTTGATAATAATTAACGAGTCCCCTTCAACAATTTTATTTCAATCCCCAACTTCTTTGATGCTCTAATAGCCAACAAAGGTGCTTCAGCTTCAGCAACATGATTAGTTCCATAAGGTCTATAAGGTCTGTAATTGCATCTTTGATTACGAAACCTTCCCCAGATGGTCCTGGATTCCCTTTTGAGGCACCGTCAAAATTGCATTTCCACCATCCTTCTTGTGGTTTTTCCCATTGGATTAGTGTTTTGAGTAGAAAGAGAGGAGGAATTAGCCCGGCAAGCCCCATTCATGGGTAGCTGTTGGAGTTTTTAATAGTGCTGAAGTTAAAAGATTTATGGGAACTAATTTTTGAAGAAATATTGGTCCCTCTAACTTTCGCAGTACATCAATTCTTATTTTAAGGTTCTCGCTCTAGCTATAAATATTTGTAGCAAGGATATTTTCATAGAGAATCACTTGGTGGTGGAAGTAGTACACATACTATCTATGAAATCCGTCACTATGATAATTATCAATTGGGCATGAAAATCCAAAATGCAACGTCAACTTTATTATTGGATTCAGGACTATGGATATCGTTGGCACCAAAGAGTGAAGTGGAGATATTCTTGATATCAGGGAAAAAAAAAAGTCACTGCTCATTTCTATTTCATAGGGATTGATGACTTAATAAGCACGACATGAGTAAATCATTGTGCATGACTATGATCGGAATAATAGTCATGGTGGCATGAAACCTATCAATTCAGAAGACAGTGATGAGACGGTTCCTTTGGCGAATATCAATGGCTGCATATTATACTTGTGTATTCAAGTATTCTATGAGCAAGCAATTATATATATTTGTGAGCTTTTGAGGTTTTCTGAGAAAAGATACAGGCAATTTGGTTTCAGGAGACATTGATCACTAGAGCTACCTATTGTAGGTACTCCAAAAATGTCACCACGTAGGCCTAGGTGTGCATCAAGCACCCCAAGTACGCTCTGGGTATGCAGGAGGGTATCCACAATGCACCAAATGCACTTGGGGCGCACCTTCTGCACACCTGGACCCAATGCATGTGTAAAGGGTGCAAACCTTGCAGATTATGTTATTAACAAGAGACCTATTGGTATGCTATTCCAAAATAGAGTAAATCAGTTATACACAAAAGAAGAGTTCAGATTTTAATTAAGAATGAATTCATAAATTCATTATCAACTTAGAAGTTCTTTAAAGAAGAGTTTAGAAATACATTATCGACTAGTTCTTGGAGGAGGAAAAACATGAAATAAAATGTAATTTACTCTTCATCGAGCCTGGTGAAATTTAATCAGCAGTGCATGAAATCACCAAACTGGCAACTACCCTACCACAACTTGAATGGAAGGATGGTGCAATTTGTATAGGACAATGAAAAACACTCAGGGATAGAGAAAAATTGAAACTCATCCTGTATATTGATTGTTTTGAAAGTTTAAAAAAAAAAGGGAATGTCTGAAAGGTGCATCTCTTTTTTATGCTTTCAACCCCCTTCCCTTTTATCTCTTTTATCATCTCTATCCTCATGTCGTCCACAACATCACGACCAATTCCTGGTATGCAAGGTGTTAATTCTGCTTGTATTGCACTGGTATTTTAGACCTTTGTTTTTCTGACTTGTTTATTTTTACCTGTTTTAGATTGATTTATCCTAGTTAGAATTGCACTTGTTCAAGTTGTGGCTATGCAAACTTTTTTCTGGATTTTGGGACAAAAGGGGGATATGGCTGTTAGAATATTATACAAAAGATAATATTTAAATTATTAAAAGTAAATGTGGAAATAACACCTAATACCAACTTAGACAAATGGAGACCTAAGTTACCAGATTCACTTCCAGGAGGTGGAATTTGAGATTTGGTTCGAATTCACTCTAAATTCTCTTAGGACACTGTAAGAATTTTAGATGAATTTGGAAGACTTTTGATTGGAATAGAGGTACCTAAAATGAACTCAGAGCAAATTTGATGAAAACGTCATTTCCATTTGACTTTTTTGTTATTTTTTTTGGCTAACTTAGGTCTATTCAACACTCCAACCCTAAAAGTGACCGCTAAAAAGACCAAAAGGCTTGTTTTATATGTTGTTTGTGCATTTGTGAAAGAAAAGAAAAACTTCTTGCCTCCTTTTGTGTATGAACTTATTTGCTGCTGCATATACACACACACACATATTTTTTGAAAAACTTGTACGGGAAAACCCAAAACAAATCCAAACCCAACCCCCAAAACTTTTGGACAACTTTCGAACCCGGATCTTGAACCTGCATCCGTACCAAAATTGGAGTTGGCAACTTAGATGAAAACAGGTTGAAGCTTTGAATTTGTGAGCATTTAATATATAAACTAAAACTATAAAGACATCTAGTGAATGGCTTGCTATTGGGGTCTCTGCATGGGGTTATGGTAGGATGGGGATGCCCCCATGTTAGCAGATGGGTAAAGAACTGTGGAGATGTGTCCCCAGAGTACACTGGTTAGAATTCTTTATGATTGTTCTTTTAGCTTGTCCCCTTAAGGTACTCTAGATTTTTGAGTTCACTTTGACACTTTATGGTGACTTTCTGTACCTTTAAATCACATTGACCTCCTTTGGGCTTTCATGGATAGTAATATAACTGATTTTGTTCTCTTTTTATTTCACGCTTGCAACTCTACATTTCTTTCTTTTGAATTACACACCTCTCTGTCATAAATAATTGTTATATTGAATTTATATGAATGCTGAGGTTGTATAAAACCCATCCAAATTGTTTGCACTAGCTAGCCTTTTTCATGGCAAGAGAACTTCCAGGTGGTACTTGAACCATTCTTCTAGATCAGGAAAATATCCACATTTGTATATATAATGTAATGTCCTTGATATCCACGGTGCTGTAAACAACTATTTATCCTCATTTTTATATCTAATGGAATGGCCTTGGTGTATACGACAAGATAAACACATTTTTGGGTTGCTTCATTTGTCACTATTGTTCAAGATTCATCACGGTGCAGGTTAGATTTTGACAATATAAAGATTTATTGATTCGAAACACATATTTGGAAGGACTTTGACTGCTTTTTGATTTTAACAACTATTATATGTTCAATAATTAGTATAATGTCAATATGATGGTTTGTAAAAAAAAATTTGTGAAAGAAATATTGCTATTATTGTTATTGATGCCTTTGGTTCTGCATTCATTCAAGTTTAATTTGTGTAACTTTTGTTCTTATTGCAGACAACTTATGAAAATTTCCGTTATAGATGTGACAACAAAGTTAATCCTTATAATGAAGGGATCATCAATAATTTTAATGCAATTTTTTGCACGAAGATAAAACCTTCTCAGAACAAGTTTCGTGCCAAGGTTCAAGAGGATTCATCTACACAAATGGGAGTTATTTCTCAAACTGCAGAAATTAGAGATGTGGTTGGAGATCTTCCTGCAAAAATGAGTGTGGATTTGGAAGCAGGTAGGAAAGCTGCAATAGGAGATGAATTTGATCCAGAAAGAGAAGCCTGTGAGGAATTACATAACCGAAAGAGCAATGGTCATGACCCTGCTGTGGACATCAAAGATGGCTATGAAGATGCTTTCACACGAGCTATAGGGCAACCACTTTCATTAGAGGGCTCTGACACCAGAATCAGATCACATCCTAGGAAGTCTAGTTGGGGGAGAAGAAGTGAGAATTGGGAAATCATGCCAGATCTACCAGCTGCAGCTTTAGGAGATAGGACATTGCCTGGCAATAAGTAAGCAATCAGTCAGTATACTTAGAATATGATAATTCTTTAAAATCTCTTAGATTTGCAGAACATATACAATTACTTTTTACAATCTTTCTTTTGTAATTAGTGTATTCTTGGATGCAATTCTGATGACTTTGCTGCCTGCACGGATTTCTTCTATACGGTCTTGATTTTGAAACTGCTGCTGCAACCTGCAATTTTTTAAAGCTATTGCTAATATGACACATAAAACCATGAAAATTACACATAATTTTTACCTTCTGTATAGATTATTGTCTGTCTTGAAGCTCTTTTAGTATTTTACTGAATAAAATGTCCACATTTAAATTAGATTGCTAGAATTATGCCATTATGGCAAGGGTACATGTGGGTGCCTGTTTGGTTTTTTTCACCTGTGTCCCCGCACTGGGGACATCTTTGGGTTTGGGGATGGTGGATAGCTCAGGGACATTTCCCATCTGTTCTTAAAGTACACCAGATTCCTGGAAATATATCCGAAATGGCCAAACAGCAGGGGGATTGAGTGGAGGCTGCCGGCCCTCCCTAATCTTCCAGAGCTGAGGAAAAAAAATGCAATGTTTTTTTTCCATTTATTTTGCAGACTTTTAAAAAACGGCATTTGTACTTGGTTTCTCTAAAATCTTCAATGATTTTTAATTTCCTGATTACTTGAATTTTCTTTTATGTTCTGGTTTGCTGAGTGAAGTCCAAGAAATGTTTTTGCCAATGTGATAGGCAGATGAGTTAGTCACATGTTTCTGGTTGGTTTTGTGAGAGAATTGGTGCTGATCCCAGTTGACAGGAGACAAAACCCTACTTTTGGCTGGAGTTTCCCACATTTTCTTTGTAGTATATCTTGTGTCTCTCGTATTCTATTATATTGTTTTGTTTTCTTCACTTGTTGAATTGTTGATTTATTGCATGCTATTTCCGTTCCAGCAATTATGCAAGTATTTATATTCTATCACTAAATTCTTAACTTTCGTTCCTTCAAAACTCAAGTATGTAAATTCTATGATTGAATTCTTAACTTCTTCCTTCAATTCTGTGTTTCCATTCTAGCAATTAATTTGTCTGACTCTCATCTTAACTCTCTTGTTGTGTTTAAGTATTCTATAATTTATATGTCAATTTGGTGAATGCTTTATCAATGTTGTCATATGAATATTTTAAATTTCCTTGTATTTAAAACAAATATGTAATAGAACATGAAAAATCCTTGCCGTCCCCTGCTGTCCTAAAAAAAGGCCCTTGGAAAATCCCATTCCTGAAACACACCCCGCCGTCCCCATCTCTTGCTGTCCCGGAAACATGGTGGAGCATGGCGTAATGGCCATTACGATTCTGTCACTATTTATGCAGCGTAGTTTCATTTACTCATTTGCTGAATGTTGCAATAGTGAGGCCTGATTACCTAGCATGAACAAAGCATTTGAATTCAAGTGCAATGAACAGCTATTATAGCAGTTCTAATTTCTACATTTTTACATGCAACAAAGATGCCATCTTTATGTGAGAATTAATAATAATACAGTGGATCTGGTCGAAGTTACCAGATTCACTAGTGGAAGGTAGAATTTAAGATTCGCTTCATTGCAAAGTCGGATCCGGTTCAAACTCGCTCAAAATTCTGGCAGTCTGGTAAATTTCCTCAAAATTCTCCGAGGAGGACCCTGTAAGATTCTTAGATGAATTTGGAAGACTGATTTGAACAGAGGAACCCATAACAAATTTGTGGTGAATTTGACTGAGAACGTCATTTTCGTTGACTTTTTTGTAAAGTTTCCTGGCCAACTTAGGTCTATTCGACCCTTCAACCCTAAAAGTGACCACCGAAAGGACCACATGGTTTGTTTTATATGTCATTTGTGCATTTGTGAATGGAAAGAAAAACTTCTTGCCTCAATTTGTGTATGAATTTATTTGCTGCTGTACATACATACATACAGATATTATATATATATATATATATAAGATACATACATACATAGACACGCCCACACGCACACATATAAGATTGTACGGACAGACCCAAAACAAATCCAAACCCAACTCTAAAAAGTTTTGGATGAATTTTGAAGCGGAATCTCAAATCCGCATCTGTAACATAATCCGAACTGGCAGTTAGGATCTGGCTGAGATATCAGTTCTGGAGGAGAAATAATGGTAACAGGCAATCTAGAAAATCTCCAACTTGACATGAAAAGACAATTTAGGATAAAGGCAAGCAATTTGGTTCGATCCTTAGAGAGCTGGCGGCGAAACCTATGAACTATAGAGTTACAAATGACTATCAATACAAGAAGTAGTACTTTCCAGATGAATCTATTGCTGTAGATTTACTTTTCAGTTTAAATATAACATAGTTCTATGAACCATAAATTCTAAAAATTCTACAGCGTGGCATGATTGGCCTTAAAAAGATACATCCTAGTAAGCCTTGGAATAGAGAAGGAAAGCTCACTAATTATATATGAAGTTGTAAATAAGGTTTGTTACGTTTTCAACATTATTCCATGGGATTGCTTAATTGAAAATTAGCCTTGTATGGTGGAACATATAGAGGAGATTCCATTGACAGTGGTTGTTAATTTTGATGGTGGTGTTTAATCTTGTATCTGTAACTTGGAGAATGTAGGATCAGGCTGTGTTTGCAAGACTTGAAGGTCAAGTTAGGAGATTTGTTTATGGACATCTTTTGACAGGATGGAGAACTTAACTGTCTGGCTGGTAAGGAAGAGTCTGTCAGGTAGATCAGATGAATTCGCTGCCTAAAATAGGACAGTGGGTTGTAGAAGTTAATGGGTGACACTAAGCATTTTCATGGCTTTGTAGTTGTCAGATGGTATTTGTTTAGCATAAAATCCAACAAACAAATTCATGGAGGAGCAATTGTATTCACTGGTGTTTTGGAACAACAGATAAGTTATAAAGCAAGGAGTAAATTTTACAATTTGGAAGTTGGAAAATAAGGATTTTGGTTGAGAATTTAGAGATCTATTCAGGACTAATGTAATGAACTATTAAGCTCCAAAACTATCTTTGAGAACAACAGTTATCAATTGGAGCCTTTGTCATGAATTGCAAGGCAATTGCCGTAATTCAAGAAATATTAGCACATGCCTACATTCATATAACATTAGTCTTGTAGTATTTTGAGTTGCACAGTAAGATATATATGTCATTCTTTTCTCATATTGTAGAAATGGTATGGCTTATTTTAACTCCTCTCAACATGCTGATTGAATAGACATCCTATGGACATGGGGGGATGGGTGATCTAGAATTGTGTTTATAATGAATGATAGATGGTACATGGCGTATACTAATTATCACTATTGCACATAGATAATGAATGATAGATAGGGCAATATCCCATATACTTAATGCACATTGCACTATGAATGTCGATACTTTGGTTGGTTTACTCTAAAACACCTTTTATAATTACACTAAAATATAACCTATTATTGTGCAACCTAGAGAAGCATGATCTTCAAAAAAATCCCAATTTTTCGTGATTCTAAAAAAATCCTCCACCGAAATGATATTTTCTCATAACAATCTTGATTTACTCAGCCGCGATTTTCAACAATATTCATTGATAATCAAAGGTATAAAAGTAAAATAAAAAAAGTGAAAAAAATCACCTGGGAAATGCATTTATTACAGATAAACCTCTCATGATACCCTAACTACACGAGATCACTATCTAACCGGATTCTTTCATCGATTTTTAGCATGGAACTATGTGGTAGCCACTGTGACATGATTCACCATCAAAGATTCACCATTTTTAATCAAGTTGCTGAGGAAAATCGCTGGTATGCAACCTTGAAAAGACATATATCTAAGATAGATGTTAAGAACGTTAAAATAAAGACATGTTTTTGGGTATGCTTCTACATTTGCTACTATGGATATTATCATGGATCAGTTGAGAGATGTGCTGTTTTTTCCTTAATATTCTTCAAAACTGTTAGGCCCATAGTAATGTTTTACATGTGAACAAATCCAAAGGACACGATTTTGTGGGAAATGGTAGACAATCATAAATACTAAGTAAGCTCTTTTCCTAACTTCTTTACATATCTGAACCTGATAGAGTACTTGCCAAAAGTAAATATAAAAAGATAGAACAAATTTAATTGAAACTCTATTGGCGTGATATCAACCTAAAGAGGTTTGTTTTCTTGTATCTTGAGATTGTGACTATTGAGAAGAATTTTATCATTTGACCCGTCCACAATAATACCAAGGTTGTTTAGATTCTAAGTTTAGGTTGGGACCAATTTCCTTGTCAGATGCTTATCAAGTGTGATGCTTTGGAGCTTCAATTTGGCATTGGCCTTCAAAATTTTGATGAAAAGAAAGTAGGCTAGTGACAACTGTGTAATCAGTGGGAATCAGAAGTATATACATAACCATATATACTATATATGGTTATATTTAATATTTTAAATTTCTATACATTAGCTATTATTGTATAAGTTTTCCTTGATTGTTGAAGGTGTGCACAAATTTGCTATCAGGAAAATCTAAATGATGCCAATTGAAAGTCTTCTTTTTCTATTTAATGTTGTCGCATGACCTTTGAATGACATATCTTCAGTTGTCTTGGGAGTCTATTGTAGACAAGAATTAAATCATTTGTTTTCAATGGGAGCCGTTGTAGTAAATAATTTGTTTGTCATGGGAGCCATAAAGGGATAAAATCGTTCATTTGTTGGTTACGAGAGAATCCAATTGCTTTCAGCTTCTTGTTTGCGTTTGTGGTGAGAGAAAAGCCCATCGACTCCAGACTAATCAAATTTTTGCTAGGTTGGGAATTATTTTTTCTCAATAAATTTTATTCTTTTGTTATATTGTTAATCTATAATATACATTAGTTTACAACATGGCAGTTGTTAGCTGTAAATTTTTGTCTCTGACGTATATTTTTTGTATTTGTTTTTGTTGCTATATTTTATTATGTTTTGTTTATTATGTAAATCCTCATCTATTATGCAGTAAAAATACAGCGAGCTAACAGTTTTGCGAACATCACGTGGAGTCAGTCATGATCATTTATAATTTAGACATCAACACCATAAATATGTCAATTATGATAAATTGTAAGTTTTGTAACTATAGTTAACAAAAAGAAGATAATATCAGTTATATTAAAGCCTTTTTCCTATCGGAGATATAGATACACATTAAGCCTCTAGAATATAATTGCAGGATAAGAGAGGATTGTTAATTAGCCAACTTAAGTTCTCATGCTTATCGTGAAATGGGCCTGAGCTAGCACTTACAAAAATTTCAGGAATCTACAAATCTATATTTTAATTTTTGCCAAAACTAGACGTGTTTAATATCTTGTTTTGTGTTTGACCATCTCTTCAACCCTTTTAAGGATGTCCTTTTAGTAAGATCTCAGGAAATGCAGAGAAATTTGAATTTTCTACTAATAATTATGTAGATGCGAAGTTCTCTTCTCATGTTTCCTTGAGACCTTGTGTTCTTGGATAAAATTGACTATTTTATTACTAAGGAGTGCCAATTTGTTTCAATTTAATCAACAGGGCCTAGCATGCCATTGCCTACTTTTGAGTTTCGGGAACTTTGTGCTTAGTTTATAGGTTGACTTTGTACATAGTCACAAACTATATTGTAATTGACATTTGACAATTGTCTCATCTAGTTATCTTTTATGCTATTGCGGTATGTTTTGTGCGATGAAATTAGCGATATCTATATAAAATTATAAATGGTGATAATCTATTATGTACAATCTACTAGTTAAATCTATATTTTATTTACTCTCAATATATCCATGATGCGGAATGCCCTTTAATTTAGAAGAAAAAGGAAATTACTGTTTTACTTCAAGTTTTTACCTTTTTTGCAAATCTGATTTTTTCCCGATTTTTTCCCAAAATTTTCCCGAGTTTTTCAAAAAGTTCTACTATTTAGTTTTGCCAAAATTTTCCCAAAACGATTTTGACTTCTATGGTTTGAACTATGCTTTGTGCAATGCAATGTAATCAGTGATATCAATATAAATAACAAACTCCTATTTCCTATAAACAAGAAGTCTCCCATTCTTTCTTTCCAATGTAGAGAGGGAAGCCATTTAGCAGAGGAATTGTGAGATATGCATCCATGTGGTAGTTGTCAAGCATTTAAAAAAAGAGAATCCAATCTTTAAGAACACGCGAAGAGAAAATCCTTAAGGCTTCAAGAAGACTTAGTCAGAGTCTTCATTTTTTTAAGTCCTTGGAACGCCACTGGGTTTGGGATATGGGAACTCCATTGTTTTCACCTCAAAAGTGGCACTAGAAAATGTTAATTCTGTATAACTTCGACAATATACTGGTCTGAATATCTGATCGTACATGATCAGATAAAGCATGGACATTCTCTTGGAAGATTTGCTTATTTATAACCCTTAGGTTATTATCTTATCGGCATCTCATTTAGGAGTATTATTTATGTTTAGTTTGCATTGTTTGTTAACTATTTAAATCATCTCCTAAAGGACGCTGATCTTGGATAACTGTGTGGACTGACCTAGATGAGACATGTCCTTTGAAAGAACATGTCTTTTGGTTTCTTTATAAATATAGGGTAAGTTTGAGGATAGAGAGCATGCAAAAAATTTAAGTCTGCTCCTCTACATTACTACCTTATTCGAATCCTTGCAGATCAATAATATTTTCAGAATATTATTTACACTATTGAAAATTTACTTCAAGTCTGAATAAAGAAAAACATCATCTTCCAATGTTAAGTTTATAACAGTGATAATCTATTGGTCTGAGAGTGCAGACCGCACCTAGTCTTCTTCCTTTCTAGTATCATTTAAGGCATTAAATATATACCTTACACCTCTTGTGATGGGCAGCAATTTCTGAGATAGATTAATATTAACACTAACTTAACACATTGTGTTAGTTATTGTTTATGGTTAAAACATCTTCTTAGTCGCCGATTTTTGGGAGAGGAGTGTGAGCCGACCTAGAGAGGGTCATGTCCCTTTGAGGGACATACCCTTTGGTCATGATATTAAAGGAGGGTGTTATTGTAGTTTGAGGACACAATAATCACAAGTCTGCTCCCTCAAGCAATAATACCAGTTCAAATTTATTGCAGAGATAAATAATATTCAGATCAAAATTGAAGTTGACAACTCCATACTTTAGAATATTAAGAGGATCATATTCAGCAACAAAGGATATTATACAAGTCTGAATTATTTAGTACAGAATTTGTAGAAAGTTTACATGGTATCAAAGCTCTGTTAGTCGAACCTAGGCTCTACAAATTAAGTAATCAGACCTTAAATATATCTAGCATCATTCTCCTATCTTCAATGGCATACACAATCAGACCCGAGGACAGGTTTGATGGGAAAGAACACTTTGATGCCTGGAAATTTAGAATTATGATGATTTTTGAAGAAAATGATGTAAAACAATTTGTTGAATCAGCATACAGACAACCTACAGTTGAACCTCAAATCCTTCTGGATCAAAAGAAATAGGAAAGCCATTCAAATCATATTAGATGGAGTGAAAAATGATATCGTACCCATGCTTACAAAACATCAAACAACATTTGCTATGATGAATGCACTACTAAATGCATATGAGGTCAATAATGCAACTAGAGTTTTCGCACTGAAAAGGCAATTAAATCACATACAAATAAAGAAAGGAGAATCAATGAATTCTTACTTCCTAAGGGTTGCCAGTATAAGAGATGAACTTTCAAGTATAGGAACCATCATTAGTGACACGGAACTCAAACTGATGGCTATAAATGGATTACTAGATTTGTGGGAAGCTTTTGCACAAGGAATGAGTGCTAGAGATAAACTTCTCGACTTCAACAGACTTAAGGGGGATTGTCTTCAAGAAGAATCCAGAAAATTAAAGAAAGGAGGGAAACTGAAAACAGAAGATGAAGAACTTCATGTTATTAATACTATCTCCTATAAGGGCAAGCATAAGCATTTCAAGAAGAAAAGGGGAAATCAAAAGAATGGCAAACCCAAGAAAGATCTATCCAAAATAAAGTGTTTCAGATGTGAAAAGTTTGGACACTACAGATCTAATTGTCCTCAGAATTCTAAACAACAAGTGAATTGTACAAATGTTACTAGGGAAGAAGATAACTATGATCCTGAGAATCATGTACTGTATTCGTCACTATCAAATGAAATCTCAAGTAAAGCATGGGCAATTGATAGTGGATCTTCTAGACATATAATAGGATACAAAGAAGCACTAGACTCAATATCAGAAAAGATTAATGGCGAAGTCACCATTGGTGATAATTTAGCACATTCTGTCGAAGGAATTGGAAATTGCACCTTGAAATTAAAATCAGGAAATTCTCTTCTTCTCAAAGAAGTACTCCACATACCAGGAATAAAAAGAAATCTAATCTCGGTTACAACACTTGAAGATGATGGACATAATGTTGCTTTCATGGACGATAAAGTAATAACCTGGGCAAAGAACTTCTCAATTAAGAAAGCGAAGTTGATTGGTTAGAGAAAAGGGTATTTGTATGAATTAAATTGAGAACCTAGTCAACCTATTCAAGCTTTAATTCATGAAGCTACAGACATAAGTGAAATATGGCACAGAAGGTTAGGACATCTAAATTTCAAAACCTTATCAACTATGGAGAAGATCTTTACTGGTTTACCTAAACTAAATAAAGACTACTCAAGCATATGCAAAGGTTGCGCTTTGGGTAAGAACACTAAAAAGTCCATTTCATGATAGCACTAGAAAAACCAACAATGTTTTGGAATTAATTTATTCAGATTTATGTGGACCTATATTTGTTCGTTCTCTTGGAGGATTCTGGTACTATATTTTGTTCATAGATGACTTCTCTAGGAAAACATGGATTTACTTCTTAAAATTCAAAGAATTCAAAACATTAACTGAAAACTTATCAGGACATAAAATTAAAACTATTAGAACTGATAATGGAGGGGAATACATCTTAGATTTGTTTAAAAGGTTTTGTAAAGAAACAAGAATTAAGAGGGAGTACACGGTTCCTTATAATCTAGAACAAAATGGGATAGCAGAAAGAAAAAATAGAACAATTATAGAAGCCGCTAGAACTATGATATTTGATCAAACTCTAGAATATTATTTTTGGGCAGAAGCTTCTTGTACTGCTCTCTATATTCAAAATAGAAGCTCTCACTCCTACCTTATAGATAAAACTCCTGAAGAAGTCTTTACTAAGGTTAAACCCAATATAAGTCATCTTAGGATTTTTGGGTGCCCTGTATATATCCATGTTCCAAAAGAAAAGAGAACTAAATTAGAACCCTCCGGGAGAAAAGGTATTTTTGTAGGGTATAGCGAAACATCTAAAGCATATAGGATTTGATACCTGGACATAAAAGTATTGAACTTAGTAGGGATATAATTTTTGATGAAGATGTAGCATTCAAAAGAGCCCTAAGTTCTGAAGGACCTTCTCCTTTACCTAGTTCTGAAAGAAATATTGAGTTTGAGTCTTAGAGGGAGAACATAGAAGAAATTGAAGATGAAATTCAAAATCTAAATCTTGGAGAAACTCAAAATTCAAAGAAAAGACCACTTTGGGCCATTAAAACAGTCAAGGAAGCACAAGACTTCGCTACACCTTCTAGAACAGTTAGAGAAAGCAAAAGACCCAAAAGATTTTCTAGTTATACAACAAACGTGAATGATTTGTCCAAAACAGAACCAACCAATCTTTCAGATGCTATTAAACATACATCTTGGAAAGAAGCTATGACAGAAGAATACCAATCTATCATGAAGAATGATGTTTGGGAAATTGTTCCAAGACCTAATGGAAAATCTATTGTTTTTTCCAAGTGGATATTTAAAATAAAGCATGTTGCTGACGGTAGCATTGAGAAATATAAAGCTAGATTTGTATCCAGAGGATTCTCTTAGAAAGAAGGGATTGATTATGAAGAAACTTTTGCTCTTGTTGCCAGATATACCTCTATAAGAGCAGGTTCTTGTTGCTAGATATACCTTTGTAAGAGCAGTCCTAGCAATTGCAACATTGAAGGGATGGAAAGTACATCAGATGGATGTAAAAACAACATTTCTAAATGGAAAGATTACAGAAGAAGTATGTTTGGAGCAACCTGAAGGATTTGAAACTCATGATCCTAACGTTTTTGTTTGTAGGCTCAAGAAAGCTTTCAATGGGCTTAAGTAGGTTCCAAGGGCTTGGTATGAAAGAATTGATAAGTATATTACCGGCTTAGGATTCTCCAAAAATGAAACTTATCCAAATTTATATTATAAAAGAGATAAAGATGATATGGTAATTCTGATATTGTATGTTGATGATTTACTAATAACAGGTGATGGTCATCTCATAGATCAATGCAAGAAAGATCTAATTAGAGAATTCGAGATGAAAGACTTGGGACTCCTTCATTACTTCCTAGGACTGGAAGTACGACAAAATTCATACAACATTATAATTAATCAAGTGAAGTACACATCAAATATTTTGAAGAGATTTGGAATGTGGAATTGAAAGTCTATGTCTTCTCCAATGCAGACTAATCAACAGCAACAAAATCACCTTCCATAGATTCTACTCTTTACAAACATATGATTTGGTCCCTTATGTACTTAGTAAATACAAGGCCTGATATTTGCTATGCTGTTAATGCCTTAAGTCAGTTTATGTGTGAGCCAAAGGAGATTCACCTAGTTGTAGTCAAACACATTATGAGATACCAGGCACTCTTAATCTTGGGCTCAAATATGAGAAAGTTGGCTTAGATTTACATGGATTCATTGACTCAGATTGGGGTGGAAGTGTTAAAGATAGGAAAAGTACTTCAGGATGTTATTTCAATTTAGGATCAGCAATGATATCTTGGATATGTAGAAAGCAGTCTTCAGTAACTCAAAGCTCCACAAAAGCTGAATACATTGTAGCAGCGATGGCCTCTCGAGAAGCAATTTGGCTAAGGAAGTTACTTGTGGGATTATTTGGGCGAGCCATGAATCCTACGATTATTCATTGTGATAATCAGAGTTCCATCAAGCTTTTGGTGAATCCAGTTTTTCATGACAGGTCCAAGCATATTGAAATTCCTTACCATTATGTAAGAGATATGGTAGACAGGAATATTGTAAAATTAGAATACATTTGCATTGTAGATCAGACAATAGACATACTCACCAAGCCTCTATCTAGGGTGAAGATAGATCACTTTAGGAGAAGACTTGGTATGGTTGAACTGTAATCCATTTGTATTCTTTAAATTATTAATAAAATAATTTTATTTTTTAGGCTATTGACTGTTATGGGCTCCACCATTTGTATTCATTATTTAAGAGGTGACGATCTTTGAGGTAATGAATACTTGTATAAAAGACATTATGAGACATTATGAGAGATGACGATCCCACGGATAATGTATTGAACAATATAAAACTACTGTTAGATCTAGATGAGTTCAAGATCATGTGTGATATAAGCATCACAACTTGGATAAATGAAGAATTTTAAATTTATTCTTCATACTTTATCCTGTTTTTTGGTATATCTTAACTCAAGATCAAGTTGTGATGTAGGATTGCGAGTTCCAATGAGTCACAACCTATATAAATGAAGAATTTAATCATTCTTCGGATTTTATCTTGTGTGTATTGTATTGCATTATATGCAATAATGACATCACTAGTATAAGTGATGAGTCATATCACAGGATGGTTATATGACTCAGTATCATGTGTTCCATGATGCTATTTTCTCAAGAAGATTTAGACAGATATAGAGTATCAATCTATGTTTATTCATTGTAATTGATGATGCTAGATATGTTATCTCTCAGTATGATTATCAAGTTAAGAGGGAGTGTTAAGTTTATAACAGTGATAATCTACTGGTCTGAGAGTGCAGACCGCACCTAGTCTTCTTCCTTTCTAGTATCATTTAAGGCATTAAATATAAACCTTACACCTCTTGTGATGGGCGGCAATTTCTGAGATAGATTAATATTAACACTAACTTAACACATTGTGTTAGTTATTGTTTATAGTTAAAACATCTTCTTAGTTGCCGATTTCTGGGAGAGTAGTTTGAGCCGACCTAGAGAGGGTCATGTCCCTTTGAGGGACATACCCTTTGGTCATGATATTAAAGGAGGGTGTTATTGTAGTTTGAGGACACACAATAATCACAAGTCTGCTTCCTCAAGCAATAATACCAGTTCGAATTTGTTGCAGAGATAAATAATATTCAGATCAGAATTAAAGTTGACAACTCCTCCATACTTAAGAATATTAAGAAGATCATATTCAGCAACAAAGGATATTATACAAGTCTGAATTATTTAGTACAGAATTTGCAGAAAGTTTACATCCAGCAGTAAAGAAGGTATTATCTCAATCTGATTTAGTAGCAGAATTTGCAGAAAAACTTACAGAAAACAGCAGCATCCACAATAAAAAGGGGAAAAGGGCCTACAAGAATGATAGATTTGATTAACATAAAGAGGACAGACTTTATGTGCAGTGTTAAGGAATTGTGCTTTGACTCTTGGATTAAGTAGCCGCATAATTTGCGAATAAGATGCTTATACAGATATTGAATTTTATTCACCAGTATGATCAGTACCTCCAAAAATGCTCCCAAATCGCCTTTATAGGTCAATTCTGTTGAAAAAAGCAAGTAGGGAATTAACTCCATTAGAATGAGCAAATAGGGAGGAGCATATGTCTTATTGGGAGACATAGCAGGGGAGAGCTATCAAAGTCCATTTGAGAGGCTCAATTTGTACAGCCAATGGCTTTTAAATATGTTCATAGCAAGGAAAGTAAAAGAGAAACAAGAACAGTACGCACATTAAGAAAATTGAGAGCATACATGCATTTGCAAGGTATCAAAACATAAAGTCTTCAAATCAATTGAACCACACCCTCATTTCTTGATCTACCATTAGTTCAAACTGATTTTTTCTGAAATTTCCTTTTTACCAATTTACAGTTAAATCTTTACTGTAACACATTACTGAATTTTCTGGCTCTGGTATCTACTTCTTTACTTTTGAAATCCTTGGGGTGTTAATACAACTTTTAATGTTGTTTTTGTGTGGTTGACCTAAGCCTTTTCAAAACGATTCTTACAGTTGTATGGAAACAGAAACCATGGTAAACATATCATGCTACAATAATCAAAGGAACAGGTTTGTTATATGTTTTCTTACTGGAAAATCTTCAGAGTTAGATGCTAAGTCTCTTATCCTTCAGGCACAAAATGAACCTAGTAGTAATAATTTATTTTAGGCATGGGTTGATACAAATTTACATATCTTTCTAATCAAATGAACATTTTAACTTTATAGAGAAGTTTCATATATTTCTATTCAAATCATGTTCAGAAATGAAGGTCTGCTCTTTAAGGAAGAAGGTCAACCAATCCCTGTGGGTAAAAGTCATGAAGAAAGAGCACAAGGTCAGTTAATCACACTCAATATATGGATCCCACAACTCTACATGTGTGCAGATGTTGCTCGTGTGTGGGCAAAAAGGGATGTCAGCTAATGCTGTAAGGTTTTTAGACGCAGATTCTCATTCTACAAATTGCTGAAGAGCATGCCCACGGCCATAGAGATTACTAACATCCTTTGAAAGGTCATGACACTGCTAAAAGGACCTCATAGACCTTAGTGCCTCCTGCTGATAGTGGTGCATTGTATCTTGCACACCCACACCAAATCTATAGGACATCCCTCTATTGTTGACCTACAGTTGCTCTGTTTCCCTCTTTCTTCTTATCACTTTAGCCAGTTTTATTTTTGACAAATTTTAAGGTGAGCAGACCAAACAAAAATAAGTGAGCCTTTTCCAGTGGGATAGGATGATTTTTATTGACCGTCCCATTCTTTTTATGCTATTGCTAAGTTACCAGGTATGGCTAGCGGAGGCTGGGTGTGTCTCCAAATTAGACCTGGGTCCTGTTCTGTTTCATGTGTGTCCCCAGGTTTCATCCAGGATGCCACATAGGCACCTGGGTTACCTTGGGTAAACCGGGGATGTACCACATATACTTTCTAACTTTCAACCGAGATTTTATAGTATAAAGCTACAGCCAATTTTTTGAGTAATGAAAGACTGGCTGTTATGAAATTTTCTGATGTTAGAATTAAAAGAGTTGTGGTTGGCTTTTGCTTAGGAACATCACTAGAAACATCTTCAGGAATAGTTTCAACCTGTTGCGGCTTCAAGTGAAACTTAACTTGAGAATTCTCAAAGAAACTTCTAAAAGCTTCTAGAAATAACTATGTGGGTTGAAAGGAGTGCCATCAATATTGAGGATGAACTATAGCTGAACAGAAAAATGTTCTGCTTTGCCCTGTTGGATTTGCGTGATTCTTGCTGGCACTTAAATCACCAAAACACCCGAAAGTGGAGTCGATAGCAACAATCGTGGAAGTCTGGAAGTAATAAAAGATTATTACTTAGTTTCTGGATTAGATTGTGTAACGATTTTTGCCATCAACGTTTCAAATCACACTACGTGATCCATCATCAGGATGAAAGAGCAAGAGATGTAAAACAGTGTAAGTTACAGATTTAGCAAAGACTCACCATATAAAGGAGACCAGGGGGAAGGGATTGCACAAACCCCAAGGCAGGAGAAACAATAAAAACCTAAAAATAAAAATAAAACAAAACAATTGGGGTGAGTGACTAAACCAAAACACAACTCACAAAGCAAGTAAAAAGGTGAAGGAAAGGCTAAAAAGGAGAGAAAAAACAAAAAACCAAGAACCAATCTAGATCCCGCTGTAGTAAGCAAACAGATTAAGAAGGTGAAAAAGAATATAAATAACCTATATATATATTATAAGTATATAAATATAACATATAAAACTATAGAATATTATATATACATATATACATATATACATATATACATATATACATATGTAGATATACATATATATATATATATCTAATATGTACATATTTATGATATATAATCTATATATATGTGCTACACATGTTACATATATATATATGTAATATTCTATAGTTTTATATGTTATATTTATATACTTATAATATATATAGCTTATTTATATTCTTTTTCCCTTCTTAATCTATTTGCTTACTTCAGCGGGATCTAGATTGGTTCTTGGTTTTTTGTTTTTTCTCTCCTTTTTAGCCTTTCCTTCACCTTTTAACTTGCTTTGTGAGTTGTGTTTTGGTTTAGTCACTCACCCCAATTGTTTTGTTTTATTTTTATTTTTAGGTTTTTATTGTTTCTCCTGCCTTGGGGTTTGTGCAATCCCTTCCCCCTGGTCTCCTTTATATGGTGAGTCTTTGTTAAATCTGTAACTTACACTGTTTTACATCTCTTGCTCTTTCATCCTGATGATGGATCACGTAGTGTGATTCGAAACGTTGATGGCAAAAATCGTTACACAATCTAATCCAGAAACTAAGTAATAACTACTATGGATTGTGGAAATCTGATTGCATTAATAAAAGATTGTTTATGTTCCAGTGCTTCAGGATGAGAAGTGTACATCAGAAACCAACAAAATCCTTACCTGGGAGGTGGTAATATATGTGTGTGTGTGTATATATGCATTTTGTATTGCCATACCTGTACCCAAGGAAAAAATTGCTGTATCAGGTGTTCAATATAATAAGTTTTTGTGCGACAGGGACAGGCTTCTGCCAATTTCTGTTTATTTTTATTTTCGTTAATCTATTTACTGCTGGTCTTCCTCCTTGTGTTGCTCTTTGATTTCCAAACTTGTAGAGCACAAACTTATTTTGAAGAGCTTGGAGTGCAATACATAGTCCCTTTCACCATGTTTCAAAGCAGACTGAAGCACTTCAGGTGATTATATAAAGTATATGTTTTCCTTTGTCTTGCAACTGGTTATTATTCGATAATTTTTATTCCCATAGAGTAGCCCACACAATGTTGGTAGATTATAATCATCAATTAGTTTTTTACGACGGAGAGAGTTGAGAGATAGGTAATATTTTGAAGAGGACAATTTGTGTGCTAAACATTATATAGTTATTGACAGGACCTCTGGGCTTGAGCTATATAGACAAACAGAATCATTTCTGTCACCATCGTAACTGCGATTATGACCTGTCTACAAGTTTGAATTGGCGCCTTCAGGAGATGTAGCACACATTAATATAATTCAAGTAGCACACTATCTTGAAGCTTAACTTTCAAAGTCTCTCTGTCAGATGACTGATCCTATCCAATTTCACTCCAAGTTTTTGTTTTATGTTTTTAACCAAAGTGCTTTTTTACCTAGAGTCATCTTATATGCTTGTCTACGTGCTTAGTTTCAAAACAGGATGACCATTTGGTGCTTGATTTTTGATGGAATGCATTCAGCAAGTGTGGGTTGAAGATGCATATATGGAGTTTCATTGGTCATTAACAATTCACTTGTAGAAATGGGCTAAGAGCTTTCCAATTGACATTAGGGGTTCATTCTTCATGTACTGACACAGGAGATTCCTCCTTTCTGCATTCTGATAAATTCATTGGAATACAAGTAACAAAATTCCTCCTATTCACTCTTCTATATACTCAAAAAAATCTATTGTTGTAATTTCGCTTTTGTGCCATGTTCAAAAAACCAAGGCCGGTTTTACATCCTACTTTTCTACCATTTTCATAAATATCCAGTCTTCTTTAAAGGCCAAAAAATTAACGAGAGGTTACTAGGTCACAAGTGGGGTTACCAACTTGTACCTAGCTGCCTCTGCTAAAATAACTACCACAACTGTGGCTGTAAAGATAATAAGAACTTACAGTTAATCTCACATGCAGGAATGATTTGATCGCTCACTGGGAACTGTCTTTTTTGCAGCAATTATCCACAGATGATGGCATGATGGAGGTCATGTTTTCTGCCACTGTACAAGATGTGGGTTAGTAAATTTATGATATTTTGCTTGGATTAGTTTGAGAATAATTATAGAAGTATGATATTTATACTCGGAGAAATTTAGGTGATATTTATAATTTCATTCAACAACAGCTCTTCATAATCACAAAACGTTTTGTAACAAAAATGTAAGATTTGCACATGCTTCTATTAGCAGAATGCCTTGTTTTTGTTAGGTGCAATCTTAGACAAAAATGTGTTGATGCTGAGAATTTTGTGTGCTTAAATTTCTTGCTTATTTTTATTGTATTTTAGTTGAAAGTAAATATTCAAGTATGGTTCTAAATTTAATGCTTTCACAGGGACATGACTGCAAAATCAGGCTCTGAAGATAAAGTTTCTTGATGTATGCTGACATGGCAACTTCACGGGTACGCATACCATACTTGCTTGGGCGGATTTTGGGGCTGCTGTCAAAGTTTGAGAGTTGAAAATTGGTTCTCCTTCAGATGTATAGCAACTTCAGTTTACTCTAATTTTGAAAGGTTTCATGTTTGTCATAGGTTTGCCCTAAACTCAAAAGAGTATGTAGATTTAGTGGGAATGATTTGGTTCATTAATTTCAATTGTTTGATTTTGCTGGTGTTATCTTCTCATTTGGAGATTTGAGCTTTTGAGGGTTCTTTTTCTTTTTCATTTTTTGAATATGACCTAATGTGCTGATTTTAGAGGGGGCGTGAAATTGAAGCTAATTGTAAAATGAAACTTTTAAATTGAAGGTTTTGTTGTTCGTATCTAAGTTGGTGTGACTTATTGACTAAAGATATAGGTTGGCACAGCCAAATACAAAGATGGTTACAGTACATCTTTATGTATATTTTATCCAAGATTTTAACATTGTTGAAATGGCTGGTTCTGCAGCAGACATTCCTCCCAAAATATCTTATATCTGTTTGTGCTTATGTCTGAAAGTCTCTTTAGCAATGGGCATGAGCCTACTACAAATAGTAATCCGAACCTGCCATTGCCTGACTCGTACACATCATGAATGCCAATAGACACGTTTCTACTGGATAAAACTATAGTTGAATGATAATTTTTGTTTTCTAAGTTTTTGTTACAATTAACTTTTCCATAGACATTGCTACTGGATAAAATAATGGGCAAGAGCCTACTACAAATAGTAATTCGAACCTGCGATTGCCGTACTCGAACACATCGATGAATACCAATAGACACGTTACTACTGGATAAAACTATACTTGAATGATAATTTTTTGTTTTCTAAGTTCTTATTACAATTAACTTTTCCATAGACATTGCTACTGGATAAAAATACAACTTTTCAAGCATACAAGAGCATCGTATTTGCTTGTAATAAAAACGATGTAAAACTATTGCACGAGAAGATGAGATACTGCATAATTTATTAATGCAAAACATGGTCAAGCATATAAGAGTTGAATATTTATATAAAAATAAGGTAATGGAAGGGTACTTGCAAGAGAAGCCAATATGAATGCATGCATACATATATATGTATACACACATATAGGAGACTCTAATATTATTTGGAGTTTTAAAGATGGGGAAAGAGGGGATGGTTGAACGAGTATGTTTAACAACCTAAAATAAAAATTACGGCGGCAGCTTTAACCTCCCTTGAGACCAACTTGGTATGTACGGCCTATTAAAACATTTGATTACACATTTTTAATGCTTTTTGTTTTTGGATATCTTTATTCTTAATATTTTACTCGTCATCGTTCTTCATCGCAGTTGACTCCTCCAGTGAGTGGAATGATCTATAGAGGAAAAGAGAAATGATAGTAGCCGTAAATTTAAAAGCAAAAGAAGGATATGATTTTTTTTTACTTTTTAAAATAATAAAAATAAAGGTAAACATCTCATTTCAATCATTGATGGGGGGGCAAGTTAATAGGAAATGTTCGGCATCTTCAATTTTGTTACTATAGTAAATTTTATAGGTGGGCTTGCACGAAGTGCTTTGGCGGCTGTGTTTATTGCATTTTTCTTTAACAATATAAAATTCCATAACGAAGAATAAAGAGTCAAATGAATTACAACCTCCTCGTAACAATAGTAACACACTTCTTGTAACAACAATAGTAACACACTCGTCTTGCAAAAACCTAGAAAGTAGCATAAAATATGTGGATCAAATATGAGCTTTTAGCTACTTGCAGATAATTTACTCACCACCTCCCTCTTTAAACGACAACTTTTTTTGAAAGCCACACTTGTCAATGTAAACTTTAATTTGTTTGCTGCTTTCAAGTGGTGCGAAGATCAAGAAGAGTAACACTCATTCAAATGCAACTCTTTCTACGAAGGAAAATCTTACCCACTTGCCAAAAGGATTTAGTTGAAACCTACAAAATAGTATCAAATATATGGACCAAATAAGAGCTTTTAGCTACTTGCTAAAAATGAACTCAACATCTCCCTCTTCAAACCACAACTATTTTTGGAAGCTACACTTGTCAATGCATCTAAGTGGATTAAGAAGAGTTGCTCTCACTCAAATGCAACTTTTTCCATGGAGAAGAATCTTACACACTAGCCAAAATGAGTTAGTCCACACCGTCCCTTGCATTTGGCAACATGCAAAATTAATGGCTTTAGAACTTAATGGAGTGCTCCAAGTTTCAAAGTTGACTTGGACTAGTCAAATTTACCCTTTACAAATATTTCCTCATATTTGAAATGGTATAGATACTCTTGTAGGAGGGAATGATTAGCATAAGTAGACCCTCATTGAAGCGGTGTCCTACATATGCCATCCCACCTAATGGGATAACCAAAATAAAGATAAAAGACGTTAAATTTGTTAAAATGTGAAATTTAGAGATTCTCATACGTTTATGACTCAAGCTTAATAGATATAAATTAAAATTAAAGAAAAATAGTTTTACTAATGTTAATAAAACAGACCTATATGTACAAAAATAATGTACCTATTTTAGTTCACATTAATCAAATGGAAATATGAACCTATTTTTGTAGTGGGTCTTGATTTGAAGGTGGAGTATTTAATGAATTTCATTCTTTTCAGGGAAGCATCGATTGAATAAAGCAGAACAAATGATCTCTTGGAATAGGTTGAGCATGCCAGACACTTTGATTTGTTGATTCGAAGTTTTGAGAAATATGAAAACCTTTCACTTTTTCCTTTTTAAATCACGGTTAGGGCTCTGAAAACATTAATCTTTTTTTCAGGGTCCATCATTAGTCCTTTTAAAATTTTGTTGGGTGGATAATTTGTAACCAATAATTTTGGGATCAATTGCAAAACAATGGTTCTATTTACTGTGTGAGGTGGGAGATAGTCTCTCCATGGGAATATAGTCTCTCCAGGGAAGACTTGCTCATCTTATTGCAATTAGAACCTAGTCTCTCCACGGGAAGACTTGCTTATCTTATTGCAACTAGAACCAATTAAATAGTTACTATTTCTATTTACACAAGTTAAAATAGGCTAGAATATTCATCTTATTCTCTCATTTTAGAATAGATGTCACCTTTATAGTACTCTCTAATTTCGAGTGTAATTCACTTGCAAAATATTAGTTGAAGTATTAATCTTAATAAACAAAAGATTAGACATAATAATAACCTTAAATGTAACTGCAACTTTAGTAACTTAGAAGCTTATGAATGTCTTTCCATGACTTCTTTTGTGAATTTAGGAGCAAAGATAAAACATGTGTAGCTCAAAGTCTCCAATACTTTCACCTTATACTACAAACACAAAAAAAAAGAGCAACACAAAGTTTGCAAGTTATCTCCTCACTTGAGAATTATACACTAATTTCAATTGTGATAAGCAACTTAAAGTCTACAAAATCAAGTCTGAAAACCTACTAAACTTTAAACCAATCGATAGTTCAAAGTTTGCCAAATTGAGTTTAAATATTTAATAACAAACAAAATTCACAATCAATCTCTAGAAAACATTGTCACATATCAATTTGAATCATCACAACGTTTGAAAGTAACTTGTCTCTTTTGTTGAATGCTCAAAGTCTTAAGGTGCTCAACAAATTGGCATAATTTTATTGCATTTCCAAAAGATATTTACTGACATCGAGCCCTCTTGTATTTATAGAAGAGGTGAGAAGATAGTGGGAGTATTGTTATCAATTGCCATTGACTTATTTAACATTGCAAAGCCTAACTTATTCTAACAAGCAATTAGATTATACGTAACTACAAGCTACATCTTTTCATGTAATGTGCTCACATTTAAATACATTTTTTGATTTTACATGTAATTTGTCAAAATTAAATTGTATATGCACAACTAAAAGCAAACTAAATGTCTAGTAAGATATGACTCCTATCAACATCATCCTTTATTAAATCTTCATACTACTATAGGAGAGTTTGATACTTGAAGTATTCATATTCAACAAAGGCACTTTGTTTAGGAACACCATCTTGGATCTTTGATGAAATGAAACCTCATCTTCTTGTATGGGATAGTACTGGTTCTTTAGGGGAAGTCTTCTCCATGAAGTTGAGGTGAGAAGTCCAAAGAGCTAGAACATCATCATGTGTTTTTTGAGAACCCATGACACTTTCTTTAGATTGAGAGTGTTGCCAAAAAGGCCCATGCCTTATTATTCATGAGGGATGAATGTGTGTGCAATCAAGAATTACAAGGAAATGATGGAAATAAAATATGGGGTCATAGTTAAATTTTGTGTTTTGGAAGTTAAATTGCAAGTGGGGAAGGACGTGAGCATTTATTTACAATTGCAACCTAAGTAGACTTACAATTAGGACCCACATTGCAAGTTGTAATAAAACACAACTTACTAAGGAGATGATCTTGCAAGTCAAATCTTAAGACACTTATACAAGCAACTCAAGGACCCGAAGTACATGTGTAGTTTGGGTCTTGAGGCTTGAGTTACACGTTACATTGCACATGACTTGTGATGGGTCTAAGACCCAATTTGACATTTTATGCACTTGTAATGACAACTTGTAAGACTACTTGCACCAGTGGCTTAGTAACTTGACAAAGGGATGAGTGCAAACACTTAAAGTGGTAGTTCTAAAACCCAATTTCATGTGCAAAACAAAATAATTGAACAAAAACATGGACTTCGACAACCTTGAGTCCCTGGAAGTTGACCTCAAGTGCAACTTAAATGAACTTGCAATTCAAGCCCTAGGGCCCAAATTGCAAGTTATAATACAACACAATTTGCTCT
Source organism: Cupressus sempervirens (assembly GCA_028749045.1). NCBI lineage: Eukaryota > Viridiplantae > Streptophyta > Pinopsida > Cupressales > Cupressaceae > Cupressus > Cupressus sempervirens. The sequence continues at coordinate 668,627,049 of CM053783.1, read as the reverse complement.
AACAATTTAGAAACATGTTTTGACATGTTATCAAGGCAAATTACTCGTAAAGTCGGGTCTTGGACTTGACATTGTAAGTTGTAATGCAAGTTACTTGCAATGATGGTGCATTAATTCCCCTAAAACCTAAAATTACACCTTGAAGTGCATGCCAAGAGCCTTAGAATACAAAAATGGATGTTTTCTTCAGGGTTATCTCCAATTTTCACTGTGGTGAAATTGGGAACAAAACACCTCACAATCATTATAGCCAACAACCTCAAACTCTACTTTTGGAATTTGGACAAGACAATCACATACCCACTTCCCCATTATGACTAAAACCACTAATTGATAACATATTAAGAAAATAAAGGCAAGGAGAAAAATGAACACAAAATTATGAATGTTCCTTTGAGTAAAATAACATGAAACTAAGATTTAAGTACGATTTCAAGAACACATAGACTAATTGAAATGACAAAAAAATAGAAATAAGTATAATTTAATTAAATGCTTCATATCATATTAGAATATGATAAAAAATCAAAGACAAATTTCAATGTAGATTTCCAAAACTTACAAGAACCTAGAAAACTCAACCTTGATTTGTAAAACCTTAGTAAAGACCATTAAATTTTTTTATGTACCCACTACTCTTTATGGCTTCTTAAATACAAAAAAACTCTAGAAACTAAATTTATATGATATAGAGTTGTATTTTTATATTTTTCCCATGAATTGTGGTACCATAATCTACTTTTGGTCAATTTAATTCCATGATAAAGGATATTCTTAACTAGATGAAAAATAGCTAGGTGCTAAAGTACCCTCCCCTACATATATTGCATGCTTGTAAGATCATGCATCAACATGTATTTAATTGCAAATAAAATACTTCAAACTCCAATGTTGACTTAAACTATTGAAAGATGTTCCTTAATGTAAGCTCTCATTAATTATTTGGTAGATGCTCTTAAATGTAGCAATGACTATTGTAACACCTCGCCAAGGGATCCAAAAGAATTAACCTAAAGTTTTACTAAGTTTGCCAAACATTTTTTTTAAAAAGTAAGACAGTATAACATGCACATCAAACACATAGTAGCGGAAGCAATAACATATAATCAATTATAAGCATACATAATAGGTTACATTCCTTAAGGATCCCATGATGTTGAGTCACATTTATATTTAATTAATTCTAAGTCTAACAACTACCACATGAAAGAATAATTAGAAAATCCAATGTCCATATTATACATTTGTTCCGAATGCCTCTTGGCAAAGTAATTTGGAATGCTCAATCATCCACTGTACATGTCACAGGGTACGAAAGGCTAAAAGAATATACATATGTAGAAATAGAAATACATCATCCACTTCGGATCCATGATACAAGTAAAATAAAGTAAATGAAACCATCTACCATACATGATACATCCCTCCATCATAAAAGATATAAACATCCAACATGAAATACAACTATCCATCATAAAACATAACTAACTAAGTACACAGTTCCTCCCAACCGTCAATAGCATCATTAGACCATCGTGGGCCCTAGTTATCCCCCACGCGTAACATCCCAAGCCACCGATCAGATCATCGGTACTATAGTAATAGGGACGTCACTACTAAACATACTACAACATAAACATAAGGAAATTTAACATACTAGAATAAAGCATAAGATGATCCTACAAAGTAGATAACATCACCTATCACATGATAATCATCAATATAAGGAAATGCATCAGTAAATAACATCACCTAAACATGATAAACAAGCATCCCAAGAAGCTCCAGCCACAGTGACTACGAACATATCTCAATGGTAAAAGTAAAAATTACTACCACCTGACCGCATGGGACCTAAACGGCCCACTCCCACCGCACTGAGGAGATAGTCTCAAGTCCCAAACAAGATATCAAATCACATAACAAAAATACTCTCTAAGTCCAGGAAATCTTAAAAGTATACTAACTCAAAGGTTCCAACACATAGATCGACATCTAGACCCAGATTCACATAAGACACGTAAGAAACCTACTATGTAAGCGGAAAAGTGTCATCGCACGAATCATGTAGGAGTTACCTTGGCAGTTAGCTTAGGACTCTAGGGTCCCTAGTGATCCCTATATGGCCACTAGTATCCTCTCGTACTGACGAGGCATACTACGGAATGCAAGGTCGTAACCAAGCGTTCTCCCAACTCCCACCCTAGTTTGTATTAGCACTCGAGGCATGGGAGAGAACATATAATTATCTTGTTAGGTTCATTTTTCTCTCATTTAGTGTAAATGTTTTCACTTATTAAAACAACTTACAATGGGTTTCCCCTAGTAGCCTCTTAGGGCCTTGGCCCCCATTGCAAGCCACTTCCCGACACTACACATAGATAACCTACCCTAAGCTCATGAAATCACAAATCAAAGAATCATAGTAAAATCATGTCAGCCCTATACAAGCGACTGGAAAGCATCAAAAGATAATCCACAATAATCACACCAGTTCTCCACGAGCAACAGGAAAGCACCAAAAGATAATTATAATGATGACAACAGTTCTCAATGAGCAACTGAAAGACATCAAATAATAAATCACAATATCCATTGGTTCTCAATGAGCAACCGGAAAGTATCCCAAAGTAAATCACAATATTGATTGGTTCTCAACGAGTAATCAGAAAGCATCCCAAAATAATACTGATCGAAGACTCCAAAATGGTCAAGTCAAACATGTCACAACATGACATCATCAAGAACAAATCAATCAAAACATCTCAGTTCTCTCAAAATGGCTGGAAGGCAATCAAATATAACTGATCGATGACTCAATGATGGTTAAGTCAAGTATCTCATAAACATACACCTCAGCTTCATACAAGAAGACTGGAAAGCAATAACAATCAATAATCCACACACATCATAGAGCATGCCATCACATTACCATGGTTGGGTTTTAAAAAGATCGAGACCAAAACATCATAACATCACAATCTCACAGCCCTCGAGCCTTTGGTAACAACCTAAACTGGTCAACCCGAAGCCCCAAAGCATAGACATCACATAGAAAACAGAATAATCTTATTATTTGGTTTGAGTTTGAAAACATGTAGTTGAGATAAACAGTAAGGATTAAATTTCCAATTTTCGTTTCAGTGTAAGTTTTCAAGTAGATAGCTTTCATACTTTCATCCTTATAATTAACCCATTCTTGTTTATAAATAACTTACAAAGTTATCCCTGTTTGGTTTTAGGTTGGTTTCCTAAATAATCCCAAGATAAATATTTATTTAAATTAATAAAATAATGCTTGTTGATTTCCAAGGAAAAATAATCTACGATCTTAATTAAATCCATATTATAAAGATTTAATAAATTTAAAACTTAAGTTAAACAACTTCCCATATTAATTAATCCTAATTAAATTACATTTAATTAAATTAGTTAATAAGGTATATAATTCGCATCTACTATTCCAAAACATTCAAAGTTAATAATTTATTTAATTTATTAAATAACAATTAAATAAATTAAAAACTTCATTCTACAACATTCGTTATTAATTACCCTTAATTAAACTAAATTTAATTAAGTTAATTATTAAATATAAAACTATATCGGTATTATTTAATTAATTATTAATATGTATTAATAAAACTTATTAACAATATTAATAATTAACAATTTGAATTCATTATAACTTAAATTTAATAACATTAATAATTAATTATTTAAATTAAATACAATTTAAATAATATTAACATTTAACAAATTATATTAAATATAATTTATTTATAATAAATTAAAAATTCATAACAAAATTTTAATAATTTTTTTTAAAAATTTAAAAAACAAAGTCGCATATACATATGGGCGTAGGCTTTTAAAGCCACTGCCTTAAATTAAAAGGGCCATGCTGACGGCTGTTATTGCAGTCAGCCCTGCGACCATAGATGCAGGTACGACTACGTCAGCAGTCTGCCGCTGGCAAGAGTTAAGAAGGGGTGGGGTGAGGTTAAGACCCTCGCCCTCCGATTATATATTTTTTAAATTTAATTTTTAATAAAAACAAACCACCCTCCCACATGAAATTTTTAATGATTATTATTATTATTTTTTAAAATTGATCCCCCTCAATGTAATATGTATTATTATTTTTTTTGAAAAGAATTTTCTTTAATAAATAAACAATCCAACCCCCTAATATATATGTCTATATACTTTATTTTTTTCTCTTCTTTTTGTTTGACATAAAACCCCATCTGTATTCTAATAGGATGAATATAGCGAACCAATTGAGTTTTTCAATATAAAATTTTCATATTAATCAAACCCTTCTTGAATATAATTCTAATTTTCTTTTACCTATGGACAAGGTTCCAAATTGATTTTTTTTTTTTTCAATCATATCATACAGATGATATTCGTGGATTCAGAAAAGAGAGTGAAAGATTCACACAAGATTCAAAGAGTCATTTTCAACAATCACGGAGAAACAAGATTATCTATTAATCATAATTTTAACTAGGTGAACAAAATTCAAGAACCTACCTGGTTCTAATGCTATAATCGCAACGCCCAAAAGATTCACGAGAGAATTCACTTCTATCCAAGGACTTCTCTCCCACAATTTTCCAAAATTTCCCTTCAATGAATTGCTTCCAAAATTCGCATCCCAATTCATCTCCCCTTAAAAATGAACTCTCTAATTGTGATAAAGAGCCCTCTTCTTAAATCGGGGCACTAATTGTGCGTTCACTCGAGAGAACTCCTTACTCACAACTTTTAACTCATAATTAACTTTTATGTATTTTCTTTAATCTTTTCATGCACATTTATGAATTATTAAATTACTTTATTTGATTTTTCAGTTGAATTCACTTTTAAATTAATTTATTAAATTTAATCTCATGCGCACTTAATGAAATTAAATACCTTTATAAAATTCAAATGTTTAATCTTTTTAATTAATTTCTTATATTTTAATTTCATGCCTGCATCATGCAAACTTAAAATGTTTAATAATTTAATATCTTTTCACTTTTAAATTTATTTTCAAAACTTAATTTGATAAATATTTATTAACTTAAATAACAATAATATTTAGCAGTTATTCAAAAATGAACTTTAAATATATTATTATTAAACTAAATAAATATTATCAAGTTCTAAATTTATACTTATAACTTTTATCTCCAAATTTAATTTCTTTTTATTTAATTATTTTCCAATCAATTAAATATAATTAAATATCATAATAATTTCTCATTAAATTAAATCATTAGTTTAATCTTTTAATTAGACTTAATTAACAAATTTTTTACCAAAGACTCATAAAACAACATACGAAAACCCATCATAGAACAACAAATACAAAATCAAACTAAAGGGTTAAAATCATGAATTAACGTCATTCAATGCATTCGAAGGGTACTTGACTCAGATACTTGTCCTAATTATCAGTTACGACAAATGGTTTAAAAGTTTAGGATTTGGACTCAAGAATTTATCTCCCCTCTCTTACCATTGAGCTAATGCGATAAGGTACCTCATCCTGACAATTCAGGGAAGTCGATACTCGGTACCTACAACCTGCATAAAATCCACGCACGTACAAGCACAATATCCTAAGCTAAACAGACAATGGCAGGAAGTGGTACATTGTGTAGATCTCGACTAGCAGGTGACTACGACTCCCTTCCTTAACCACATCAAAAACACCATACATAAAGAAAACAAACACACACACCATACACATGCAGGTATGGGGTAAGTATCCATAAGAAAACACATATGATAATAAACCATCTAATAATCATCATCAATAATTGAGAGCACTACCATAATCATGATGCATACATGAAATATAGAGTACCAAGTAATCTCATCATATATTCAACTGAATGTAAAACATTATCTAATAATCTCAAAATAATACTACTAGTAATCACACATAAAACTGGCCTAATAGAGCTCGACAATGATAGCAGAAATGCAAACTAGGGGCAGGCACTACAACTATTGTAGGTAGTAAAGATGCATAAACTTTATCAACATACTAGTGTCATGAGGGAATTTTCAGAATTCTCAATTAGCTAACATGATAGGAATGGTAATCTAATTCTACTAAAATTTGAATTTCAAAGATTCCCCCCAACCCTAAAACTTAAAGTTAGAAAAATCAAACCAAAATTAAAATATAAAATATTTTTGGTGATATTACTTGCTTATATATTGTGATGATACTATATCATTAATATTTTTGATATTAAGAGGTAGCTTGAAATTAGCATGTTGTTCCTTGCAACATCTCATCTCGAAAATGTCTAAAGAAACCAAAATTACAATACCTTGACAACACATCAACAAAAAAAACTACTCCTACACATATGGAAAACATGCCAAAAGAAACTTGCAACCAAAAAGGCTACTAACAACATACACGTAGGCCAAGATGCCACTAGATAATATAGAAGCTACACATGCCAACACCAACACACAAGCCAACAAGCAACTAATAACACAAGATGAAAACCAAAAACAACCCACAAGAAGAGTCAAATAGTCTTACAACTAGGCTCAAACATTGCACACAAATGATTGAGAAACAAGGCTAGACATACCTCTTTTAGACATGTCAAATCATGCCCCTTAAAACATCTATATAGTCACAACTTACAACACTAGCAAAAACCTATACCAAAAGAAATCTAGAACTCTGTCTAGAGTTTGGAAAATCACTCTCCTCATCAAAATGAGACTTTGCAGGAACATCAAGAGACTCTAATGAATTCTACAATACAAACTAATTCATGAGGATCAAGAATAATAGAAAATAAAATTCATAAACAATAAAATGCACTAACACAAGCCACAGAACCATGTTCTATCTTGAACCATCCAGCTCTGAGGCAAGACCCCAATAAACTCCTCTTTTGAAAACACCTCCATAGGATTAAAAGCCATAAAAATTACCCAAATTTTTTTAGCAACAACTAAGGGAAAATTTCAAAATTAGGTGCATGACTACATTAGCTCCTCTAATGAAGATCTCCACCTCTGTAATACCCCTCCTTTACTATAATTGTAAACTTCATTATTAAAGTTCTATTTGACTCTATTATGGACAAGTTAACCCTTAAGTGATATTTGAAATATAATACTTTGATATATAGGGTAATTGATTATACCAGATAGTAATGGTTACTTACTTGCAACAATGATACTTTTATGTGTCTATTTGACGATTATGATTACCTTCATAATGATGATGCTTTAATTACTCTTATTAGTAAATATAATTGCTTCCATAATGATGTGATATGTAATGTGTTCAAACGATGATGACAAGTTGTTTATATTAGAACATAATGGTACTAAATACTTGTGATTTGTTGATTATACTTACCCCATACTTGCATGTGTATGGTATGCATGTCTATTTTATATTTCTGTCTGATGTGCTTGATGTGGTTGCGAGAGGGAGTTGTAGTCACTTGCTAGTTGAGATCTACATGATGTACCACTCTCCACCATTTCCTTTTTAGCATAGATGTATATGCACATGTACATGCTCGTCTTTTATGCAAGTTGTAGGTTCCAGACATCAACTTCCTTGAATTGTCAATTTGAGCATTGCCCTATTGCAATAACTCAATGGTAAGAATGGGGTGATAGTGTTTATATTCAATCCCAACCAAAGCCCAATTACCTGTCTTGAGAAGGAAGACATTTATTTGACATGCTACCCTTTTGAAACTCGTGAGTTTTCTTTGTGTGTTGTTTGATTTTGACTTTGGTCAGTTTCTTTTATGCTGTTTTTATGTGGGTTTGACTATGTGATTCACTTGATAAATAGTTTAATACAATGCTTTGATTAATCTTATGATATTCAAATTATTAAATATTATTTGATTTAAAAAAGAAATGATTAAAATATGATGATATTTAATTTATTAGAAATAAATTAAATGCGGGTTTTAATTAAAAAATTTAAATTGAAAAATTGAGTAAAAAGAGATTTAAAATACTAAAGAGTAAATATTGTTTTATTATGTAGAAGACAATCATATGAAATAGCAGAATGGAAAGCTATAGAGAAAACAAACCTAATTGAAGATGAACAAACTTTATATAATCATCTTATAAGCCAAAGACAAGTCAACCACAATGTTAGACATGATAGATTGATTTGGGCAGCTCCACCAAATGGAAAATACAATGCACAAAAGGGTTACAAATTGATAATAAGCTTTCAAAGATAGAATCAAATAGATAACCACTAAACTTGTGTCAGGACAAAGAATGTCTTCGAAAGGCAAGAATATTCCTCTGGGTTGCCAGACAAAAGAGGATTCCAATTGCAAAAAGGTTCACAAAATTTGGATTTGAGGGTCCCTCAAAATGTCCACTTTGTAAAAGTAATAAGGAGACAACCGAACATTTGTTATACCAATGTTCTTATACAAAATCTTGTTGGCAATGGTTATGTCTGCAACTAAACTAGCTCACAATTTTTTTAGAAAATCTATAGGATCGTTTAAATAGCTGGTCTAAATATGGAAACTCCAAGATATAGAGTAACACCTGGAAAATAGCTCCATCCACCCTCCTCTGGGAGATATGGAAGGAGAGAAATAGGAGAATATTCCTAAACAAAGAAAATAGCTCCATCTTCCCTCAACAAAATAAAAGTTTGGATAGCTGAAGTAATAAATAGTGATTTAAGGTATTCAATTAAATAAGGGACTTTCTTGGAATGGGATGTAGAAAAGAAGAAAAAAATGGAGAAATCTCTTTAATCCCCTAATGTTTTGTTAAAAAGAAAGAAAACAAGCTAGACCATACTATAGATGGAATCATCTCCTCAGGAATGGGCAAAGGTAAACTTTGATGGAGCTTCTAGAGGTAATCCACAAAAAGAAAGAATAGGATGTGTTATACATAAAACACATAACTTTTGGAAAATTAAATGGGCCAAATACATAGTTTTTTTTTTAAAACAACATGGCAGAAATGGAGATCCTTGTAGAAGGACATAGATTGAGTCAGAATATAGGTATTAAGAAACTAATCGTAGAAGGCAACTCACAAGTTATTCTAAATGCTATTAGAAGTAAATACACACCTAATTGGAAATTGAATTCACGATTAGAAGGAGCTTTATCCTTAATAAGAAAATTTCATGAAATTAGGTTACAACATATATACGAAGAAGGTAATAAAATAGTAGATGAATTGACCAATTTAGGCGTAGATGGAAAGGACATCCTTACTAAAAAAGACCAAGCAAGAAAATCTAACGTGAGCAAAGAGAAGGTATTGCTAGGAGTCTAAATGAAGTGTTCTCTTCTGAAGTAAGGTCCCCTATAGAATCCATCATTACTTGTTTTGATACACTAGAAAACCCCTTTAAAATTAGGGTAATCCTAATACTTTTAGAAAATCTAGAAGTATAAAAGTCACATAATTGAGATGCTAGGATGGATCTAAACTCAAAATTGCAAAATTCTAAGTCTAAAAATATGTAGCTATCACGAGTCAGAAGTGATATGGAAGCTAATCATTATTATTATATATGGCCCTTACATCCATAAATTTTAAAAATAAACTTTCCCATATGTGGATTAATCATAAACATTATGAAAGATTAAACAAGATAACCATTAAATTGCCAAGATATTTGTTTCATTCAAGCCCGAAGTACAAAAAGTAGTAATAAAATTAAGGTGTGGTAAACAACAAGATCAGAAAAGAAAATAGATCATTAATGCACACTCCTCTGATGTCGCTCACATGATGACAATTTCCTTACTTAAACGATCCCTCAAGCTTGTCTTTTGATCATAGAAAGCTATGCAGTTTTAGCTTTAGTCGTCAGGTAGAGTGGTGCAGTGTATTGTGAATTAGGTATGGGTACTCCAATATGCATGTGGCATGGGAAGAGGGAAATGACATTTTAGGGGCAAGTCACTGACTTAAGAATTAGCAATTTGTTTCCAATCTTAGGTTGAGCAAGTGTTCCCTTGCTTTGGAATAGGAATGTATAGACTATATTATGTATAATGACGCAGCTCTGTAGATAGTATGGTTCAGCAATCAACTAGCTTTCATAGTCTTGAGAGTATGGTTGGCAAATATCTCTCTCTACCTTACGGTTATGTAAATACTAAGAATATTAATAGAAGGGAATATATACAGCATTTTCAGTGCGTAATTGAGAGATATTCTTTCAGGGGATTTACTGCAAAAATTCAATTTAAATCTCGTTGGCATCGAGTAGATTGTAAATGGAAATAGAAGAAACCAACCTTTTTTCATAGTGATATATCATGGTTAACACAAGAATTACGTAGTGATCTCCCTAAATTACATCTGCTCTATAAAGAGCAAGATTTGTTTTTTATGAATCTAAAGTGATTTATCGCTTAGCAAGGATGCAATTTCAAAGGTAGAGTAAGATTCCAGATGAAGGTCGATACAAGATTATCCTAAATCTTATTCAGTAATAAAATGAATTGGCAAAGTAAGGGAATACTGTGAATAAACATAGATTTTGATTCTGCAACAACCAACAAAGATGATATTTTAAAGAGGCAGAATTGAAGTAACATACCTAATTTGAAGAACTCAGATATAAATAAAGTCCAAAACAATGATCTCAAGACAATAAGCAAGGATAAAGACCAATCTCCCACAAATTGGCATTAAAAAAATAGAACAACATAAGTAACAAAAATTGATGTCTATCAATGGCTACACTCAATGCTCAAAACTTCTACTTTTTATGTGTGTCAAAGAAAGTGAAAAATTATGCTATTTTAATTAAGTAAATTAATAAAACAAACAAGAAGATTCTAATAGTAAAGTAATCCTATATAATTGAACATTCTTAGACAAAATTAGCAAGAAGATTCGAAATGTTCATCAAATTAATTATAGATATCTACAAGGATAGAAGGAAGTAGTAATAAAAAACATTCTAATAACCTTTGGAATTAATATTGGATAACAAGAAAGATGCAACCTTAAACACATATGAAAGGATTACTATTAGCTAATAAAGTAGATTGATTTAATTAACTAACCTATTTTGCAAGTTGGAATTCATGTTAAAGTTGTAGGGAATCATGGGGGATATCAAGATATATTCTGAAGTCAAAACAATTGTTAATGACACATTCAAAGATATTAAAAGTTCCTCTAAAAGGTACATAAATTGTAAAGGAAGGTATTCCTTCCCATGTTTCCATATCTTAAGGGGTATCCATATTTTAATTCAAGATTGCTAAGGGAAGAATTGGGATAATGCAAATATTAAATTTGATTCAATTGTAAGGGAGGGTATGCCTTTTCAGAGACCTTTGAGAAAAACTCAAAGACATATGTACTATGAAGAGAAGACAAAAATGTTTCGGGCAACACTATTTTTTTTTCTACGTTCCTTTTCCCTGGTTCCCACACTATGAATGGGGAAAATCTTTATAATTTATTTTAAATATAATATATAGGAAAATAAGCCTTTTACCAATTAAAAATAAAGTAAAATAATATTGATTTATTATAATTGTTTAATTAATAACAATAAAATTAGAATTGCATTTAAATAATGAGCTTTAATTATTATTAATAATTAAAATAAAAAATAATAATTTTAAAAGTATCACGCAAAATAAATAAAGTGGAGAAAAGAAAGAAAATAATATTCTAAACTAAATTGTTTTGTGTGTGCACAAATATATTTAATAAATTAAGTTACCTAAGCACTAATTATAAAATTATGGGTCTGCCACGAAAAGCAATAGACCCAGTGAAAAAGTAGGCAACACATTTTTCAAAATTGAAATATGCTTCCCTTACCTCCATTACTATCACAAACATATTTGATATCCTAAATGTCTATTTAGAGGAGAGCCCAGAACTATATGAAGAGTTTTGTCAAAACCCTAACTCGACATTCGACATAAATCTTCCAGCAACAGAATCAATTAAGCCCATTAAGCTAGGGAAAATTGCTTATTCAGAGCAAAAGAAAAACAAACTTGACTATCAAAACATACATGAGATTTCCAAGCTAGATCCATGTAAGAGAACAGAAAAGGAGCATCCTACAACATTGTTCAATAAAACCATGTACACATTTGAAGTGTTAGTCAGATTACACAATTCCAACAATAGAGGAGCCAGTAAAATAAAAGATAAACAAAGCATAGATTTAGAAAATACAGAGGAGGGATGGTTTCAGGTAAGAAATCAAAATAGGTGACAAAATACAAATAAACATAAAGCTAAGTTAAATGATTTGCTTCATAGACCAACTTCCATAGGTTATAGTGAAGACAAGCATATCAGTAAACAAAAAGAGGTTTTCCACTACACTAGGTAGTCAAAGCCAATTTCTTTAACTTTCTGTCAAAGCCAATCTCTAATATTCCCCCCCATAGATTGAAATCTAAACCTGATCTCGATTAAACCCACAATTTTTTTTGTAATAAACTGCATACCTATCGGCTCTGGGAAGATCACCGCTAACCTCGATTCTAGCCCTAAACCCATCAACCGTACTTCCATCTCCAAAAGATCTCAAGCATATATCCCTCCTCATTGGAAATTAAATGGTTTCTTCCACCTCCGCAAGGAATCAAGCAATAGTCAGCTACATCTTACTAGCAATTCAATCAATGATCCACCCAAATCTTTGCAAAACCCATATAAAGACATCTTGATAATCAACAATGATGACATTGAAATTAGATGGAAGGATTTCTAAGATTTGGGTGTATTCACTCTCTAGAATGGCACTCAAAACAAATTCAAGAAAATGTTGAGATGGTTAAAGGATTTATGCAAGAAACATGTAAGTATATCTATCTTTTCAGATAGTTTGTTATATTTATATTGTCAAAATGAAGAAATTAAAAATGAACTGATTGTAGCATCATATATTTTTTTTATAAAGGACATTATGTGAAATTTATAGCTTGGGAACCTAACTTTAGCAAACATTGTGCAAGAAAAATTGAAGCTCCTTTGTGGTATGAATGTGAAAGCATACCTCCTAAATTAAACCATAGGCATATTCTTAGTAAAATAGGGCTAGATCTAGGTAATCTAACAGGAATAGAAAACAACCTAAGAAATTCCAACAATATCAACTTTCTCATTAATTTAGAGCTAGGACATAAAGAAACTAAAATAAAAAATATTATTAGTAACATATCCATTTATAACCTAGATTTTAATAGATATCACAAAGAAATAAAAAATATCATTGGATTCAATTTGAATAGGGAAACTTATCAGATAGAAAGAACTTCTAACCTCAAACTAATTCTAAATAAGATATATAAATTGAGTAAAAAATAAAATTATGAGACAACAAAATAATTAGAGAAAAAAGTGGGAGACACAAACATAGAATACCATATCCAAGATAGAATCAATCCATAAGGAGAAACTGTGATGTCTAATGATAAAAATAGACATCTTGAAGAAAATTTTATACAAATCAGTATGATAGATTAGGAGGAATTGAAAAAATGGAAAGAAAGTGACCATAAAAAGATCAAGGATGATATAGACAACAAAATGAGTATCTTAAAATAGTGCAATCAATTTTAGGAAAATTTGGATCTTCTCTTCGACCTAAATTCCAGTATGAAAAGGTTTCATAATTTATCACATTCTTTATTTCTCATCCAGAACAACATATATGATCAAGATAGAAATGGAATATGCAGATCATATGGATCACCTTACTCACAACCAAGATACAAAGTATGCAGATCTGTCAAAACGTACTAGAAGTAGAGATGAGAACTATGCTAAGCAACCTCAAATTATAGAAAAACAAATAGATTTACAAAAGGACAATGGAAAATATAACTTTACTTCTAGACTGATGGATGCATAGAAACACACAAGGTGATAAGTAATCTATGCTCAGACAATACTCCAACTTGCAACAAAGCACAACTAATATATGAAGAAGGATCAAGACAAGAAACCAACAAGGAATTTATAAACATTAATGAAGAACAATTAATTGGTTAGAGTCTAGAAGTTGTTAATATTAACTCATCAATGAAAGATCAACAAGAAGATCAAACAATAGACCCCAATAAAGATGATCAATATCTTTTATCAAGAATCCCTCCATCCACATCTGAGCATTGGGATAATATCACAATTTGGAAGAGAGCAAATAAAAGAGCATTAAAATTTTGACAAACACTAGACAATGACAAAATCCTTTTGAAGATCTAGATCAAGATTGGAAACAAAGAAGGGAAACCATGGAGGACAATCTCTACATTCTAGTAGAAATTGACTCCATTATGAATAAGATAGGAGTAGTAGAAGCAAAAGTTCAAGAAAATTCCAAAACAACATCATCAGAGAAAGATTATGATTTAGAAAATAATCAAACTTGTGAAGAATTTTGAGTTCTAGAAACCTTTGAACATGACATTTTAGACAATACGAATCCTGAATTTGTAAATCAGCAAATAGAGGAAAGCATTTCAAATTTATCAAAAACATAGATTGGATTTCAGATAATGAAAGAATTGGAGGTTGAAGAAGACATATCAGAGGAATAACTTCTCTCATCAATTAAAGAAAATATTCAAGCAAACACAAACAATGTAGGCATTTCAATGAACCAATAAGGTCTTAAGACTCCAAATTGCGGCAAACAAAAGATGAAGCAAGGTAGAAAGTCCCTAAAAGATCTAAGAAATACAATAAGACAAGAAAATAACCAGATTAAGATAAAAAATGTTCTAAATGTTGGGAAGGGGAAGGTCTTTCCCACAGAGAAATGAAGGTTACTACATGGAATGCTAGGAGTCTCAATGCCCCTAGTAAAAGAGCTAATTAAAGCGCAATTTAACTCTATTCAATTCAAAACTAATACTAATTCAAGAAACCAAACCAAACAAAGATGAAGGAGCTAAATTAGAAAATAAATCAAGAAACTGGAAAAAAAAATAAAATTGAATGGTGCTTCAGGAGGAATCAAGATCATATAGAATCCTAGAAAAATAGAATACATCAAATTAATCACAACCATAAATTAGATGGGGGAAAGCTTAAAAGCTTGAGGCACAATATCCAATTAACACTCATTAATGTTTATGGACCTATACATACAATAGAAAAAAATAAATTGTCATTAGAAATTAGTAAATTCATGGAAGATAAGCCTAAGGATAACTTCCTAATCAGAGGCGATTTTAATGCAATTATAAACTTGGAGGAAAAATTCAGAGGATCTCAGACTGTATCTCAAGCATCTATTGACTTTAGAGAGTGGATACACACTTATAATTTAATGGATATCCCCACCAATAATGGTTCTTATACTTGGAACAATAGGAGATTAGACTTTTACAATATAGCCCAAAGATTAGATATATTTTTATTTAAAGGAGACCTTAGCATGATGGAATAAATGGTACAAGCTTCCATTTTCCCCCACACAAGTTTAGATCATTATCCAACCATACTAGAATTTTTGGATTCAATCAGGCCGTCTAGAAATTCTTTTAAATGCAAAAATATGATTTTTCGATGATAAATTTATGGAAAATATAAAGAAATGGTGGAATAAAGACTCATTTGGAGGATCCAAAACGTATCATTTCATGTCAAAACTAAAAATGCTCAAAGAAAAAAATACGAAAATGGAACAAAATATATTTTAATAACATTTTAAAAGAAAAATTAGACACCGAAAAAGAACTTACAAAACAAAATGAAGACATAATAAGAAATGACATGGATAACAAAAAATACTTAAAAGAAAAAGCACTATTAGGAAAACAGGAAAATATCTTAGCCAAAAAAGAAACCTATTGGAAACAAAAATCAAGAGAGACTTGTTTATCAAAGGGGGATTAAAATACTAAATGGTTTCATTATAGTACACTAAACAACATAAATTCCAATAGAATAGCTAAAATAAAAAATGTCAAGAGAATCTACGAAGAAAACCCAAAAAAATAGTTGAAATGTAGGCAAAATATTAGAAAAATATTCATGAATATTTTTAGAGTTAAAATATTCTAGCACAAAAGAAAATGCTTTGTTTTATCCCCAAAATTATCTTAGACAAAGACAATAAAATGCTAAATAAACCTTTTACAATGGAAGAAGTAAAAATAATGCTATTTAAGATGAACTTGGATAAATCACCAAGCCTAAATAGATTTCAAGCCTTCTTCTACCAAAAATGTTTGGAGATAATAAGAGAGGATCAATGGAAGGCTATAGAAGCAACTAGAAATGCCAACTCATTGCTAGCATAAATCAACCATACTTTCCTAACGCTTACTCCCAAGAAATTAGATTATGATGAACTAGGCCACTTTAGACCAATAGCGCTTTGTAATACTATTTGTAAAATTCTATCAAAATCTCTAGCACTCAAATTATAAAGAGTTCTCCCTAAACTCATATTAGAATAACAAATGGGCTTTGTTCTTGGAAGATCCATTTTGGACAGAATTATTATTATCCAAGAAATCCTTCATTCAATTCAATGCAATAAAGAAGCGTGTATGCTCATGAAACTAGATATCCAAAAATTAAATGATATGGTAGATTGGAGGTTTCCCTAGAAGCTTTCGGCTTCTCACACCAATGGGTAAACCCCATCTTTAACTGCATTTCCACTCCCAAAACTTCCCTCCTCATAAACGACACTCCATAAGGATTCTTCAACATTTTGAGAGGAATTAGACAAAGAGACCTGATTTCATCTTTTCTATTTATCATTTTAGCTGAAGCCTTCAGTAGAGCCATAGAAAAATCTCAAGAAAAAGGAAAAATTATAGGATGCACAGTAATAGAGAATATCCCTAATAAAATCCATCAAAAATTTATAGATGACACGATCTTACCTAGAAAATGCTCCTTAGAAGAAGCCCATAACTTCAAAACAATCATATTAGATTACACAAAAGCCTTAGGTTAGAAGGTAAATGCCAAAAAAATAGAAACCTTTTTTATTAACATTTTGCCAATATTTGAAAATGACATTTGCAATCTAATGGGTTTTGAAAAGGGTGCATTTCCATTCAAATATTTGGGTATTCAATTAGAAAAGCATTCTAGAAACCCTACAACCTAGAACTTGATGTAAGAAAAAATTGACAATCAAATTGCTAATTGGAAAGGGAAATGGTTAACCAAAGATAGTAGAGCTACAAAAAGTAAATTTGTTCTCTTTGCCATCCCTTCATATCAAATTTCTTACCTCCCTCTCCCTAAAGACATTAAGCAACTAGAAAGTAAACTTAAAAAATACTTTAGAAGTGACACAACCAAGAAGAAAAAACTAGCCTTAATTAAATGGGAAAATATATGTAGGCCTAAATAACTAAGAGGGTTAGGAATATATCAAGTTGGAAAATTGAATCTTTTGGAGCAAAATTAATTTGGCGCATGTATCAAGAAAATGAAAGTAAGTGGACAAAAACCCTTTATCATAAATACTTGGGTATCAACAATCCTATTTCACTTTTTTGAGTAAAAAATCCTCCAAAAGGGTCTACCACTTGGAATTTTATGATTAAATGTGGTCCACTCATTAGCAATAACATAACTAGGGATCTTGGAAAAGGGGAGGAGGCTCTCTTTTGGGAAGATTCTTGGGATGGTCTTCCCTCTCTTGATAATTATAACTTATCTAGGAATATAAAAAGCACTCTAGTACAATTCTAGGTGAAGCAAGTATCTGACTATAGAATATTAATCTGGTGAATGGGAAACCTGTATGTGAATGGAGGTCATTAGGACCATCCTTTCTCAAGTAGAAATAGAGGATTCACAAATCATCTAAATCAAAGACCAGTTTCCTTTAAGAACAAACAAGATAAATTAATATGGGGACCATCTAAAGATGGGGAATTCAACATTAGAAAAGGATATGAGATCTTAAACAATACATACAACCTAGAAGACACCTACATTCCTCTTAATCTATGTTGAGATCTAGCATGCTTGCCCAAAACAAGAATCCTTTTATGGGCTGACATATAGAAGAGGATACTAACTATAGGTAGATTCGAAAAACTGAGATTCAAAGGTCTGTCAAGATGTAGATTATGTAAAAACTACTCAAAAAATACAAAACATTTGTTATATCAATTCCCTTACACTACACAATGTTGAGAGTGGCTTGTGCAAAAATTAATTGGGTTTCTCTACTCCTAGAAAATTGAGAGAAGCACCTAAAAAGATGGCCTAATTATAATAAGAAAAAAACATACAATAAACTATGAAATATCTTGTCATCTATTCTATTATGGGAAATCTGGAAGAAAAGAAATAGGGAATTTTTTCATAATTTGAACATGGATATCCCTTCCATCCTTAATAAAATAGAATAATGTATTCTAGAAGTAATGAACAATTATCTAAGAAAGACTACCTTAGAAGAGGGATCATTTATAGAATGAGACACAAAGATGAAGAAAAGATGGACTAATCTAGTTAACCTACCATTAATGTATACTAAAATGCATGTGGAAACCCCCTGCAATGAAAATAATGCATGTGGGACCACACCCCCTATAGATTGGACAAAGCTCAACTTTGATGGAGCATCAAAAGGTAATCCAGACAAGGCAGGAATAGGCGATATCATACATGCAAATGATGGAAAATAGATTGTAAAATGATCAAAACCTATTGGAATCTCTTCAAATAACAAAGCCTAATAAGAAGCTCTTAAGGAAGGTTTAAAACTAAGTTTGGAACGAGGTATAAGGAAGTTATTAATTGAAGGAGACTCCCGAATGATCTTAAATGCTTTGAGAAAATGAACCACCCAAAATTGGAGCATCAATTCTAAGCTTGAAATAATATTGTCACTTTTAGACAAGTTCGAAGAGATTAGAATCCAACAAATTTACTGAGAGGGAAATAAAGAAGCTGATCATTTAGCCAATAATGGGGTTATGGGGGGAAGATACTACTTTAGAACCTTGAATCACATCACATATCTTATTCATATTGAAATTTAAATTAAGAAGCACTTAATTAAATAACCTTTCTTAGTCACCTTTATAAAAGATTTAACACTTTCCTTATTCGCAAAGTTCTCAATATAAAGGAGCTCCTTGACTTGAACGAATAAATCAACTTAGTCTAACACTAGGTTGAGGATGGATTAGTCCAAACCTACATTAGTATATTTATGATTCACACAAATCCCACATTAGCCCTCAAATTAATCATTTAAGAGATTTAGGACAACTCCACCATAATCATTAAAAGATATGGCTTGATACACACTCCAAATCTAGAATATTTATTATCACAAATTACTTATGAAGAAAGCATCACACTATGATTGATGAACTTAATATCATCTAGATGGTTCTAAGAACATCTAGAACACAAATACATATAGAAGAATTATTCCACTTTTTCTAAAAACCACAACATTTGGCATAACAAACTAGTAACAATGACAGGTGTTTTAGAAGTTAGAATAGTAGGATAGGATGAAGTTAGTTATCAACCTATTCCATGCTATTGGAATAAGAATGATGACATTCACGAGAAATGTGAAGCCAAATGTTGGAATATGCTACTTAACCATGTTGATGATATGATTAGGGTAGCCAATAATATGGTTTTAGGAGAGAAAACCTTTAATTAGGATTTCACATGGAGTACTAATAAATATATTCTAGGTTCCTTCATAGCCTTCTTAGCTAGAGCTCAAATTGATCAATGGGAAATCATACTACTTTGCTACAATTGGTTTGATCCAACTTGGTTAGAAGGGCTAGAACATGCGGTCCTTAGCATCAATAAGAATATGAAAATTACCTATCCAAAGGATTACATGTCATACCCCCTGGTATCTTAACTCATGCCATTGTGCCTAGGCACCCTATCTTACACATTAGAGATCAAACCCTTTTCAACAACGAATGGCTGAAAATGAAAGAAGACACCACATTCTTGCCCAGGTGGAGGGGCATTATCGAAGATTATAATAGAGATAGTCTCTTGAACTACCTTAGGATCTATGACTCCTACATCAAGCTAGACATTGACTTTTCTAACTTTGACAATATAGACTTTTCTCCACCAAAGTACAAAAAATCCAACCAGGAGAAATTGACCTTCATCTTGTCACTAGAAGCAAGGGCATTTGATATTGACGAGGTTGATAACCTCATCATGGTATAGTGGAAGGTTGAAGGCCAAAATTTGAAATTCTATGTGGGTTGTTCCTTCCCAGTTTGTCTATCTATAGTTCCTTTAGATACTTTATTACCTATTAATTTCGTAGTAGGACCAATTTTTGACTATTGTCCATTTTGGGTAGGGCA
The DNA here is from genome assembly GCA_028749045.1 of Cupressus sempervirens. NCBI lineage: Eukaryota > Viridiplantae > Streptophyta > Pinopsida > Cupressales > Cupressaceae > Cupressus > Cupressus sempervirens. The sequence goes on along the minus strand of CM053783.1, from coordinate 668,606,707 downwards.
GGATTTTATCTAGGTATAGTAGGTCTTTTTTGGCTTTCTCTAGACATATTATACATCAATGTATCTAATTATAAGGGAAAAATGGTGGGTTTTTAGCAAGGCTTAGCTTTGATGAGCTCCTTTTGTTTCTTTTTGAGATCTTATGTATATATCTTAAGGACAAATAACATAATATAGACATGGACGAAATCTTACTCTTTTCCTCAAAGAGATAGGAATGATATTATTAGCTCATTCTATTATTTAAGTTATTAAATTATCATTGATTAACAATATTCTCTTTTCAGTTGCATATGATGTTGGCCTAAGTTGTCAAAGATTTAGGGTTAATTCTCATTTTAATGATTCTTATATATATATATATATATTCAACTCTAGATTGTTATTGCTGATTTATGTGTCACTTGGTGCTCCATATTCCTATGGTAGGATCTATATTGAGTTAGCATAGCATCGGTTAGGTAATCCGAAGTGCCTTTGTTCCTACCCTTTCCTCTTCCCTAATTTTTCTTTTTCGAGGTTGATCCAAATTTGTGAACCCTTATAAGTCAATTCTAGATGTACCTTGAACTTATGTCCCTAATATGTGTAATCACTCAAAAATGGTCATCTAGATTATTACTCTTCTTCTCAACATTTTGGTTAAATTAATTAATTATTTCCCTAGGCCAAATTGCTAAAAATCAATTTATTTGATTTTAACCTATAGTTTGACAATAATATCCCCAGTCCATTTTTTTTATCAGTTAGAGGCTAAAGCCAAGATTAATTATTATTACATGTTGTGATTAATTATTATTTGTCTTATTGTTAATCTTGAATAGATTCAAACTCAAGACCTCCCAAATAAGAGGCTCACAATTTACCATTGTGTTGTAGGCTCTTGCCTATCCTAAGTCCATATTTGATTAAAAGAACATGTTCCTTTTAAAATTAAATTAAAGATCCCATTCTTCTAACCCTCTCAATGTGTGCACATAAAGCCTTTTTTCCCTATTTACAAATTTAAGGAAAATGCTTTTTGTCTTAGATGAAAAGTCAACTTCTTTTCATTGGTTGACTTGCTCTTACACATGGATCATGGAAAAAGTCAATCCCCACTCTTGATCATTCACTTCTTGATCTTGATCTCAAACATCCACATCTCTTTAAAAGAGAGAGCTCTCTCCCTCTCTAAGGTTCCTATTTTTGAGCTAATGTTATGCTGTAGGTTTCTTGACAAGTTTTCTTAGAGATTTGTGGAGAACTTCTTTCTGCTTGTCTCATTCTCTCATTTCCATCCTCATTCTAGTTTAGTTGCATTTGCAATAGCTTATCTTTTCTATTTACACTAGCATAGATCACACAGCTTAATTAAAATGGTTGTAATATGCTTATCTTGCTTAGTTTAGTTGCATTCTTGCACTCCATGTTAGCATAGCTCATTCTTGCATTGTATATTTGGGAGTTCTTTTGGAAACTTTCATTGTTGCTTTTGTCTCAAGAACCTCCCATTTCATGGTTTACTAGAAAGGGTTGCATCTCTAAGACTCATTTGAGATCTCACTCCATGCTTATTTCATACCTCTTACACTCCATATTTAGGGAGCTCTAAGTTGACATTTGAGTGTTCCAATCTATGAGATATCTTGGATAGAAGGGTTTAGAGAAGTGAATACACTTAGTGTACATTTTTGGCACCCACTATGGGGAAAATTATTCTAGCTTTGCCTCTTAATATGTACTTTTATCTTGTATTTGATGCTTGCTATTCTATCTATTTTTTTTAGCAATCACGAATATCATGCGATACTTTATTAGTATCACATGATAGTTCTTAGTACTATTGTGCAATACTTTTCCAACAAAAGTATCATATAATTATAAAAAACTACATCACACCAACATACAAAGTCCTATTGTACAACTATAGGGAGAAATATCACACATAATAGAAGTATCGTACCCCTATACTAAAAAGTATTGTATGATATTTTGTTAGTAGAAAACTATCGCTCAACCTGAAACTTGTTGCTGATTGAGTTGTTTTATCAATTCCAGGTCTTGGACATTCTATTTTTTAGATTTCTTGGGTTTACTGCTTTCTGAAAAAGGTTTTACTACAATCCTTTTTGCATTATTTTGGACTAACCTTCTCGATTGGATTAATGTTTTGCTTATAGGGTCACTCTAAACACTTGCAAAGTTATTTTAAAAAGAACACGTATCAAAGCTTCAAATGCAAAAAGGATACTAATAGTTGTTTGCAGGGCTACAAAAAAGTGCTTGTATTTCCCTTATTTTCATGTGTGACAATATTACTAGTTTCTTATCTTTCATAGGCACATTAAAAATTGTAATTAGGATCTCTTGGTGGTAGGAAAGTATGCTCTTCACCAAAAATCTTGACCCACCTTTAGATTTTGAAAGTAAATGGGGTAATTGAGCTTCTTGGTGTGTTTGGGGGAAATGATTGGAATAGGAGAGTATGCTCTTCACCCTTGTGGTGGATTATAAATCTTGATCTCCAAGAGCAGATCTATTTTTTGTAGTTAGATCCTTTAAAGCTCCTGCTCTTGAGCAATCAAAAGGAACAACCCAAGCGGGGACAAGTGAAACCGATTATTCCCACCCACTATAAACTCAAGATTATCAAGGAAATAAAATCTTGGTAGACATAGTGCTTATCTTTTCTTAGTGTGAGTATTTATGGAATCGGGACCATGTGAAAAAATCTAAACAAGAATTCTTAAGGTACTCTTGTGACTGCGAGGTCTGTTACTTGCTGCAAGGCAAGGTGTCTAGTAATTGGGTACTAGAGTACTATAAACATAAGCCCTTTCTAAACACCCTAGGTTAGAAACTACATTATCTTTCCACTCAAAGTCTTGGTGCAAGGATCAATCCTAGTGGATTACCCAAATCACCCCAAGATTTTACACTAACTAGTTGTGTCCCCTTGGTTGACGTAATGGTGATTCCATGACAAAGCCAATATCTCTCATGGGTGACCACTTGGTGTGAGGTGAAGGGGCATCAAACATGGGCCAGGTTGTTGAGTAATAAATCGTGACCTTAGGTAGTAGTGCTTGGCATATATTTTTGAAGGTTCTAGACTATTATAAATGTTCATAAGCAAAAAATCTTGTTAGCATTCGTAGCAATTTTCTTTGATATCCCAATTGCATGTTGGCAAGGTTGCTTTGTCCCTTGTCCAACTATTTGAGACATGTAAATTTTCCCTTATTGTTTTCAAACCATGATATTTTTTGCTGTAAATTGAGGTTCTATGTTGTCTACACAACCCTATAGTTTGAAATGTTCAAAAAAGAAACCCAAAACATAGGATTTTCAAGCTCTAAACTGCACTTTTCTTAGGTCATTGACCCTTTATTGCATGGTCTTTTGAGGAATATCATACAATATCTTGTACTAGAGAAAGTATCACCTGAATATCGTATTGAGGCTATAAACTCTATCACCCTTCTTAGGAAAAATTGTCATCTAAAACAAAAGTATCGCTTAGCTACTATAAACTCTATCATACGATATATTCTATTGATCAAATATCATCTTCTTCTCTAAGAAATATCGCCTTGTTTTTTTTGCTTCTAAAATGGAGTCAAAATGGCATCTTAGCTGATCTAGGGGTGTAGTTACTTCATCCTACCCAAGTCTGGTATGAAATTTCCATGTTAGGTACTATTCTAAGTTAAGAATATGGGTTTATTCTATTAGATGTAAGCTAAAAATGTCATTAATGGTGACTTGTCAAAATATGCTTACCTCTCTATGCTAGCTACTTGCTATCAAGCTTCTTGCTCATTCTCTTAGATTGAGTTGTCAGTGCTATAAATTCTTGAGCACTCTTTACAAGCCACTTACGTATCTCTTATCTTTGTCAAGTGATCATTATTGACCTTATAAGCTTCAAATTTGAAATTCTTTTTCTCATCATATTAACCAAAGACATGTCCTTAAATGTTGATTATGACTAAGTTCCAATTTCATCAAGGAATTCATCCTTCTTTGACCTTCAAACAATTGGAGACTCCAACTAGGTGTCCTTGTGGATAACCTTGTGTAGAGGAACCCATCTCTGACAAGCCACAAGAAGCCAAAACTTGGCATAACCCACTCTATAGCTTTGAAAACCCATTTGATACACCCTTTGATACACCTAGGGCTGAAGACAACATGTCAGTCACCATGCATCTAGAGGAGAGGAAATTCCTCTTAGAAGAACAAGCACACCTAGAGGTCATACACATGGGTAATAGAGAAAAATCCTATTATCAAGCTGAGACTAATGCTCATGTGCAAAATGCTAAAAAATGACTTGGCTACTATAGAAATCCTTTTCAAAACATTCCTCTTGGTGGTAATGATGGAAACAAAACACCTCCTAGGACTCCTAGAGTGAACACAAGAGCATGTCCATCACCAGCTAGGCACTCACAATCACACCATGAAAGTGAGGTCAATGATGAGATTACTAAAGATCTCATTGGATTCCAACATGATGAGGTTGCCCAAAGACTAATGTTGAAAGCCTTAGAACAAAATAGGGACCAATACTTTCAATACATGACAACCAAGGGATGGAAACTCCCTCATGATTTTGACGTGCAAAGAATAATCCAAAAATGATAACCTATTGAAGCCAAAATCTTGAGAGAAGAAATGAAAGAACTTAAAAATAAACTTGCGCAACTATAGGTTTCCATGGAGCAACCCAAAACCTCTTTTTTTGAATCAATATGGGCTCTTCCTTTTGATAAAATTCTTTACATGGTCCCATTTCCTATGGATATAGAGGTTCCTAATATGATAAATATGATGAAAATGGTGATCCTCATGATCATGTAAGGTACTTCATGCTCTTAGTATAGATTCAATGTACAAAGACACTTACCTTATGAGGTTGTTTCCTAGGAGCTTGAGGGGCCAAGCCATGGAATAGTTCATGAAATTGTCACCCCCTCTTAAGACATTTGATGAACTTGCACAATGGTTTATCTAGTAGTATTCTTTTAACATTCAACATCCTATTACTATTTTGGACTTGTGCAACATTAAATAGAAACAAGGTGAGCCCTTTGCTACGTATAACCTTTATCAATGGAGATATTTAGACTCTAGGTACCCTCAAAAGATTCCCAAGACCGAGAGGATTGATATTTTTGTCAATACAATTGTACCTTAACTCTACTATGATCTTAGGAAACAACTATTGACATCCTTCAATGATATGGTTGAAAGTGCATATTGCATTGGGGATGTTGCTATTAGAAAATGTGACATTGTGCTGAATAAAGATAAAATGACAATGGGAATGGAAAAAACAAGAGAAAACCTTGGAACAAAAAAAAGTATGTTTTCAATGATGGAGTAGTGGATGCTCCTAAGACCAAGGAATCAACCTTTAACCTTTCCAATACTATTTATGCTGCAAAACAACAAGAGACTTCGAAGTCTCAAACATTTGATAAAGCTAAAAAAACTTGTAAACCAAAGTGTATTTATACACCCATGGTAGAATATTATGAAGGGGTCTTAAATACATTTCTTGTAAATAAAATTTTCATACTTATAGTTAATTCCTGACCCTATGACCCACCCTTCAAACTTGATTGGTGGAGAGATGATCATTTTTGCAACTATCATAGGAGCAAGGGCCATAACACAGAAAATTGCTTCAAACTCAAAGATGTTATACAAAACCTCATTGATGGAGGCAAAGTCATAACAGATGACTTAGTAAAAAATTCTAATCACAAAGCCTCTAATCAACCATTACCTAAATATGAAAAAGGGGAATCATCCAAAGCTAACAAGAAAAATCACAATGCAAAGATCAATTATACCTACACTGATGCTGACAATATCATAAACATGCTAGAACCTGTTGAACATTTTTGCATGATGGGTCCTAAATTTGACAAGGAACCCAATTATTATACATATGATGAAAGACCTAAGGTAATCCTAAAACATGTAGTGCTCAAAAGAATCATAGGGACACTAGGTCAAAGGTAGTTCTTAGGGTGGTAGAACCTTCCTCCTCGCATGGTGAGACACTTAACATTGTCATTAGGGGGAAAGCCAAGGTTGTCCTCAAAATTTCAAATGATCCTAAGAATACTTCCTCGTCCAAAAAAATGACCACCTCATCTATATCAAAATATGACCTTGTTAGTTAGTTACAAAGAACCCTTGCACAAATTTCAATCTTTGAGTTGCTAGAACTATCTCCTTTACATAAAGAAATTCTTGAAAAATACTTTTTGTACAACCAATGTTCCCACATATATTGACACCGAGCAATTCTAGGCTATGGTCAATTGCATCTCTTCACCCCAATGCCTCACATTTTTTGAAGAAGATGACAAGTCACTTAGTCATCCTGACAACCTATCTCTATACATCAAAGTTTAAATATTTCACAATCATGCTCATCGAGTCTTGATAGACAATGGTGTACGGTTAAACATCATCTCATTCAATGTTATTCAATAGCTAGGCATGTCTAAATTTTCTATCAACCCTAGGTAGAAGATCATCATCAAAGCTTATGATGAGGTTGAGTGTCCTTCTAAAGGTCTTATTGTGCTGCCTATCCATGTGGGTCCTATTGAAATAGATGTAGTCTTCCAAGTTTTAGACATCCCATTGGCATATAATCCATTACTAGGAAGACCTTGGATCCATGACATGCGAGTAATTTCGTCAACATATCATCAATGTATAAATTTTCCCTTCAATGGTACCGAAATAGTTATTCCTAGGGATAATTCAATGTCTATCAACAAACTATCTACTACTAAAATGCTAGTCCCCCATAATCACTCTTCTTATGAGCTCAAGTCATCTCTCCAAGAGTGTAAACATAAATTAAAAATGACGAGTCTTGGTATAGGCGGTTACACTCTGGACTCTATTGCTGCTTTGCCAATTTCTCCTAGATCTTTTGGGCAACCTTCTAAGAAACTAAAGCCCTTAGCTTCTACAATGACCTTTTTTGGTTCCTTTATTCAGTCCTTTATTCTCTTAGAAGTAGAAAAAGAAGATCAAGCTATAAGAGATTGGATTTATAGGGAAGAGGAAGATGTGGAAGAAGTTATAGTCACTACTCCCATTTCACCCAAGCATTATGGAAAGAGCTACAAATTTTTGAAAAATATGGCCTAACATTGCCAAGGGTCCCTAACTGGTGATAGGGAAGCTCTTATAGAACCCCTGAGTCATAATAAGGGACAAAAACATAGAGATACTATAGGACTAGGCTTTGGGTTAGAGTTTGACCTACTGAGATTCGACAGAAGAGCTCCTATGACTAGTGATTCCGAAGATGATGATCCACCTTTTGTTGCTACTGCTTTGCAAGATTAGGATTTCATGCCTCCCACTTCCCTTCTCTGGGGAGAAGAACAAATGGATACCTATAATGATTTTGAAGCTTTTACCTCTAGAATACATGAATTTGATGAATATGGTCCTGAAGGTCCTAACAAAGGAAGGATAGAAGAGAACATTGCTTGAATACTAGCCCGAGACCAAATAAATGAATATGGAAAATATGAATGGGACTCCCTCTTAGTTGCTTCTTGTCAGGTAGAAGTGGATGTTATCCAATCCTATGCTACCTATTAGTGAACAATTTTTCCCTTTTGTAAATTAAAGAATAAATATTCTTGTAACAAGGAAAATCTATCACCACAATTGAGTTTTCTTATAAAATTCTCTATGTTCAGAGGCAAAACTTCCTCCTTAAATGATAAAAAATAATCTCCTTTATTTCAAAAATAATAATATATAAAATGATCATTTTACCAGAAAGAACTAAGGAAATGAAAACACTTTTCTATATCTATGAAAAGGTGTTACAAGATTAATAGCATTCTATGGCAAAGCCTAAAGACTTATCACACGTATAGTGTATATGTCTCAAACAAGAAAATTGATGCATCTAACTACAATCTAGTTTAAGACCATTTGTAGAATAAATAGATAACCATCAACAACATCAAGATAACATTCCATAATAAATGAATCAAGATTATTTAAAACCATATGTCTCAAGCCACAAATGATATACCATTGAACCAAAAGAACTTTTACTTCTTTTTGTTCATTCTAGCAAACAACATCATAAAACTATAAAAGTAGTTTTATTAAATAAGATTCTTAAAATTATCTTCCTAGAGTATCAATACTAGAAACATTAAAATCTGACAACATATAGCCACATAGGGCTCTTTGAAATAGTTATCAAAACTAACCCTAGGGGGTAGTGAAAAAGTTTAACTTGAAACAAAACATAACTAACTAAAATCTGGAAGGAACTAACTAGCTGGAACTTTTGCTTCCTAACTAAGCACTTGATGCATTGATTGGAGTGTGCTTCTATGTTTTCTTGGAAGATGTGTTGCATCCTGCACCTTTCCATTCTTTATATGTGACTTCAAACTCAATAATCTCCTTCTATTATGGGAATCCAAATTGTTTCGTCCTCAACTAGAAAATCATGATAACCCTGCGGGCATGCTCCAACTTCTTATTTTGCATCACTAGATAATCATTGCTGATTATAATCATTGAGTTTGGCTTGACGGTGATGGTGAAATCCACAACAAATAATTTTTTAGTAGTCTTAAGGGCCCAAAGCTTGTCTTGACATGTTACTCTGACATCCTTCAAATCTTTGCTAGGATGATATTCGTTGCCTAGGATCTAAATGTCGATGCATTTTACATCATTGTTTAGAATATGTTTTGAACAATCTAGTTCTTTGGCAAGCTCTAAACACTCATCTAGGCATCGTTCCAGCACCATGTTTCTCCATTCCAAATTATTCCCTAAAATGTATAAAGAATATGCATCTAGGCCAAAATCCAATTTTTCTATTAGAAATTTCTTTACGCCATAGTCTTGGACATCGATAATGTGAGTTATGACCTTGTCCCATCTTTCCTTTTCTTCAATCCAAGTACCAAGCTTTGATTCCAAATTAGTCATCATTTGGTCAGCATTGATCATTTCTCTAGACAAGTGAGCAATGTAACTAACCTCACATGAGATCCCATATTCCAACCATTCATCAAATGTCAGGGACATTGACCTGTCTCTTTTTATACGATCGATGAATTGTTGGTTGGCTGGGGATGTCACATCCATCATGGAAATGGCTAAGGGTTGGGATTATGGTTCAACATTTTGCAAGGTTTGGATATACTCTACTAGCAGGTGGATGGATTCCTTCAATTCTTTCATTTCTTTCCAGTCTTTCCATATATGACTGGTAACCTTGGCACACCTTGTAGTCTAATATCCTAATATCCACAACTCTAGTGGTTGGTCCAAGGATTTTCTTCTCCATCATGTAGTCTTGGGGTGTAACATCATCAAGAGTTTTATCCTTAGGAGGTTTATACACACCAACTACCTAGGTTCCTATTTGCTCATCTACTTCAAGCATGGTTTCTATCTTGGGCTTCTTCACCTTTGAAGTTCTTCCTAAATATTTTCCCACCATTTCTTCTATTGAGACATTTACAAGTACTATGCTCCTTTTCTTATTCACCAATAAATCAAACTAATTTGGTGCTGAGGGATTACATTTGGGTGGAGGCATTTGTAACAAAGAAGGACCAGTACAATTGACCATGGAACTTAGGGTGCTACCATCATCTGCTACTTGCTGACTAACCTAATTCATCTCCCTCTATGTTCCTTCATCTACTTCTTCAATCACAATGCCAACCTCAATTGGCTTTGTGCTACCATTCAACACAATTGTCTTTCAAGCTCTTTCTCTCCTAGAATAAGAATGAGTCTACTTCACTGAACTTGAAAGTTAAATTGAACTTTGAACCTTGGGTTCAACTTTAGCTTCAAGGTTAAAAAAACTTGCAAATGAAAATGTAATATCTTTGTCAGTATCATAAATTGCCACGAGTGTTTTAGAGCTAGTGAATGTATCTTGTAAACATCTCTCTAAATCTCCTTTTTTAGATACCGTCTTCATTTTAAACCAATTTTTGGTTCTCTCTATAGTTGGGTCTATTTTGGCTTGCAAGTTGTCCTCCTCAAGAGAATTTCAATCTATGTGTATTAAGGGGAAAGCTTCAAATTGAGCTATGTAAAAGGGGTTGATCACTTCTTCTATTAGGAATAAGATGTCTCAACCTTGGATAATTCCTATTCTTATTATTTATTTTGTAAATGTATTTTTTGCAAATAATGTAATTAAGTGTGAGTGTACATGTCTAGTTGGTATGTTGATGTGTCACTCCATTTGCATAAGTCAACATCTTGAATTGTGTGTAAGGAGATCATGATTGAAATGGTTATGAAAGATTCCTATGATGCGTAAGAGCTATCTTTGGAAGATTTGATGATGGGTGAAGACGTGAAGACATCTGGCAATTGTTCATTGACTACTATACACTTGAGTCTCCATCTAGCATGCAAGGTTTGGGGCATCAAACCAAATTTTTTTTGGGTTCCTACTTTTTCGAAGAATGGTAAAACCCTAATATGATTGTTCTTTGGAAGTTTCCTTAAAATGGAAAGTGCATGATATAAGCATTTTTAGGGTTGTAGATAGGAGAGAGTGAAAAGTGTATTGTTGGTTACTACTAGATTAGTTTTTCGTGTCCTAAAAGAACTTGCATTGCAAGTGTGTTTTAAGCTTTGTGTTGAGGATAATACATTGTGTAGGTTTTGGAGGGGTGGGATTGTTTTACGGAAAGGTTTTTCCCCACTGACATATCTTTGTGTTTATGTATTTTCTTTCTCTGTCTATTTTTTGTATTCATGTTTTACTGCAATATTATTTTTTTATATAATATCAAATATGAAATTGTAAGGATTTAATAGGAATTTACACAATACTTTCCTTAAGGGATTAGTGTAGGAAGCTATTTCCGCACTTGAGTTTCCATACAAGTGGTATCAAAGCTTGATCAAATGTTGATCCTAATTGTTGGGTAGGGTTTTTTGAGCTAATCTCAAGTTGAGTGGGAGTTTTGTGCAAAGCATTTTGAATCTTATTTGTAGATTGAGATGGTTAGTTCATCATACCAAAAAATGGAGGTGTCAAAATTTAATAACAACAATTTTGAGTTGTGGAAACTCAAGATGGAAGACTTGCTTGAAGATCATGATCTATGGGAGGTAGCTTCACTTGATGTAAGACCCACATCAATATATCAAGTAGATTGAGATCTCAAGGATCAGAAAGCTAAGGGTCTCATTAGACTTTGTCTAGCTGATTTCGTTCTCCTAAATGTTCTTGATGGGAAGACCACAAACAGTTTGTGGACATGGTGTGGGTTTGTGTATCAGGCCAAATCTTTAGTGAACAAGTTGTTCTTGAGGAAGAATTTGTATTCTCTAAGAATGGAGGAAGGAGGATCTATTATAGATCATCTAAATGCTTTTAATTTACTGATTACACAGTTGACATCATTTGGTGTCAAGATAGAGGAGGAGGATCGATGTATGACCCTATTATGTTCCTTACCAGATTCATGGGACCATCTTTTGATGGCTCTTGGGAGTACTCTAGTCACTTTTAGAATGGATTCTGTGGTGTCTTTGTATTTATTTGAGGAGGCAGGAGAAAGTCTTTAGATTCGACTAAGGAAGCTCTTGCTATTTGCGGTAGATCCAATGATAGAGGGAAGCAAAATGATAACAAGTTTGGAAAGGGTAAATCCAAATCCCATGGAAAATCAAAGACTCTTGAAAAGTCTAAGGAAATTTTTTGGAACTATGATAAGACTAGGCACTTCCATAAAGACTATAAAGAGCCAAAGAAGAAGAAGAAGGCCTTAGATTCAGGTTTAGAAAAATCTCAAGAAGATGACAATGTTTTCATTGCAGCCTTGGCAGTGCATGCATCCGATGATGTGTGGTTGACGAACTCAGGTGCTTCTTTCCACATGACCTCTCATCGAAGCTGATTCTCAAAGTATGAAGTCTCTGATGGTGGAAAGGTGTACTTGGGTGATGATTCTCGCCTAAAGATAGTTGGAAAAGGATGGGTCACTATCAAATTCCCTGATGGACGAGTAAAGGGGATCAACAGGGTAATAGACATCCCTGGTTTGGCATGAAACCTATTATCTATAAGTATGTTGAATGATGTAGGTGTGCAAGTTGTTTTTTCTAAAGATGGATGTAAGATGATGAGAGGAGCTATGGTGCTTGCTAAGGGTACTAGGAGAGGTACTCTATTTTAGCTTGATGCATGCATTTCTTAGTGTAATAGTTCTTCTATTTCAAAGAAGAGAGCAGCTAGCATTTCATCCCCACCATCTGAACAAGCAGTAAAGAAGATTGTGCTTATTGGTTTTGATGGAAACGCAACACATGTACCTAAGGGTGGAAACACATTGGAAGGCAAGCTTCCTACAAAAAAGACAATGTTGTAGCATATGAGATTTTGCCACATTGGTGAGAAGGGTCTCAGAACCCTGAAAAATAAGAAAATCATTGAGGGGTTAAATGATTGTAATATTGAGTTTTACTTCTGCGAACATTGTGCCTATGATAAACAAAATCATGTTTAGTTTTACTCTAGTTCTCACAAATATTTTGATGTTTTTGGATCTTATTCATTCTAATGTATTTGGTTATGTAAAAGTTCCTTCAATCTCCAAGTTTTTATTTTTTGTATCTTTCATAGATGATTACTATAGATGGACATGGATTCATTTCCTAAAAAGTAAGACACAAGTCTTTAGTTAGTTCAAGGAATTTAAAGCCCCTGTAGAGAATCAGACTAGTAAGAAGATTAAGTGTGTGAGAACTGATAATGGTGGTGAGTTTTTCTCAGCAAAGTTCAAATAGTTCTGCAAAAAATGAGGTATTGAGAGGCATAAGACAAATCCTTATACCCCACAACAAAATGGAGTTGCAAAAAGAATGAATAGGACACTGATGGAGAAGGCTACCAGTATGCTTCGTGGAGTTGGTCTCGAGAAAAGGTTTTGGGCTAAAGCTATGACCATTGCTTGCTATTTGGTTAATAGAGCTCCTACATTAGCCCTTGTTGGTAAGACACCCATGGAGGTGTGGTCTGGTAAGAAGCCTTCAATTATACATCTTTGTGTTTTTGGTTGTTAAGCTTATGCACATGTTCCAAAGGAGAAACAATCTAAGTTGGGAACAAAGTTATCAAATGTATTTTCATCGGATACAATGTTAGTGTGAAAGGACACAAGATTTGGGATCCTGTGACTGGTAAGGTGTTGTATATCATAAATTATATTTTTAGAGAGCTAATATCTTTTCCTGTTGTGCTACAACCAGATGAAAAAGAAAAGAAAGAAGATATTGTTTAGTTGCCTCCTACCCTTGAGAAGACTGAACATAAAGACCATGTTGGATCAAATGATGAGGAGAGCTCTAGTAGCTCTGATACTTTAGAAGAAGAGGAAGAACAATCTCAACCTCAGCCCTTGAGGGGATCCACAATAGTAAGAAAGCAGCCAGGAAGGTTTGGTTATTCTATGTTAGATTCTAGTTGTGCCTTTGCTTTGATTACTAATATTGATGAGCCTAGATATGTGAACGAGGCTTTGGATATGAAAGATGTAGGTTTTTGGATAGAGGCCATGGATGATGAGATGGATTCATTGGATAAAAAAAAAACTTGGGACCTTGTACCTTTACCTAAAGGATGGAAACCTATTGGTAGCAAATGGGTGTTCAAGAATAAATTTTTTGTAGATGGCAGTGTTGAAAGGTACAAAGCTAGATTGGTTGCGAAGGGTTACTCATAGGTAGAGGGAATAGATTATGGTGAAATATTCTCTCTTATTGCAAAGTTGACATCCATTAGATTTTTGTTATCTCTTGCTGCATCATATGATTTAGATATAGAACAGATGGATATGAAGATAACTTTCCTTCATGGTGATTTGGAGGAAGAGATTTATATGTCACAAATTGAGCACTATATTGTTAAAGGTAAATAATCTTTGGTTTGTAGATTAAACAAGTCTCTGTATGGTTTGAAACAATCTCCTAGGATGTGGTACTTTAAGTTTGATGCCTTTGTATTGTCAATTGGATTTATAAGATCAAAAATAGATCATTGTGTTTATTTCAGAGTTGAAAATGATCATTTTCTTATTATTGCATTATATGTTAATGATATATTATTGTTTGGGAAGGGTAAGTGTATGATTTCTGATTTTAGATCTTAGTTGTTAGCATAGTTTGAGATGAAAGATCTTGGGGCAAAAAAGTACATCTTGGGTATGAAAATTAGTAGAGATAGGTCTAACAAAAAACTTTGGTTGAGTTAGACTATGTATGTGAAGTCTGTGTTGGACAAGTTTAGCATGGTAGATTGTAGACCATTGTGTGTTCCTATTTCTATGGGAACAAAGTTATCTATAGGTGATTGTACAAAATCTCCTAGTGAAGTGGAGGACATGAGTAGAGTACCTTATGCTAGTGCAGTTGGCAATCTTATGTATGCTATTGTCTTTACTAGACTAGATATTTCCCAAGAAGTGGGAGTTTTGAGCTAGTTTATTGCTAATCCTAGATGGGTACGTTGGGATGCAATTAAGTGATTATTCAGATATTTGAGAGGTACATTAGATTACTCCATTTGTTATCATGGTAACTCTTCTAGAGCTCTGCATTCAATTTGTAATCATGGGTTTGTGGATTCAGATTGGGCAAGTGATATTGATAGTAGAAGATCCACCAGTGCTTATGCGTTCACTATGTTTGGTGGTGCCATCACTTGGATGAGTAAGCGACAACTTGTGATTGCTTTGTCCACTATAAAAGTTGAGTACATGGATGCTACTCATGCTTTTAAGGAAGCCATTTGACTTAGGAGATTGTGTTATGATATTGGTGTTGATGTAGGACAAATTACTATTTGGTGTGATAGTCAGAGTGCTATCTTCCATGGAAAAAATCCAACTTTCCATGCTAGAATGAAGCACATTGATGTGTAGTTTCTATTTGTGAGAGATATGGTGGAAGATGGAAAGGTAAATTTGGAGAAGGTAGATACTATAAAGAATGTTGTAGATGCATTGACGAAACTAGTTGGCACAAAGAAGTTCAGATGGTGTTCAAAGTCTATGGGCCTTTTTGCCTATAGTGGTTAGTTCCTATTATGTTCCTCTTGCTCTTACAAGGTGGAGAATGTTAGGAATAAGGTGAATCAACCTTGGATAATTCCTATTCTTTTTTTTTTTTTTGTAAATGTATTTTTTGCAAATAATGTAATTAAGTGTGAGTGTACATGTCTAGTTGGCATGTTGATGTATCACTCCACTTGCATGTGTCAACATCTTGAATTGTGTGTAAGGAGATCATGACTAAAATGGTTATTATAGATTCCTATGAAATGCAAGAGTTATCTTTGGAAGATTTGATGATGGGTGAAGATGTGAAGACATGTGGCAATTGATCATTGAGTACTATACACTTGAGTCTCCATCTAGCATGCAAGGTTTGGGGCATCGACCCAAATTTTTTTTGGGTTCTTAATTTTTTGGAGAATGGTAAAACCATAATATGGTTGTTCTTTGGAAGTTTCCCTAAAATGGAAAGTGCCCGATATAAGCATTTTTAGAGTTACAAATAGGAGAGAGTGAAAAGTGTATTGTTGGTTGCTATTGGATTAGTTTTCTGTGTCCTGAAAGAACTTGCATTGCAAGTGTGTTGTATCCTTTGTGTTGAAGATAATACATTGTGTAGGTTTTGGAGGGGTGGGGTTGTTTTATCAAAACGTTTTTCCCCACTGGCATATCTTTGTGTTTATGTATTTTCTTTCTCTATGTATTTTCTATATTCATAGTTGACTACAATATTATTTTTTACATTATACCGAATCTGAAGTTGTAAGGATTTTATAGGAATTTGCACAATACTTTCCTTAAGGGATTAGTGTAGGAAGCTATTTCCACACCTGAGTTTCCATACATCTTCATCTTTATCCTCTTTCACTCCTTTTATGTTCAATTGTAACTTGAACTCCCTTATTTGTCTCATGGTAAGTCTCGACCACCATCTTTTCTGCACCTCATAGTCATCATCACAATCAGCCCAAAAGTCCTCCAAATGAGGTATTTATGAAAATTATAGTCACAACTCAAATAAAGGTTGCGTGACATTTGTACTATCAAAGATAGAGTGGGTGATATATGTTGCTCGGTTCAATGCCTTTGGCTTAAGCTCTAGGTTAGAGGTATCTTGTATGTTTTTGCATCAATAATGATCGAGCTCAATAGGAAAAGTAGATCTAGAGCCTCTCCTAACCTTGCAATTTTTTTCAACTACATCTAATTGTTTACAAACCTCAAGAATAATATAGTGATCAAGGCTATATCTAGGCAACTGGAAAATTTTTTCCTCATAACCACACACCCTGACATAAGTAAACTTTGGGAATTGAGTGAAGAAACTACCATAGATGGATATAAATTGTGCCACTTCTTTGGTCAACCTCCTCTACTCTTAACCTTGGAGTTCAAAAACTAGCTTGGCTAGGAAGGTGTCTTGTACCCTTTTGAAGTCACTCAAATTCTTGTCTTTCTGCAAGGAAGGGAAGTATTTGTATATAGGCATATCATTCACCCATATGTCGTGATTTAATCCCACCCATTCTCTATAGCATTCCTAGATGTAGAACAAATAATAGGTCATGTAAGAACCAACAATCCCAGATGATTGAGAAAGCTCATCATGGAGCCAGTCTACTACTATCTTTGCCTAGTCAATATGGTTGCCATCCCTCAAGATGGTTTGCACAAAGAAGTACATCCAATTCTCCTAGCAAAAGATGTTCTTGTTTCCATTGACCCTATTTAAAAGGGTAATCACATCCCTTATCTCGAGTATCATATGCTATCTTGTTAGGGGGTGGGGAAGCTGAGAACCTCCTTTTTCCAGCTTGAGTAACTAGTTCTTGGCTATAGCATTGCTGAATGTACTTGGGTTTGATGCAAATTTGGCATTAGAAAGGGCAATGTTCCAAGCTTCATACTCCTCATGGGATGGAATCCACAAGGAACCCATGATTGTAATTATATTTACATACACTAGGACCTCACCACTATATCTCTTGATGTACATATTAGTAGTGTCATACCTATTTCTACATTCTAGAACAAGTTCTGGACAAAGGGTTGCTTCTAGAAAACTTGCAACAATAACCCAGTTGTTGCTATTTTGTCTAGAATTAACTTAGGTTTAGGATTTAAGAATCTAGTTAGTAGCTTGTGAATTTCTCTGTTAGCTAGGAAAGTGTCATTGAGCTCTAGTAGAAAATTGGTAAGGGAAGTGGGTAGTTTTTACTTGGGTAATTTGGGGTGGGATGTGGCCATGGGGAAAAAAACCAAAACAACCTTGTTTGTACCAGTGAGAACAAACCAAAATAAAAGGGAAAAATAGAAATTCCACCTTAATTAGGAGTTTGAATAGTAACCACCGTGTAAAAATTAAAGGAACTCACCATGAGGAAGAGACGAAACTTTGATAGGCAATCTACCTTGCAACTGCTTATGACTCCAAGGAAAGTGTGAGCACTTACCTCATTCTACAACTGCTATAATGAGATAGAAAGGTGAGAATAATAAACCTTAAACAAGATGTAAATCATGGCTTGATGTGGTAAAGTATTGATTGGACAGGAACCTTCAATCATTAATGAATAAATTTGTGCTCACACGTAGTAAATCTTGATGCCATCTTGTGTACCAATAATTTATTGTAATGTGTCATTTCATCTTTTTCAAGAAGATTTTGATAATCTCTAAACCACCACTTGTAATCCTTCATGAATACTTTAGGCTAGCTAAATTAACTCTTGAACCATTTTGAGGTTCAAGGTTTAGTTTAGAGTTGATGATTATACAAATTAGGGTGCATAAGTCTATCCATACTTAAAAGATACAAAACATGATTAATGAATGTTGAACTTGGACGAATGATTGTTCAAAGTTCAATTTCAAAAGAAGCACAAAAATTAATCAATAAATAATGATCTCATTGGGCTTATACAAATGTATAGACATGAAACATGAACGTTGAACCTAAACTTCATTTAGTTCAAGTTCAAGTTCAAAACTAACAAAAGAAAGGCTTGAATAGAAAAGCACCAACAAGACCAATATCGATTGAACTTTGAACTTGAACTTCATTTAGTTCAAGGTTTCTAATAGAAGGTAAGAAAAGTCTCCACTTAAAAATTTGAAAGTTATGATTGAGGTTTTACAGTGGTAACACAACCCAATCAAACGTAGTCGACGGGTCCAGTCTAGGGTCGATGAGTTGGTCTACAAACTAGTTTAGTGGATCACACTAGTCCATCTAGGTCTATTCCTAATTTGGTTTCCTTTGGAATTTTCCCTATGGATTCAATCTCTCATGTCATCAAAGATGACTCCTTCCACATCAACAACCTTGAATCCTCCACATCCCTCTCATTAATCCACCTTGATCTCATAGACTGGTCTACCCAACACCAAAGACTATAACTACCATCTTTTTAAAATTACTATGAGATCATGTGTTACCTGAATGCTATTGAACCTATGATATCTTCTACCAATGAACCCATAGTTAACATGACAGAAGAATATATAAAAAACCTTAGTCATAAAATCATGAGAAAAACAAAAAATGAGTGTTTAGATGCCAAAAACCACTTTGTTGCTATGTTTGAACCCCAAAAAAGTAAAAATAAAGACATATCCAAAAGTGAAAACCTCTTTGAGGCACCTACAAAGAAGCTACTTGGTAATCTACTTGGCTATTTCCAAGATAGATCTTTAGTTCTTATCGAACCTACACAACTTATCAATCTTGGTTCATAGAAGTCTTCTAAAATCATTCATGTTGCATAATCACTCTAAGTAGAAAAAAAGGAAAAAATCACTAGATTTTTCCAAAAAAAGAAAATCGACTGTGCATGGACATATTTAGATTTTCTACGTTTAGACACAAATCTTATTATGCATGATCTATCCATTTCTCCTGATGTCAATCCTATTAAGGAATAGTTGAGAAAAATGCATCCACATGTTGCTCTCTTGGTTAAAGCCGAACTAGAAAAGCTACTGAGTGCAAACTTTATTAGAGCCATTGACTATGTAGAGTAGCAATGACTAAGTTTTTTTTTAAATCACTTTTTCCCCAAGTTCAAAACTAGAGCTTAGGAAGGAAGGTAGAAATAGTTAAGACATAAAGTAAAGTGGGTAGAGTTAGGATATTTGTTTAATGCATTTACTATGATCATTTATTATTATTATTGTTATTTTTTATTTTTTGTTATCTTTTTTTTTGGTATTTAAATTTTAAAGGAGTATCTATAGGGAATACTCCCTATCAACACAAGTGAATTAAATTTTATTTTTTCCATACAAACTCCAGGGAGTTTTTACTCTTAGGAGGCAATTTTTATTTTTTTCCTTAAGTGTTGGGAAATTTGCCAAGTGTAGAACTTTTTTTTTTTAGCAACTTATTTTTTTTCTTTTACAAGGGGGATATTTCCCTTTTATAAATCTAATAGAACTTACTACATACCTAGTTAAACTAACAATTTGAATGATCCATTTAAACAACAAAATAAGATTGATTTTTTTTTTTTAGCTTTTCAATAATCACGAAAATGAATCTACAATCCAAGCATAAGATAATTTAATTTAATTTTTTTTTGGCTTAACATATTTGTACTTGAAATTCGCAAAATTGAGCATCATCATTTTATCTTATTTTGATATACAATCATATAACTAAAAATATATATATGAAAAGCTCAAAAGAAATGATATTATTCAATCACTATTTTATTGACAACCTGATTCAAAGGCTCCACCAAGAAAGAACTAGGAAGAAAACCCGACATCATTGCCACTACAACAAGAGTTTAAAATACATTTCTACACAAGATTTTAATCCTGAACATAACTGGTTTTCAACAATCAAATTAAATTTCCATCATGGCCTTTAACAAGGGATCCATTTCATTTATGTAATACATCACTGAGGTCACGGAGGGAACAAAAACTGACTAGGTGACAAACAAACATAACAAGGAACAAAATCAAACATTCATTTCCATACTAGGTTTTCACAACAAGATTCAACATTAAATCAAAACTAGGGAAAGGTGGATTTTTCCAATAGGATATTTTAGACACAACACCAAAATAGTTGCCCAATCGGGACTATAAATCAAGAACTTTCGTCCTTCCATTCTTACATGCCAAAACTCATACGTTGTTTGTGCTGACAGGTAGGGGCCCATAACACCCTACCCTCTCTTCCTCTTCTCGTCCTGAGAAGAGACTCTACACTGTTGGAGTCCAACTGAATACCTTTCCCCAAATTGGCCACTTCTACCCTATCCAAGGTTGAGTAATGCCAAAACACCCATACAAGAAAATTTTGAAATTCAAGAAAACATGTAAGAAAAGAATTCAAGAAAAAATGGTTTCAATCCTTCCCAGGCATATCCAACATACATACAAGCATACCAATAAACAACACAATAACATAAGCATGAACCAAGCATGAAACAACATGAGAAACATGAACAAAGGAGATGAAGAACTCCTACCTTCACAAAGAGGTTATGGTAAAATTAACAAGTTGAGAAGAGCTTTTCCTTCTTTGCCTTCAATCTATCAAGACTTCTTTCTAAAAGTAGAGATTGGGTAACAACCAAAACTACTCAAAAAGGGCCTCTAAAAAAGATCCAAACTCAACCACCAAAAAGGAAAATAACTTTCCCCACTCACTTAAAAATCTAGATGTTTCTAACTCAACCAAACCTAAGGTTAACCTCTAAGTGGAGTTGAGGTTATTCAACTCATGGTAACAACTTTCAATTTTCGCACTAAGGCAAAAATAGACTTTTTGAGTGACCTCAAAAGTCAACAAAGGGGGCTAAGGGGGTGGAAAATGTCCCCAACCCATACCCCTACCCCTTGGGTATAAAGATTTCATGTTTTAAGGCCTTAGGAATTTGATTTGGGACCAAACAAATGTTAGGAATTTTTAGGACCATCTAACAACTCCAAAATGCATATTAAGCACTAATCTAGATTAGGGGTAACTAAACTTGATTAAGAAAAAAATTAGCAAAAAGGTCACTAACTTAGTCTGACTTAGGTCCATAGGTTACACAGTTAACCCTAACTAGCATGCTAGAATGCACATACAATTCACGAGTGTCAAGTGACACTATAAGAACATAGTTACGAAACATTAACATTTACTGATCATAGAAAGATACATTCATACATCTCACAATGCAATTAAGTTACAAACAACAAGGTTTCCACAAATGGCACATAGGGATCAGTTCTGTTCCTTTGTCGGGTTTCTCGACTAAAATATTCTTGCACACTCATTGCACACATCAGTAGCTCTAGAAAATCACATACATATATGTATATAGCATATCATAGAAAACTCATAAATTAAAACATTCATCTTTTAGGTAATTCAATTATTTTATCATGTTCTACTCATATTCTCAATCATTACAATTTCATAATCAAAGTGCTAATCCTGCATTTACTTATTTCATCAACATACATGTTCATAAAGCATTAAATGATGAACTCAAATATCTAAAAGTAAACATCAGGCAACATGAAAAAAAAATATAATATGTTCAAAGCATCTAATAGTGTCTCAACATATCGAGTCATGAGTATCAAAATAATAATGTATCACTATGCTATGATGGGTCAAGGTGAGGTCTCACACAAAAGTTAAAGACTTTGACAAGTGCAGCTGGGAATATTAGCAATTGAGCCACATTGGTCCTGAATTAGGTACCTCTGTTCTATTCCTATTAAGAGAAAATTAGCAAACCTCTGGTAAATCCCCAAACTCCTAATTATGTATCTCCTAAACTTTTCTACTCCCTAGGCTCCCAGAGTATACACCCTAGTCATTTGTTCTATGACAAGCCTTGATAATCAAATCTAGTTTTTTAATCTCACTAAATATGTAGAAAAAAATAAAAATGAGTTGTTTTCTCAACAGATAGGTTTTCTATTTGATTCCTTTGTAGATCCTTTGAATCTCCATGGGAGTCACTTTAGGAGGATTGTGTTCACAAGTCTCAATTCTTTCTTTGATACACCTAATACATATATTCCTCCTTATTGTGGAAACCATGTATCCAAACCCCCCATGATCTTGACATTCAACCCCTCTCGACTCCTAAACCCAAGCCCAACAAATTAGAGGAAAATTTCCTTACTATTAGTAATCAAGATAGTGAATATTTTTGGTAGGAGTGCCAAAATGTTGGCTTATTTGCATTCTAGAATGGGTCAAAATTAGAAATGATGAACCTCATCAATTGGGTATATGAATTTTGCAATAATCAAGTAAGTATCTCTCACCATTCTGATAGATTAGTATATATTCATTGTTGTGATGAATTTCTCAAAAAAGACTTCCTCTTTGTCTCTGATTGTTATTTTAAAGGATATGCTATGAATTTCTTTGAGTGCATGCTAGATTGTAAGAAAGATATGATAAATTTTTTGATCCCAACATGGATCTCCCTTCAATCCCTCCCTCTAAAACTTTTGCATGTAGAAATTATCAGGAAAATATGGCTCTCAATTGGTGATTTGATTGGTATGGATGCATCCTTTAAATATTTCAATTATATTAAACTTTTGATCAATTGTAAGTTTAATAATTTGGAGTTCAAACATATTAAAGTAATAACAAATAAAGCTATCTATAATTTAAATTACCAGAAATTTGAAGGTAAAATCTTAGAGATAATTAGACTAGATAATGATAGAAAAATCTTCTTCAAAAAGTTGCAACTATGGATCTTAAAAATATATTACCTATTATGAAAATAAGGAATCAAAGAGAGTATCAGAGGGGTCCCATATATGAGAAAGGTCTCCAAAGTAATGTCAAGATACATTAGGGAAAATAGAGCCAACATTTGAGAATGGGGTAGTTAGAACATATAAGACAATATGGTCAAGTCCATCGACAAAGATCAGAAGTAGCCCATGCTAATTCTAAGAAAGTATAGAAGAATGTAGTAGAGATAACACAAATGGCTAAAAAGAAAGTATCCCAAAGCATAGAAGAGGAAAAACTCCCAATATCAAAAATTAGCAAAGGAAATATTGAAGTACCAAACATGAAGGAATGTAAAGGAATCTACTCTATTTTAAAAATACAGACTTCTTGTGTAAATCAAAGCTCTAAAGATCTTGGTAGAGAAAAAGGAAAAAAATCAAGATATGGCTAACATAAGGTGACAAGGAACAGTCATCAGCAACAAAAAACTCAAGAAAAGATCGAAATAAGTCAAAAATAACAAGAACAGAAGAATAATAAACGAGGAAAAGGCATTAGAAAAAATGGTGAAGCATCAGGACAAAAGGCCATTGGACAACTTGGTCAATAACATAGAAGAAATTGAAAATAACCTCCTATTTGTGGATGAGGTTCCATAACATGGTAAGCTTAAGTACACAGAAGAGGAAATGTGAACATTGTAGAAATGGATAGAAGAACTTGTAAAGGAAAGCATAATCACTAATAAGGAGACAATAAATAGGTTTACCAAATTTTGGCAGACTCCAATCAGAACAAACTCTCTTGATCCTAACTTCAATGATCATAAGGCAAAGAGAAGTGACTAGATCAAGAGAGAAAGTACCTTAACACA
This sequence comes from Cupressus sempervirens, assembly GCA_028749045.1. Classification (NCBI taxonomy): domain Eukaryota; kingdom Viridiplantae; phylum Streptophyta; class Pinopsida; order Cupressales; family Cupressaceae; genus Cupressus; species Cupressus sempervirens. The sequence continues at coordinate 668,583,015 of CM053783.1, read as the reverse complement.
AGAATTTCAAGAATTTTTAAATAAGGATTTAGCATGGGATGAAGACTTGGAAAGGGAAATTTTAGATAAGACTGAGAAAGATGTAATGCCCTGCCAAGAGATCCAAAGACATTAACCTAAAGTTTCACTAAGTTTGGTAGCATTTTTTTTTTCCATGAAAGTAAAACCATTCATAACATAGTAGCAAAAGCAATAGCATCACTCAATTGAAAGTAAACATAACATACATAACATGTTACATTCCTTATGGATCCCTTAACGTTGAATCACATCTAACATAACTATTAATGAATCCATCTAATACTACATCCACATGAAATAATAATGAAAAGTCCAACGTTCTTAAATTACATTTTCGAATGCTCAATCATCCACTGCACATGTCATAGGGTATGAAAGGCTTAAAAGAATATGCATCTATGTAAATAAACTACATCATCATACTAACTCTAATCCATTATCCAATAACATAAATGAAACCACAAATCATACATGATACTTCATCATAGGAGATAACCATAAATTACAAACATAACTAAGTAAATGCACGGTTCCTCCCAACCGTAAATAGCATCATTAGACTATCATGGGTCCTAGCCATCCCTCCGTGCGTAACATTCCAAATCATCGAAGAGATCATCGATATTATCATAGTAGGAATGTCACTCCTAAATCATACTACATCATATGCAAAAAGTAATCTAACATGCAAAGTAAAGCATAAGATAACATCATCTAACATATGCAAATCATCAATGTGAGGATACATACCAGTAAATACATCCATCATAGGGTATATCATCTATCATAATGATCCAAGAAAAGAATGAAGATAAATACCAACCAAGAATGCTCCAACCACGGTGTCTCAGATGGATGTCAAATGATAAGAGTGATAAAACACTACCACTCGACCGCGTGGAACCTAAATGGTCCACTCCCACCGCGCCGAGGAGATAATCTCAAGTCCCAAACACGTTATCAAAATGACATAGCATAAAAACTCTCTAAGTCTAGGAATCCTAAATGTATACTAACTCAAAGGTTTCAATCACACAACTGACATCTACTTCCCAGAGGCACACAATAACATGTAGGAAACCTACTCTGTAAATGGGCAAGTGTCATCACATATATCATGTAGAAGTTACCCTGGTAGTTAGCTTAGGACTCCATGGGTCCCTACTGATCCTTATGTGGCCACTAGTATCTTCTCATAATGACAAGGCATACTATAGAATGCAAGGTCGCAACCAAGCATTCTCTCTACTCCCATCCTAGTCTATACTAGCACTTGAGGCATGGGTGAGAACAAAACAATTATCTTATTAGGTTCATTTAATCCCCATTTAGTGTAAATGTTTTCACTTATTAAAACAACTTACAATGAGTTACCCTGGCAACCACTTAGGGCCTTGGCCCACATTGCAAGCCGCTTCCCGACACTACAAGTAGATAACCTACCCTAAGCTCATGGAATCATAAATCACAAAATCACCACAGTCCTATACAAGCGACTGGAAAGAAATACCAAAAAAATAATCCATAATAAGAGCATCAAATCTCCATGAGCACATAGACAACATCCATAGATAATCATGACCACGACAGTTCTCTATTGGCAACTGAAGGTATCATTGATAATCAAAAGTATCCATTGGTTCTCAATAACCAAAATATATCTCAAAATCATACTAATCGAAGACTCCAAAATGGTTGAGTCAAAACATGTCACAACATGACATCATCATGAAATAAATCAACACTTCAGTCCCATCATGGTGACTGGAAAGTAATCCAAGGATAACTGATCGATGACTCAAAAATGGTTAAGTCAAGTGTCTCAGATACATATAACTCAGCTTCACTCAAGAAGACTAATGAGCAATAGCAATCAGTAAATACAAACATCTCATAGCGCATACCATCACATAACCATGGTTGGGTTTATAAAGATCAAATCAAAAGACATCATGACATCACAATCATAACCCTTGAGCCTCTGGTAGACATCCTATAATTGGTCAACACTAGTCAACCCAAAAACCCAAAACAAATAGCATAGAGGTAACACAATGCAAACACATGTTTTGGTTTGCTAAAATTACATAACTGAATTAAGTGTAGAGGTTTTCTTTTTTTTGTTTGCAAGTATACTTCAAGTGTATATGATTAATCATTTGACCTACAAGTCAACCCATTTATTCCCTCGATAACATTATCCTTCCATTATTAAAATTACATTCTAAGAATAACTGAAGGATAAATATTTACTCATTAAATCAATTAATAATGAACATAGGTATGACTCTTTATCATTCTAACAATACTTAATTAAAACTTAATTAAATATTACTAAAATTTAAGCCTTTTAATATTAATCGTTATAACAATTAAATCATCACTAATAACCATTAGAATATCTAAAGTCATTATTCAAGTCATTAAAATAAAACTTATCAACTTCGTTGTAAATACTTTACAACTTCGTTAAAAGAAACATATCAATTAAAACTCTATTATATAACTTATTTATTAATTTAATTTAATTAACTCTAATTAATTAATTAATTAAATTAATAATTACATATCCAAATCAATGACCCAATGAATAACTAGCCATAATTTGTAAGTTAAAGGCCAACCCATAATCCAATTCTCTAATATTAATAGTTCAATAATGACTTGTTATTATTAATAACAAGTTATATTGGAAATCTTAGTAATAAATCTATAATGACCACATTCGTCACTCTTTTCAATGATTACTAATGTTTCCTTAACGAATCTGTATTATCAATAATCATTTCAATTAAGACTCTATCGCATAACTTAATTATTAATATTAACAACTTAATGAATAACCGTCAATTAAAATCAACTCTATTCTGATGCATTAATATTCCAAATGATCTAAGGATAGCCGTAGTTCAAAACACTCAATATCATTACTCAATAACCAAGATTGATTGATCCAATTAAAGATTATTACATTGAATAATTTGATATATCAACCCTTAATCTTCATCTATTAATCATGCTATTAATGGTGAACATAAATATCACTTAACATAATTCCCCCCTCCCCGCCCCCCCCATTTTCTCTTTCTTTTATTTCCATTTCGCTAAATTGAATTATTCTTTAATTTTCAATAGATCATTTTGCAACTCTAATGAGCCCAAAATTACCGATAGCATTAATCTTTAATATACCTTAATTAAACTAAGTTTAATTAAAGTAATATTTATTAAATTAATAATTCATATAGTGAATATAATAACAATTACAATACATTAATATTAATATATTAAATAACAAATATTAATATTAATTAGTAAATATATTGAATAATTATTACTAATATATATATATCACAAATGTTTAATAAAAATTAACAATGTTAAATCAAACTTAATTAAACTCTATTCAAACTCCACATTACAAGTCAAGTCCAGCAATTAAATGAGTCGCAAGCTTTTAATGTCTCTGACTATCGGAAAGGCCATGCGGCCCGCAGGATGCAAGTACCCTGTGATCGTGCGGGTACACTGCAGACCTATGTACATTGCCGTCGGGTGAGAGGATGGGGGGTGCGGTGGGTATAGACCCCACCTGCCCCAATATAATTTTTTTTTAAATTAATAAAATGATTTTGATAAACGTTTTCTCAAACATTTTTCAAAAGCAATTCGAAATTTTTAACAAAGTTCTCATTGCGATTAAATATCGATAATTTTATAGAATATCAAAGCTAATACATATATATATATATATATATATACACGCACACACACACACACATATATGTATATACATATATGTGTGTATATATATATATGTATATATGTATATACATATATGTATATATGTATATACATATATGTATATATGTATATGTATATGTATATATGTATATGTATATATATGTGTATGTATATGTATATATGTATATGTATATATATGCATATGTATATATGTACATTGGTGCAGATTTAAAACTTATATGTAATTTAAGAAAACATATAATAATTTTCTTAAACAAGAAGGACTTCCCAAATCTCTAAGTTAAGAACTTTCCATTTCAACCTTCTTTCTATTTTCAAATTTAAATCCTTGTCAATCTATATTCATAATCTTAATTCGAACCCGAACCTAATTTATAACTATTTTCTTTCCTAATTGGAACTAGGGTTTATCCTACTTGAGCTCTCTATTCATTTCTTCACACAAGGAGAGAATCAACATGCAAATCTGAATTAAACATTCATCACAAGAATTATTGAAGCAGTCATCTAGCAGACACGATGAAGACAGGAAGAGAAAGCGTGCAAAAAGGGAATATGCAAAAATCACGAGTGCACCTGGATACTAATGCTAACTCCCTTCTCCTCAGAATCCGCAGAGCAAGCTCCTTCCTTCTCCCATGTTCCCGGTCCTCCAACCACACTCCAAAACACTCTCCCTAAGCTTCTAAGAGTGCCTCCTTATAAAGAACTCTCAGGAAGCACCTAGAATGTCTCTAGAAGCAACCAGAAGGTGTTGACAATTAAGCATGAGCTTTTTCCAACCTTCTAGATGAGTCATGAGGTTGTAGACACCATGTGCTTAATTTGTGCACTAACCCCTATGTTGTTTGACAACACATACATAATTAGAGTGCAAACTCCTATGTTGTCTACATGACAACTCCCGAGAATTCGCAAACTCCTAAATATTAAAATAATGCACATTATTTTATTTAATATTCACTTTACTCTTTCCAATTTAATTTATTAATTTTTAAATCTTATGCACTCACTTTAATAATTCCACTTGTTTTATCTTATTATATTTATATTTTAATCACATGCACACATCATGCAACTAATAATCTTTTCCACTTTTACATTTATTTTCGAAACTTAATTGCTAAAATATTTATTAACTTAAATAAATATTATCACATTCCAACTTTAAAATTATAACTTTTATCTTCAAATTTAATTATTTTATTTAATTAATTTCCTAATTAATTAAATAAAATAAATATTAAAAAATATATTAATTTTCCATTAAATTAAACCATTAATTAAATCTTTTAATTAGGCTTAATTAATAGAAAATACACCAAAGACTCATAAAATAAAATACGAAAAACCCACTATAGAAAAACACATACAAAATCAAATCGAAAGGGTTAATATCATGAATTATGTCATCTGACGAATTCAGAGGGTACTCAACTCAGATACTTGTCCTAATTTTCAATTAGAACAAATGGCTTAAAGGGTTAGGATTTGGACTTGAGAATTTATCTCCCCTCTCTTATCATTGAGATAATGTGATAGGGTACGCTCATCCTAGCAATTCAGGGAAGTCAATACTTGGTACCTGCAACTTGCATAAAAACCATGCATGTATATACAATATATATATATATATATATATATATATATATATATATATATATATATATATATATGCTAAGCTAAATAGGCAATGGCAGGAAGTGGTGCATGGTGTAGATCCCGACTAGTAGGTGACTACGACTCTCTTCCTTAACCACATCAAAAATGCCATACAGAAAGAAAACAAACACGCACACCATACACATGCAAGTATGGGGTAAGTATCCATAAGAAAACACATAGGATAATAAATCATCTTACTAATTATCATTAATAGCTGCAAACACTGTAATAATCATCATACATACATGAAATATAAAGTACCAGGTAATCTCATCACATATCAACTGAATCCATAGCACAATATCTGATAGTCTCAAAACAATGCTGCTAACCATCAACATAAAACTAGTCTATTAGAGTTTGACAATGATAATAAAAATGCGACCTAGGGGCAGGGACTACAAAAGATAACTTAGAATCATTAACTAAGTAACTAATTCAAGTATTTATCTTTGAGAATATAGATAAGAGCAGTGAATCATAGAAAGAGGACCTAATGCAGTGAGTTTTAAAAATAGGAGGAGATGACTAAACTTTTGAAGACTTAAAAAGAGATTTGCTAATTATAAAGGGTGAAGACAAAAATATTAAAGCCTTATAGATAACCAAAGATGTACCAATGATAGTTCAAGATAATGACTCTGAGGAGAGTGGCTTTGAGAAGTTACCATTAATAGATGATAGAATTAGACTAAATCAGATAATCCTTGCAAAACAAATATTACAAGATCTGGAAAATGAAGATAAAAATGAAAAAGAAGAAAAATAATTTGAAATTACTTTAAATGCATAGGATTACATAGAGAAAATGGGAATTTAGATGAACTAAGAAGAGATAAATTCTCCCAAGTGTGGCAAAGTGAAAGCCAAAAGAGGTAGGAAAACTATTAAGGAACTCAGAGAAGCTAATGGGCAAGCAAAAGAGCAACAAAATATTAGTCAGTTACTTAATCCAGGACAGGGGAAGATCCTTCCCAAGGAATTATGAAGATCATTACTTGGAATGCTAGTGGCTTAAATGCCCCTAGCAAGAAAAGATTACTAAAAGAAAATCTAAAACAATTTGAATCTGAAATTGTAATACTACAAGAAGCAAAATTAAATAAAGTAGAAGGAACCAAGCTAGAAAAGAAGCTAGGTAGTTGGAACATTAAATTACATGAATCTAGAGGAGCCTCATGAGGTTTAGGCATAATTTGGAATCCCAACAAAGTTACTTTGAATATATTAAAAAAAAATAACTCTTGGATGAGCAGCAGAGTCAAAAGCACCAAAACTAACCCATAATTCATTTTAGCAAACATCTATGGCCCAATCTATAATACAGATAAAAAAAATTTATGGGATGAAATTAGCATATTTATCAATAATCATAGTAATGAATCTATTCTCATAGGTGGTGATTTCAACACTATATTAAATATAAATGAAAATTTTTGTGGCTTCTAGCAAACTTCTCAGGCCCCAAAAGATTTTAAAAACTAGTTTGACCTTAACAACCTTATTGAAATCCCCCTTAATAATGGGAAGTTCACATGGAATAATAAAAGGAAGGATTTCTCTTATATAGCTGAGAAACTAGATAGATGTTTTCTCAAAGGAGAATTGAGTGAATTAAATTTCAATATTGAATCCTCTATTCTACCAATAGTAGGGTCAGATCACATTCCTATTAGAATTGAATTCGATGAACCTTGTAAACTTGTTAGAAACCCTTTCAAGTGCAAAAAAAGTGGTTTTTAGACATAAACTTTTTGGAACGCATTAAAAAATGGTGGAATCAAGGTAATTTTAAAGGTTCTAAAATGTACTTTTTTGTCTCCAAAATGAAAATGCTTAAAAAAAATAGACTAATTTATGGAACAAAGAACACTTTAATAATATATTTAAAGAAAAATTAGAGATTGAGGAAATATTAAAAGAAATAAATTTAGAAGTAATTAAAAAGGGGATGACCATGATAGCTTTTATCTTGAAAAAGAATTTCCTTCCAAATAGAAAAATGTATTGGAAAAAGAAGTCTTTTGGAGATGAAAGTCAAGGGAAAAATGGCTAGAGGAAAGAGATCAAAATACAAAAAAATTCCATACCTCCACCCTACACAATAGAGCCAAAAGGAAAATATTAAAAACAAAAGATTCTCTAGGTTCTACCATTGAAAATCCAAATAAAATAGATGAGATTTTTTTGAGTCACTTTCAGAATATATTAAACAACTATGATAGCTAAAATAGGGTAGATCAAGTGAAAATGCTTGAAGCCATACCTAGAGTGGTTACATTAGAAGATAATAAAACATTAAAAAAATCTATCTCCTTGGAAGAAGTCATATTGGTGTTATTCAACATGAACCGTGACAAATCTCCTGGTCTAGATAGATTCCAAACATTCTTCTACCAAAAATGCTGGGACATTATTGGTGTTGATCTTTGGAAAGCAATTGAACTATCAAGAAATGGTGGATCACTATTGTCTAAAATCAATCACACCTTTCTCACCCTGATCCCTAAAATAGGTGAGTCTAAAAACCTTAGGGATTTCAAACATATAGCTTTATGCAATACTATCTATAAAATCTTTTCTAAAATTTTATGAATCTACTTATACTGATTCTCCCCAAGATTATATCAAAAGAAAAAACTGGCTTTATTCCACATAGATCAACCCTAGATGGAATACTCATTATAAAAGAAATGCTACATTTAGCCAATAAGAATAAAGTGGCAAGCATGTTCATGAAATTAGATATCCAAAAGCATATGACATGGTGGATTGGAGGTTCTTATGTAAAACATTAGAAGCCTTTGGATTCTCACACCAATGGATTAACTTCATCTTTTAGTGTATTTCTACTACTAAAATTTTAGTTCTTATTAGTGGTAACCTTGAAGGTTTCTTTAAAACTTCAAGAGGTATTAAACAAGGAAATCCCCTTGTCTCTATTTCTATATATTATCATGGTAGAAGCCTTTAGGGGAGCAATTATCAAGGCTCACAATGAAGGAATAATAAATGGTATTACTATAATAGAAAATATCCCCAACATTACCCACCAAAAATATGTAGATGATACCATTCTGCCAATTGAAAGTTGAACAAAATAAGCCCTAAACATTAGGTCTATTATTCAATAGTATATGGAAGCATTGGATCAAAAAGTGAATGCAACAAAATTTGAAATCTTTTTCATTAACACAAAACCTAAAATGGAAATGCAGATCTGCAGCATCATGGGGTACAAAAGGGGCACATTCCCATGTAAATACCTAGGTATCATGTTTTAAAAAGTTACTAAATCCAATAAGGCATGGTAAAGTACTTTTGATAGATTGGATGCTAGGATAGGAGCTTGGAAAGGTAAATGGCTTATGAAAGCTGGTAAAGTCACCAAGATTAGATCAATGCTACCCATTATCCCAATGTATCCGCTATCCTACCTTCTTTTGTCTAAACATGCCAATAAGAAGTTTGAGAAAAAACTTAGAAGCTTCCTTTGGAATGATTGTGAGGACTCAAAAAAAAATTGGCCCTCATAAGATGGGAGAACATATATAAACCAAAGGAGTTTGGAAGTTTAGGTATTTAAAACTTAAATTGGCAAAATGAAGCATTAGGGGCTAAACTTACTTGGTGCCTTTTTGTAGAAAAGGATGAGGACCCTCCCCAAAGGATCTAAAAGTTGGAACTTTATAGTTAAAATCCAAGCCCTTATTAGTAAATATCTCACTTTGGATGTTGGAAGGGTGATGAAGCCTTTTTATGGGAAGATACGTGGGATGGGTACCCCCCAATAGATAGCATGGGAATTCTAGTAAGCATCAAAGAGCAATTAATCAAACACTAGGGGTACAAGATTAGTGATTATAAAATCAAAAATACTATTAATGGATCACAAGCTAGGAAAGGAAATCTATGGATAATATAGATATGGAACCAACAACAAAAGAGACTTATGCAAATATAATCCGAAGTAGGAAAATTAAGCAAATAGAAAGGAATGACAATCTCATATGGGTAGCATCAAAAGATGGTAGGTATAGTGTTAAAAATGGTTATAGAGTTCTCATTCACTCCCAAAGATGGGAAGAACTAGAAATCCCACTTAAACACTATTGGGATTCATCTTGTTTGCCAAAGGTAGGTTTCTTTTTATGGCTGGCATTTTAGAATCAGATCTTAATAGCCAACAGACTTCATAAGTTAGGTATTGAGGGCCCATCAAGATGTGTGGTATGTAGACAACATAGTGAAGACACCAATCACATCTTATATAGATTCTCATATACACAACATTTTTGGGTATGACTTAGACACATGTTGGGCTGGAATGCTCCCTTACCAAGACCCCTAATTGATTTTCTCACCTAGTTGATTTTAAATTCCCACCTTAGGAATACCTAGAAAGAAGAAAGATCATTCTCAAGCTGGTATGGGTTAGTAAAAAAAAGAAAGGAAAAACCTTATTAATCCTCTGCTTATCTATAAAAAGAAGAATAAAGAGGCAAGGGAGAAGTGTAGATGGAACCCTCCACCGATTAGGTGGACCAAGTTAAAATTTGATGGAGCTTCAAGAGGCAATCCTAGTACTATGAGAATTGGATGTATCATTAATAATGAGTCAAGTAAGTGGATTTTCAAAAGGGCTAAATCCATAGATCCAACAACTAATAACATGGTTGAGTTAGAAGCTTTGCAAGAAGGACTCCAAATTTGCCTAAATCTAGGCTTATCCAAGATTATCATTGAAGGAGATTCTCAAATTGTACTAAATGAAATTAGGAAAAGAGTGACACCTAATTGGGTCTTAAACTCAAAGATCAGAGAATTTCTTAATATTCTAGACTATTTCACATATACTTAAAATTGTCATATTTTTCAAGAAGGTAACAAAAAGGTAGATCAACTGGCAAATAAGGGTGTTGATGTGAAAAATATTTTATCCTTCAATGATTTTTAGTCTTTATAGGAGCCCCCGGTTCTTATTACATCTATTAATTTTTAATCATAAGCACTCTAATAGACAACATAAAGCAACTCTAACTACAACCAGATAATTGATCTAGACCAACCATGTAGAACAATTTAGGTTTTTAGGTTATATTTTTATAGTATCCCCATCTTAGGTAAATCTTACACCCTAATATAATCAACATATATACCCCTCATTAATGAGAAAATATCCATATATATATATATATATATATATATATATATATATATATATATATATATATATATAATATCATTTATACATAAAATATGGAGGAAGATGGAGAGTAAGTATGGATCTACTAAACTAGTAATAATTTTTTTAATTAGAATATAAAAAGGTCTACTAATTTAGACAAGTTATTCATTAGGAGTGAAATGATGCAAATTATTAAAAGAATGCCTACATAATATCAACTGATTACTCATCATTATAACTAAATATTTCTAAAATTTGTGTTTTTATCCCCCTATTAACACCAAGCTTGTTATCTCTTCCCTAACCTTTCCATCATGGTGTAACACTTATTCCCATCATGTATCATTTCATAGTGGCATCAGCTAATGTTGACATGAATCTAGGCACTTCTGGACCCTTCACTTGAAGATTTTTTTTTGCCTTTTATACCCATTTTATTCCCATCTCTTCCAGCCTGAGCTAGTTTTAGTCCTATTATGGATACCAATATCTGTGTATTCCAAGTATCAGATTTGTGGGCCATGGTGTTTCAGGGCAATGTGAAACATGAGAGATGGAGATATCTGTTAAAACTAGTGGATGATATTATGAGAATTATGGTGAGTTGTGCCCTAGAAGAAGGAATCTTCAACTATGATTTCTCATGGAGAACGAATAGTGATATTATAGGGGCATTCATAGGGTGTGTGGCTAGAGCCAGAGTAGAAAAATGGGCATTGATTAGATTTTTAATTAATGTCTTCGATCTAGTTTGGTGTGTGGGATTGGAAGAAGTCATTATGAGTTTAGATGAGAAACTTAGGACTTCTCTTCTAGAAATGCATATGGTGCATCCACTTAGGAGTTTTGATCTAACTATTGTTCCAAGACACCCTTCTCTAATTATTCAAGAGCTTGCTACCTTTAATCAAGAATGGTCAAAAATGGAAGCTAGCATTAGTTTCTCCTTAGATGGAGAGGGCTCATAGAAGATGGAGGCAAGGCTTGGCTCAAAACTACTTGGGCATTTCTAAATCTTATATCCACCTGGGTGTGGAGCTTGAGAATCTGGAAGCACTGGTATTCTACATCCTTAATATAGAAAAATCAAGCAAGGAAAAGAGAGCCTCAAATTTTTGCCACATTTCAAATCTAAAAATCCCAAGGACATCACTGAAATCATTATGGTTTTTTGGAAATAATAATTTGATAAACATACAAATTTTTTTTGGATGACAAGTTATTGTTATACAACAAACAGGCTGAGGGTTCCCCTATTTTATTTTCTCCATTTTGTCCTCGGCCCCCTAGGTTTTGGTTTGTCTATGTTAGGCCCTTTTGTTTCTTCCTTTAGCCTATAGGTGTTGTCCTTAAAGTTTGCTAGGTTGGTATGCTTCAGGCAAGCAATGAATGTATCTAAAGTTTCTTATTTTGGAATAGTATTATAGATAGTATGCTCAATTCATAGTCTGTGTATTGTATTAAGGATAATATTAGACCCAATACAAGTCGTAGCTTGATACAATGAATTCTAGAATCTTTCTCAAAAGAAGAATAGCAAGCTTGTTTATAGTGTTTAGTAGCAATCCAAATCTTTGTAAATTCATGTTGATATTAATATATATGAATTTTATATCAATGGTGAGTTTTATTTTTTCCTTTTGCCTCTTGTAATTGGAGTAGTGTATATAAACTGAAGTTTCTTAGGATGTACTTCTATTTTGTTAATAATATTGGGGTCTATTTTTAGCAGCGATAGAAGAAATGTACTATGATAACATACTAATCATGATAGTTATACTAAGCAGATTAAAATGATCCAAAACATCCTAGAAGAACAATGAGGATGACATTTAGAGCAATACATAGAGGAAATTCTCATAAGAACAAATTCTCAATATGATATTTAATAATGACATTATTTAAATAAGGATAGGAATCTCATTGCATATATGAAAAATTTAATCAATAAATTATAGTGATTCCCAGATTAATATATTAAAACTAGTTTTGGTATGATTCAGATTAATTGAAAAAGTTTCTTGTTATGATTAAAGAATGTTATGATTACACTTACATTAGAAATGAGTATGATGTCAAAATTGAGAGAGTTTAGCTTCTAATTGGGTTTGATTCCAGTAATATTATCCTAGGCTAGGAATTCAAGTTATGAAATGCTTTTAACTAATAATACTAACACTTGCTTTAAGATGTATAATAGAGTAACAAGATAGTAAATAAAAAGCATCTCAGGCAAAACAACTAAGAAGAGGTATCTACTAAGAGTAGCTAGAGCTCTGGTCAAACCATTAATCTTAGATATAGGATTATGATTGATTAGTAGAGGAATCATCAAAGACTAAAAAATGTAGAAGAGGACTCTTGTCCTTATCCTTTTAATGATAATAAAACTTTGTAAAATGAAGACTAGGGTATGCCCCTTTTAATAATGTAATAAAAAAGGACTATAGTCCTAGGTAGGACAAGAGGTTTTCTTCTCCATTCTTTCCTACCAGTGCCCATTTGAATAGAGATGTTGTGATGCTCTATTATTAATTTTTAATATAATTAGGGCTTCATCTATTAACTGATATAAAAAAAACATGAATGTTGTATCTCACAACTCAATGGAAACACATGGAGGAAATCATACCTAGTTGGTGTCAATATATAACTCAAGGGTAATATATACATTTTCATGGCTATTCTTTTTCAATGGTTATCTTGTGGGAAGTAAGGAAGATGAGTGATATTAGTAGAAAGGTGGAGAAAAGATCCTAACAAATTAAATTTATGTTTTTCCTACCTTTCCACACTACACCAGATTTCTCTACTAACAAATTCTGCCTATCTTTCATGATTTCCTTATGTCATTCAGGTTACCAGCATAAGGCAACACAGATTATTAGGTCATCACTTACCAAAATATACCAAGATTAGAAACAACAAATGCATACTAGACTCAGCCAAAAAAATGCACAAAAATTTTCTTTGTCAGCTTTGGACAATATCAACAAGTTAGAACATTCTTGTGGCTATCTTCCTAGGAATAAGCCTATTGGCTAAATAAGAATCCATTAATATTACAATATTATGGGACTTAAAAATAATTTTAGAGTTGAAGAAAAAAGGTTTGTGTGGCCTGTTTTCTTTCTAGGATTTGTGAGTTCTTCTTTTCTATTATATTTCTTCTTAACTAGGACTTTTGAGAAATTTTAAAATTTGAGAAATTTAAAAAATATATATATATATATATATATATATATATATATATATATATATAGTTAAAGGGCTCCAAATATCGAGCATGATTTCTTCATGTTGACAAGATGTGGATTATAATATGTGGGGACTAGTGCTCATTCATGTTTTTTTATTATTTGAATAATCTTTGTCCCCTTGAAACCTATTTTAGTCTTTTAATGGAAAACATAAGATTAATAAAGAATATTTCAAACAAATTGTCTTTTTGCATTTAATCATTATCAATTCAAAATACATAATAGAAAAATTTCAAGTCATATGACATTTAATTAAATATTTTTTCTAATATATTATCTTTCTACATCTTGCTTTTGTCAACTCAACATTTATAAAGAAAGTTTCTAATACCTTACCAAACAATAGTTCAACTTCAAGCATATTTTGCCAAATTTTGATTAGATCTATTAGATTTCCACAATCCATGCTAATGTGCTGTCAAATTTTGATTGTGTTTTGTAAAAGAGTAAATGTGAAAAAATATTTTAGTTCAATGTAGATTTATGATAACATGCATACATCTTCATACCTTTAGCTAATTTATTTAAATTAAAATTGGCCCATATTGTTTAAAGGCTTTAGTTGTGTAAATTTAATTTGATTACTCAACAAAAAGACCAAATATTATTTTGAATCTTTATAAAAAATAATTTGTAATTTCTTTAAATTCTAAAAGGATTTCCAGTTAAATAATAAAATCTAAATATTCTTATGTTTCTACATAGCTTGGTAATCAAACATGAAAAATATCTATGACAGAATATGGATCCTTTATAAATGGTATGTTTCATGTTTATTTGGTTACAGTAAGTGGAGATTCATAAAAAAATTTAACAAAATATTCTTTTTGTATATTTGTAATGTGTAATATATATGAAATTAATATTCTATATGATTAAAAAAAGATTTTAAACATTTTTTTTTTAAAAATGTTATATTTGACTAAATTGATTTATTCATACAAGATGGATTTTTTTTAATCCAAATAATATATTTTGATGTATTAATACATCATTATATTGATGTTGAAATATAAAGTCCTTTCACACAAATTTTATAATCTAATTATCTTGTAAATATTAAAATATATTATGTATGAAATCTCTTCAAATGAATAATGAATGTGGAACTGCCTCATTTAGCCAAACATGCACATGAACATAATAGAGTTTGGAAATTGCACTCAAATGAATTCTACAAATGATCATCTTCAAAAGAAATAGGATCACACATGAATGAATTCAATAATTTATGTAGAGGTTATCTAGGTGAATTTTATGTTGAAGAACTCTTTTACCATAATCATCTCTTCATGAGTCAGAAATTACCATCAAAGAAGACAAGTGTTCTCAATTAACATCATGTTGGATGAAGCCTAAAATGAGGACAACCAAGAATAAATCAAGGGTCAAAAAAATGCATTGCAGATGAAAATGGTGCAAATGATCCCAAATGGAAATTATTTTTTTAGAGCCCTAGCAGATGAACTTGAAGGTGACCAAGACCAAACACTCAAATTATGTATTGTCATATAGTAGTGGAGTACATTATGGACTATTGCTCAAACTTTGAGTTTTTCTTTTCTTGGAAAGATGACATGAATTTTAAAAAATAATATGAAAAAATGACAAAAGACAGAACTTGGACAAATCATTGTGAGATTTATTCATCCTCCATGGTGACTTGAACTAACATTCATGTGCACCATTTAAAGGGTCAAGTATCCCAAATCTACATTTTTGATAGTTCTGATACTCCCAAACTCCATGTCTCATATCTTAATAAAAATCACTACAATAGTTTTTTACTTCTTTAAGAACAATGTTAATGTTCCTGTAGCACTTGATCTTTTGGAGGAGGATAGTCAAAGCACATGTCATTCTAACCAAGAGCATATAAGATTCATTTATGGATGAAAAAGGGTGTAAAGATATAGACAAAACTTGCAAATAAGATACATTATTATTTGACATGATGAACCTCGATGAAGAAAAAGTCTAATAGGGGTACCAAGAAAAAGAAAATAATTTAAATATAAAAATTATATTGTCAATGCTTTGTTGTGCACACAAAATTTTATGATAAAACTTTCTACGTCAGCACAATGATGACATTATTTGACATATATATAACTATTGACATACTCCTTGCACCCTTAAAAGGTGCAAGTGTTAGTTAGAGTACTATTCTTAGCAATGATGCATTATAATAGAGGAAACATCACTACTAAAATCTATTTGACATCAAGGTCTTCCCTCCCATTTTTACTAGACCCCAAGATTATGTTTCCATTCATAGTGATGTTTGTAGAATTATAAAATCATATCGTCTGATGTAAGAATCCTAAATTCCATTCATGACCTGATAAACTAGAAATAAATAAACTATAATAGTGATTGTTCATAGAGTTCAACCATTTCTTAGATATAAATAACACAACATAATTCCTTGGAAACAATCACATGCACTCATTCAAATAAATAATCTAATGTGGATCAATTCTTCCTAATGTCATAGTTTAAGTAACATAAACACTTAATCAAAGGAACAACTATGGTAGTAATTCATGTTTGTTCTCTATTTCTAAGCAAATCTATATCAACAATCAAACTCGTTTCTTGAAGGTTCCAAGAAGGAACTAAAAAGTAAATGTTGGAAACTAGGGAATCTTCCTTAGTGAGTGCTTACCTACATTGTCATCAAATTGAATATGAATTATCTTGATGTCAAATATTGTTGTAGCGAATGGAGGCTCATCCAACATACTCTACTCCATTCCCTAGTGTTGTTGGAGGCTCATATGTTAAATAAGTACACACTTAATAGTATTGTTAGATCCTTACAAATGGTAGATCCTTATATATCTCATTGTATTTTGTTTATCAAGTAAGACACCTGAAGTGAAAACATTATAGCCCTAACAAGGAAACCTATTAATGTAGTAGCAATGGATTTGTGGGTGCAATCCCCACTAGAAATTTCTCTCTAACAAAGGGTTCTACAGAACCAAAAATACTATGTTATGCATTATGATTAATGAGTTTATGTTTTGATTTTGAATTATTTATTTTTCTTTTATTTACAAGCAAAGTGATTTATGCTTAACATTAATTGAGTAATAGAGGAAGCAAAAAATTTACTAAAATTTTTATTTAAGGAAAAAAAAAATGAAGATACTAATTCACCCCCCTCCCCCTCTTAGCATCCTATCTACCTTCTTTTTCCAATAATTGGTATAAGAGAAAAGTTCTCTTGTTAAAGGTTTGATTTCCTAAGAGTAAAGATTCTAGTCATGAAAAAGTACAAATTGGATAGGACTATTAAAAATCAAATATTAGAATTATTGATGGTCATGAATCAAATTAGTAAATTGAAAAAAAACCATGTGTATATTCTTGAATAGGAGAGCACAAATTAATCACTAAACAAATAAGACTACCAACCAACAGAAAGTCAATGAAGAATAGTTTGATAGAAGTACTTCTGATGAAATTGATGTTATTGCTTATCTACTTGAGAAAAATCATAGTCTTACAAACAAAATAAAAGTATTGAGAAAGGAATATGAATCTAATTCCATAAGGTATTGTGAATTGATGGAATAGAAGACAAAAAATAAAGATGACAAGAATACAATTATAGAAGATAAGAGATAGATTTCTACAAAATTGGATGCAAAAAATGAAGAGATCATGATCAACATGAAATCATTTTGATATGATAGAGGAGTTAATCATTGTTAATAATGAAATTGGAAAAAATATTAAAAAAATTATTCAATTAAGGGTTGGGAATGAAAGTTTGAAGAGATCATGACAAAGTGCCAAGCTACAGGATAAACAACTTAGAGGACAAAGGAGTCTAAGAGATACAATTGGATTGAGATATATGGCTCCAAAATAAAGAAAGGTGAATTATCAAAATAATTTGTGAAAAAAAATGTGTACACCAATCTATAGCACAAGAAACCAACCTATTCTCATTGTGAAAAGCCTGGACACACACAAAATGTATGCATGAGAAAAATTGGTAAAATAAATGTCACTCCAAAATTTGATCATTATTGTTATCATTGTAACAAGCATATACACCATGCATTTTATTTTAGGTCCATGCTTATCCAATCACCTAAGAAGTATGCATTTAATGGTTATTACTTTACTTGCAATTTTTATTTAATACAACTTTCAAGAGTGCAAAATTGTAGATGAATTCTAATTACAAAAAAAGAAAGAAAGGAAATGATATCAATGAAAATTACAACACATTGCATTCATGTACTACATGTTGGAAGTATGGTCATATTATTGAAAATTGCATGTGATTATACTTTGGAGGAAGATCTAGAAATTGGAGGAATGGAGGTATGGAATAATATCACCATCACAAGGTTAATCATCTAAGGAAAACTTGTTAGTCACTCACCATGGCGAGAAGGAATTAGTCGCCTAGCCTTAATCACTTACTTTAGAAACTAAGTATTAGCACCAAAAGAAGAAGATCGAAAAGGAAACACTTTAAAGATGTCATGCCAAAAATAAAAGGCAAAAACACACTAACAATTTTTTATTTTTTTAAAAATGTGATAATAAGATTAAAAGTAATACATAAGTATTTGTATAGAATTACTTAACTTCCTCATAATCATGAATAATTACAAAATGTGAGATGTGATTTCCATACATGTAACTTCAAATTTACTTGACATAATTCAAATGTAAACTACTTAATTATATGCCATAATTTTATCCAATTAATGTTAATCGAGTGAATGCAATTTTGAAGTATAAAGTGCTACAATAAGGTAAAAAAATCATCACATCTAATTTCAATATAAGCATATGCTAAGCTGAAATACAAAAATCTCATATGCAAGAATATCACTCAATTTTTTTTCATTGAACCACCTGATTCAAAGGCTCCATCGAGAAAGAACTAGGAAGAAAACCCGACATCATTGCCATTTCCACAATAAGTTTAAATATAAAATTTTTACACAAGAATAATATATCGAGGAGAAAAATCTCATCATAACTAAATTCCAACAACAATTAGAATTTCCTTCTTGACCCTTAACAAGCGATCCATCACGAATTCTGCAATTCATCATGGCGATCATGGAGAGAACAAAAATTGACCAGGAGACAACCAATCATAGCATGAAGACAAAATCAGACATTCACTCCGTTCCCAGGTTTGAACAATAGTTTGACATTGAACTAGACAAGGCATAAGGTGGATTTTTTCCAATGGGAAACGTCATACACAACACCCTAACATATGCCCAATCGAGGCTAAATTCTCAAGAACTTCCATTCTTCCACAGATGCCCTTTTGAGGCTAATATAACAAGAACTTCTGTTCTTCCATTCTTACATACCAAAACTCAAAATGTGGTTTGCGCTGATAGGTAGGGGCCCATAACACCCTACCTTCTCTCCCTCTTCTCATCCCGAGAAGAGACTCTACACTGTAAGAGTCCAACTGAAGACCTTTCCCCAAAAATGGCCACTTCTGCCCTATCTAAGGGTGAGTAATGCCAAAAAACCTATACAAGAAAACTTCAAAATTTAAGAAAAACATGAAGGAAAGGAATTCAAGAAAACATGTTTCAATCCTTCCCAAGGATACCCAACATACAGACAAGCATACCAATGAACAACACAATAACATAAGCATGAACCAAGCATGAAACAACATGAGCAACATGAACAACATGAACAAAGGGGATGAAGAACTCCTACCTTCATAAAAAGGTTATGATAAAAATGAAAATGTTCAGAAGAGCTTTTCCTTCCTTGCCTTCAATATTCCAAAACTTCACTCTAAAACTAGAGATTGGGTAACAACCAAAACTTCTCAATAATGCCTCTAACTAAGATCCAAACTCAACCACCTAAAAAGGGCAATAACTTCCCCCACTTGCCTAAAAATCTAGAGGTTTCTAACTCAACTAAACCTATGGCTAACCTCAAGTTGGGGTTAGGGTCATTCAACCAATGGTGAAATCATTCTATTTTTGCACTAAAGATAAAATGGACTTTTTGAGTGACCTCAAACATCAACAAAAGGGGCTAGGGGGGTGGAAAATCCACCCAACCCATACCCATACCCCTTGGGTATTAAGATGACATGATTTAAGGCCTTAGGAATTGATTCGGGACCAAACAAATGCTAGGAATTTTTAGGACTATCTAACAACTCCAAAATGTAGATTAAACACTAATCTAGATTAGGGGTAATTAATCTTGATTACTAACTTGATTAGCAAAAAGGTCACTAACCTAGTTTGACTTAGATGTTTAGGTTACTCGATTAACCCTAACTATTATGCTAGAATGCATATACAATTCACAAGTGTCGAGCAACACTATAAAAGCACTATTATGAAACATTAACATTTACTGATTACAGAATGACACATTCATTCAACACATAATACAAATAAAATACGAACAACATGGTTTGTATCCTTCAACAGATTTAACCCTGGTTTCCATGAACGATGCATAGGGTTCAGTTTCGTTTCTCCGTTAGATTTTTCTCGGCCAACATACCCTATACACTCATTGCACACATCAGTAGCTCAAGAAAATTACATACATACATTCAAAACTTATCTGGATAGTTATATAAATTAAAACATGAATCTTTCATTTAAGCAATCCTTTTAAATTTCTACACACCTTTAATCATTGGTAATTACATAATCAACATAACTTTATTCATTAATTTAGATTAAGATACTAGAATAATCATCGTTAGGCATGCATATACCTAACATCATAAACATCACGCATGAAGGAATAGTGAACTATCTAAAAGCATAAAACTTAATCACCGAGGTACAAAAATCAACACCCTCATTATCAGGTGAAAATACCTCACATCATTGTTAGTGAAATTTTAATGTTTAAACACTCGAGATAGTGTAGTAGTTCTCGAATCATTGAGCATAAAAATATGGATGTATCAAACAATCTCAAATTTTTGATAGGACATACACAATACAAAACATTATTTCATATGCATTAGATAATCTCCTACAACATATTCAACAAAGGAATACATATTTAATAAGTACATGCGAGGAGGGACCTCACATCCTCCCCCACTAGCCTTTGACTTCCTCCTAGAAATCGCACAACTAAAATGTTCATGCTATGCTAGACCTTGTCTAGACTTATTCCAAGATTTACTCTTATTAAAAGAATGGTTAATAATTCACATACATACACAGGGATGATAACCTATTTGTATAAATACTATTGTTAAAAGAAAAGTTCAATCCAAAACTTTGACGTGGTTACATATTCCAGGATCAATTATTCCTTAAAACATATTGGTCACATATAAACAACATTCTAATCTAGTATAAAACACTTATAGAGTCTATAATAATAATAATATCATAAGATGTTTTCAATTTCTACATACCCACTCATTGGGTAACAACTATACGAGACTCCCTCAAATAAGGTTTCTTATAATGCAACTAGGCTCTTTGTGAAGGGTTAATCACTTTTCCATTTAGAGTTTTCTTTGACATACTGATACTTGATAGGATACTAAGTAATCCATCGCTACACATGCACCTTTCCATCTAGAAGTCCTTTCGGTTAACCCGTAACCTTAACCAAATTTATGTTGTGGTGCAATTTCATTACTCATAACATCCAACAGATATCACTAGTCCTAATCTCAAAGTCTTGGGAGAAGGTGGATCATGAATACTCTCACTAATGACCCCATACTCTAGTGTTATGCATCCACTTAATCGTCAGGAATCCCTTTTGGTAGGCCCATCATATGTCACTTTGCCAACAAAATTTAAAAGAAAGTGCCTCACAATTTAAATTCAACATCAAGGATGAAACATCCAACGCAAAAGTCTGAAATCAAAGAAATAAAGAGTGGCCACAATAGTAAGATTTTAATCAAGAAATAAAGAGATAATCAAGAGGCAAAATAGAATCATCAATAATATAGTTGGCTAAATAGCCCCACATCACACTGTTTGGCAAAAAGGGAAGAACATAAAAAAAATGATATCTAAAATCAGAGAAATAAGGAAATAAATCCAATTACTTACAAAATATTACATTACTGACATAATGCAGCCGTACTAGGGTCTCTGAGGAAAATGAGGAATCTTAAGTCTTCTAAAAGATTGTAGTGCTCTTGAAATGAAATAAGATGGTGGTCTAAGGAACATGTCACTCAACCAATGATCGATCCCCCATACTCACTACATACTTATCTTCATCGACCTTGTCCTATAATTAGGGTTTGTTGCACTAGTGGGTTTTCCCTAATCAGAACTCACTCAAAAGTGCAACGCAAGGATACTACTATAAGTCCCCTTCAATCCTCTTCAATCTAAACATGTGGGGACATCAATGTCTGAAATATTGTACTCTAAGTTGTGGTGACAATACCAAGTCTCTTATCCTCAATTCATCATTATTACATATTAGGGCATCTACCCATGAATTTTCTTAAATCAATTTCACCAAATTGGTATGATCCTCTATACATATAAATATCCCTTTTTGTGTTATTCCATTGCTACACAAGTTCTAATTATCATCTGAGAATGCACTAAATGCTACTGATCTTATCAATAATTCCATATTTCTCATTTTCCTAGTCATGAGTGACTTATGAAATCACCCTTAGGTTGTAGGTTCACAACTACTTAGGTATGAAACCATTATTAGGATGTCATCAAAGTTTACTTATTCACTTTTACAATTATCTCCTTGTTGTCGATATAGGTCATCATCATTGTTCTTAACATGCGTTGTGGTTTATAATCCTCTTATTACTTAACTTTGATACCTAAACCTTAAGTTCATACTAGATTTCTAACCTCATCATGACTTTACTTTCTCTGAATTTTAGGGTTATAATTGATCCAATAATTTTCCATACCTAAGTCTACAAGAATTTACTTGATAGTTAAAATTTAATAATACTCATGCTTACTCATTAAGCCTGCTAAAATAAATAGACTCACATAATCCTAACTCAGAAGTTTGCATATTCCCATCTTACTGATCCAATACTATATGTTACATACTTATTGCCATTTAATTTCATTCTTAGCACCATACATTTTAGATAGATTTAATCCCCTAATTAGGGTTCCACTATATATATACATACTACACTGCAATGGTTATGAGAAGTAGATGAAGGATTAAGAGTGAGTTTTGAATACATATCATCAAGATGTAGAGTGGACATCTTCCACACGATGTATGGGTTTGAACCCTGAAAGTCCTAGTGATATGGGAGTACTTAGTTCCGATTGAATGAGTTGATCAATTAACATCTAGGTTCAATTGCAAAGGTATGATTTCCAACTCAAATTACATTTTAGGTTTTCCAATTTCACATGTCAACTATGACGCTATCCCTTTAATACTATACTAGATCGATTCTTAGGAGAATCTATTTGTGCATTTAAAGGTTAATCTATCATTCCACACTAATGCTTAATTCAGGATATTATCATAACCTATCTAGAACTAATTAAAAAAAATAAATATTTATCATCAAACTAATCATGACATTGACTCATCTTCTATAAAACCAACCCATTCTATCCAGCTATTTAGACAACTCTAAATCCATTACACTTTTGAATCTTGATATAGCCACTTGAACTATTTTATAATTAAATACATAATATTACTTCTAAAGCATTTCTAAAATACTCAAAATAGATAATTCAAATAATAATATTCTATAAGAACATATTATAACTATACACCTAGTGGTCAAACCACTAAACTTCACCAACAAATACAATTGTTTCAAATGAAAAATCTCAATCTTATAACAAATAATTTAATTAAACCCTATCATTCAATGGTTTTACTAATCCATAACAAGTTCCTAACATCCTAAACACTTGCTAAAACTATCTAATTCTAACCATATTAAAAACTAACTTCTACTTACTAATTAACACTAAATTTTAAAAAATCATTAACATTATCTAAAAATCTATCATTTACTACAAACTAATAATTCCTAACTTTAAAACTTTCACTACTCTAAAAATATACTTTGAATAAAAATAACACTAACTACAAATTTAAACAAAACAAATTACTAACATAAAAAAAAATACTAATTAACTAATATTTTTAAAACATATTAATTAAACTTCTTAAAATTAAAACCAACTAATTTTTAAAACTATAATTACAATTTTTTAAAAAAAAAAAACTAATAATTTAAACATTAACTACTAAACACAAACTAAACTAACCTAACCCTACTAACTCAGCCCTTACCATCTAACATACTAACTTTAAACATTATCTAATTAACAGAATCCTAAACTAATATTAACTTACTAAAAACAAATCCTAACTTACCTAATACTACTAACTCAATAATTCTAACTAATGCCTACCACACTCCCCTTACTGCTATGCACTTACCAAGAAAGTGGTGCGCTGTCCCAAAACTCCAGCACTGACCTTCTCCCTTGCTTTGGACACCTACCAAGAAACTTCAAGGTGATTATGATGTCATGAGGTGACAAGAAGTCTTGACATTATTGAATGACCATTTTCTGTCACCTCGTCACTCTCCACGTTGCCCAAGGAAGATGTGAGGTAGGTGCCAAGAAAAGAAAGGATGGAGATTGGTTTATAGGCAGCTCATCTATCAACAAAGATGTCGCCTCTCCTCCCATTTGATATGTTAGAACAAGTACGCCTGGGGAAAAGAGGGAATGGAGGCCTGACATCAATAATTGTTCCTCCAATCACATTGCAAGTGGAATCTTCCAAGGAATGGACATCTAGCCAAGGAAAAAGGCAAGCATGAGTTTTAAAACTTTAAAAATTGCCCCCTTTTGTCACATCGCCCAAGTGGAAAGGCATGTTGTCCCACCTCCTCCCTCATGCTACCAAAAGGAGGATGCACCTAAGTCTATGCACGTGGCGGTGGCCTTATTACCCTTCTTGCCAACCTTTGAAATCGACCAACCCCATTAATGCGTCCACTAACTAATAAGATTTTAAGAGGAATCTTCTAAATCAGATTTCCTTACAACTAAAATTGCATCCCAATGCACTTGGAGTTAAGGTGCCCCTTTTTGGGAGAGAGGGGAGAATGGATGACATCACACCCATGTGATGGGTTGTTTTAGCTTTAAAGGAATTTATGTAATAAAGTTTTCTTGGTGCCAAAATAGGATAAGGTAAGACCATCGTTTTAGAATATTAATTAATTCTTATTATTATTATTTTTTAACCTTTTTAAAAGAAAAATTATTTATTTAATTGCAAGATTTTTTTTTTTAAGGGCATCTAAAATATCAAATGGAATCAACAAGGTATATTCTCTATTCAAAAGAGAATTAATTCATTTTTCTCATGCAAAATTCAGAGAGCATATTTGCTCTAGAGAATGAATGTTTTTTGTTTTTTCAAGTGTAAATTTTTTTTTAAGTGGTGTAAATTTGTCAAAGGGGAATTTTTTTTTTTGTGCTTTATTTTTCTCTAAGGATTAGATTGGTACCATAATATCTATTTGACCAAGGGGGATGTTATTATATATTTATTTTATTTTCTTGTTGGATTAAAACATAGGATGAAAATGTACTGTTGGTACAATAATGTAGGATTGATTTCCCATTCAATCAAATAAAAAAAATGTGACAGGAGGTTTAATTCATGTAGTTTTAAATGTCCATATTTTATATGGACCCATTGTTGTCCAAGTGTTACGAACCGACGCTTTGATACCAAAATGTCATGCCCAAAATACAAGCCAAAAACACACTAACAATTTATTTTTATTTTTAAAAGGTGATAATAAGATTAAAATTAATACAAAAGTATTTGAATAGAATTACTTAACTTCCTCATAATCATGAATAATTACAAAATGTGAGATGTGATTTTCATACATGTAACTTCAAATTTACTTGATATAATTCGAATGAAAACTACTTAATTATATGCCATCATTTTATCCAATTAATGTTAATCAAGTGAATGCAATTTTGAAGTATAAAGTGCTACAATAAGGTAAAAACATCATCACATCTAATTTCAATATAAACATATGCTAAACTGAAATACGAAAATCTCATATGCAAGAATATTACTCAATTTTTTTTCATTGAATCACTTGATTCAAAGGCTCCGCTAGAAAAGAACTAGGAAGAAAACTCAACATCGTTGCCATTTCCACAATAAGTTTAAATATAAATTTTTTACAGAGGAATAATATCCTGAGGAGAAAAATCTCAACATAACTAAATTCCAATAACAATTAGAATTTCCTTCTTGGCCCTTAACAAGGGATCCATCACGAATTCTACAATTCATCACAATGATCATGGAGAGAATGAAAACTAACCAGGAGACAACCAATCATAACATAAAGACAAAATCAGACATTCACTCCCATCCTAGGTTTACACAATAGTTCAACATTTAACTATACTAGGGAGAAGGTGGATTTTTCCAATAGGAAATGTCAGACACAACACCCTAACATATGCCCAATTAGGGCTAAATTCTCAAGAACTTCCATTCTTCCACAGATGCCCTTTCGAGGCTAATATAACAAGAACTTTCGTTCTTCCATTCTTACATACCAAAACTCAAAATGTGGTTTGTGTTGATAGGGAGGGCCCCATAACACCCTACCTTCTCTCCCTCTTCTCATCCTGAGAAGAGACTACACTATTGGAGTCCAACTGAAGACCTTTTCCCAAAAATGACCACTTCTGCCCTATTCGAGGGTGAGTAATGCCAAAACACCCATACAAGAAAACTTTTAAATTCAAAAAAAAATGAAGGAAAGGCATTCAAGAAAACATGTTTCAATCCTTCCCAAGCATACCCAACATACAAACAAGCATACCAATGAACAACACAATAACATAAGCATGAACCAAGCATGAAACAACATGAGCAACATGAAAGACATGAACAATGGGGATGAAGAACTCCTACCTTCACAAAAAGGTTATGGTAAAATTAACAAGTTGAGAAGAGCTTTTCCTTCCTTGCCTTCAATCTTCAAAAACTTCACTCTAAAACTATAGATTAGGTAACAACCAAAAATTCTCAAAAATGCCTCTACATAAGATCCAAACTAAACCACCTAAAAAGGGCAATAACTTCCCCCACTTGCCTAAAAATCTAGAGGTTTCTAACTCAACTGAACCTATGGCTAACCTCAAGGTGGGGTTAGGGTCATTCAACCCATGGTGAAATCATTCTATTTTCGCACTAAAGAAAAAATGGACTTTTTGAGTGACCTCAAAAGTCAACAAAAGGGGCTAGGGGGGTGGAAAATGCCCCCAACCCATACCCATACCCCTTGGGTATTAAGACTTCATGATTTAAGGCCTTAGGAATTGATTCGGGACCAAACAAATGCTAGGAATTTTTAGGACTATCTAACAACTCCAAAATGTAGATTAAACACTAATCTAGATTAGGCATAATTAATCTTGATTACTAACTTGATTATCAAAAAGGTCACTAACCTAGTCTGACTTAGATCTTTAGGTTACTCAGTTAACCCTAACTATTATGCAGGAATGCATATACAATTCACAAGTGTCAAGCGACACTATAAAAATACTATTACAAAACATTAACATTTACTAATTACAGAATGATACATTCATTCAACACACAATACAAATAAAATATGAACAATGGTGTTTGTATCCTTCATCAGATTTAACCCTAGTTTCCACAAATAGTACATAGGGTTTAGTTTCATTTTTTCATTAGATTTTTCTCAGCCAACATACCCTACACACTCATTGCACACATTAGTAGCTCAAGAAAATTACATACATTCATTCAAAACTTATCTAGATAGTTACATAAACTAAAACATGAATCTTTCATTTAAGCAATCATTTCTTATTTCTACACACCTTTAATCATTGGTACTTACATAATCAACATAATTTTATTCATTAATTTAGATTAAGATACTAGAATAATCATCATTAGGCATGTATATACCTAACATCATACACATCACACATGAAGGAATACTAAACTATCTAAAAGCATAAAACTTAATCACTGAGGTACCAAAATAAACACCCTCATTATCAGGTGAAAATACCTCACATCATTGTTAGTGAAATTTTAATGTTTAAACACTCGAGATAGTGTAGTAGTTCTCAAATCATTGAGTATAAAAATATGGATATATCAACTGATCTCAAATTTTTGATAGGATATACACAATAGAAAACATTATTTCATATCTGTTCTAATCTCCTACAATAGATTCAAAAGAGGAATACATATTTAATAAGTACATGCGAGGAGGGACCTCACAAAAGAAAAGTAAATGAAATTCATGAATAGATAAAAAAGGATTTGAGAAATAATTTGGAATAAAATGAGAGATCAATTGAAACCAATGGGGATACCTAATTCAATGAATTAAGTGCAATGACTGATTCTAATTAACCCTGAGGAGAAGGCAAGGAACTATATTATTAAAAGAATTAAATGACCCTAATTCTTTGAATTTAATAGAAGTCCATATATGCATAATATGTGATGCACAAGGACAATATATGAAGAATAAAAGTTTTAGAATGAGGAATCCAACTAAGTGTATTGGTAACAAAATGGTAGCAATAGTAATGGAGCTAAGTAAAACCATAACTATGACATGATTGTACCCAAGTATGAGTCACATTTACTACATCACCCAAGTAATGGTAAAAGTGTGAAGTGACTAAGAAGGTAATAGTGATCAAGCATATTAAATACAATAGTACATAGATTATGATGCATTTAATGTACCCTAATGGTCTAAAGATGTAACTTTATTGTGTGTAAATTGAGGTTTTCAATTTGAAATTTTCAACCTACATTCAAAGAGTAAAGGAGTGAATTTGAGTGATTTGAGATAGGAATCTATTGAAAAAAAATTGAAGTGAGAACTTATTAAAAAATTTGTGAGAAAAGCAGTGTGTTGTGTGCAACCTGGGTGAATAATTTAGCATATCAAGAAACCCTAGAAAACAAAAATGGCTTCTAGCTCCATAAGTGCAAAATAAAAAACAGATACAAGGTGAAAATAGTTAAGTTAATCTAGAATGATGTAATTCAAAAGCCAAAATTCAAATTATAATTGCAAACCATCATGCATATAGAATATGTGGGTGCCCTATCTTCTATACCACCCATGGTTCTACTTTTGAATAATGTGCAATGATTTTCTCATTGTAAATTTGACAAATTTGGAGATCCTGAATTGTGAAAGGTTTATTATGAAATGATTATTGATGAAAAATGAAAGATGAGTTTAAACATTTGGAATCAATTGGACTCATCCATGGTCTACATTTCTAAAAGATTTGAAAATAAGTTAGATTAGTGTTATGTTGATAAGAGTGCATGATATGCACATGTGGATAGAAAAACTAGTCAAGGTAACCAAGGATGTTATACATATGGTTATCAGATACCTTGGTACTAGAAAGGTTAAACTATTTGACCAACATCAAAGGGAAATTTTGAGAAGAATAATAAAGAAAAATGGGATAATAGAGGCATGAAAATTGAAACAGTAACTAATTTAGAAAGAAAAATTAGAGTTTATATAGTTTCCTATAAAAAAATTCAATATCTAGAAGGAACACCAATGTACAGTGTATTGAAGTTGACTTAGGCTACATAATTGAAAAGAAAGGTCACAAATATGACATCTCCAAGCTATTAATCAAATAACTAATAGACAATATGAATACTATCTTAGATTAAAAAATGAATACATATAAATTTGGCTCACTTTTTCTATGTATTTTCATTTATATACAAAATTATTTCCCTAGTGTTTGAGAAGTTAATTGGAAAACTGATAACCCAATCAGTTACAAAATTAGTGACTACATAAAGTCACTTAGAAAAAAATTGAATGTTTTATGAAAGAATATTTTGAGAATTTTAAAGACAGGGTGAATTAGGCATAAATGAGACACTCACCCCTAGTTGATAAATATCACGATGATATTTGTTTCTTAGTCAATACTGAAAACACAATTCTCCAAGTTATCAAAATGAGAGATACATGGCTAGAACCAATGGAATACAAGATCAATATGGATCAAGCTAGAAAATAAATTAAAGTACTACTTGATGAAACTATTAACCTTGGTTCTCTTAAGTTTGGGACCTATGAAATTTTTGAGGAAAATATTACTATGAATCTTGTTATACCAAAACTAGAGAGAAAAAAAACTAAATTACAAATAATTTGAAAATTGCATTAGGTGAACGAGATAAAAATGAACTACTAATGACCACCAAAGGGAAAGGTGAAGATAAAGATGAAGAAGAAGGGAAGGATAAAGAAATAGTTAGTACATAGCTAGAGTCATCAAAAGGAAAGAAAAGGTCTATAGCTACCCCTACAAACCCCAAGGCTACAAGGTCAAGAACCTGAGCTACATAAGAAGCTACACCATTGAGAATGGGTATTGTGAAGATTACAAAGCCTAAAACATAACAAGTGAAAACAAATCAAAAGAGAAAGAAAGTCTTTGATTCATCTATCAAATAGGAAAAGAGGTCTACAAAGACAACACTTATAGTTATAGATGATGATGATGATGATGTAGATGACAATGATTGAATAGAGATAGATGAATAGGGAAGCTATGAAATTCCTATGCCCATAAGATTGAAGATTGTAGATGAGATAACTAGGAGTATAAATAATGGTAAAGGATTTAGTGGCTTCCATGTTTATAAGTATGAGTCAATGTAATGTCTCCACTAGCAAGGACAATAGTACCTATAAAACCAATGTTGGAATTTATAGAATAATAAAATATATTTCACTATTCCACCCTCTATTCTAACCCAACCTTAAATATGTCTCCACATCAAGATCAATAACCCTCTCAAGGATCCTTGGATTCTTGGTTACTTTTTCATTTTCTATGAAGTGCTCCCTTTAAGGTCCTTCGTAGAAGGGACATTCTCTATCTAGGTCCCTTGAAACATAAGCATATGTGAATATCTATAGAGTATTTTGACCTTATAACCACATTAAGATCACTCTCTTCCCAAAGCGACTCTCTTGATCTTAAGCTATTTAACCATATTAAAATCACTCTCTTCCTTAGAAAGGGACTGTCTTGATCTTAAACCATTAAACATTAAGTCATGTGTGTTATCCACTTCTAATTACATGTTTACATATACATACATATATGCATAAATTATCCACAAGTATGATTTATTAATATAAATAAATTTATAAAAATAATTAAACAAATATAATCAATAAACATACCTTTCTTATATTCAAATTTTCTTGGTCCATGTGCCTCCATCATTAGTTGGCCCTTCAATGGATTAGACCTTCTACATTATCTCAACTCTACATTTTTTTTTTAAAATTCTTCATTTTCCAATTATAAGAAAAGGATAAAACATACTATTTATTTCTTGTTTTCCAAGAGTCACATCCTTTCATAATACAAATCCTTTGAAAAGTCACAACACTTCATAATTAAAACCCTTTGGAAATGTCCCAATACTTTATAATTACAATATATTTGAAGAGTCACAACTATTTGTAATTATGACCCTTTCAAAGATTCACATCCTTTCAATATCATACATACGTTTTTAGAAAGTTACCTCCTTATTTTCTCCATACTACTTTCCTCCTCCATTTTTCCTTTTTGAACTCCTATCTTCTTCTCTTCTTTTTACTACTCTCTAATAGAAACTCTCCTGCCTTTTATATCTCAATTTTAGTTATATCCATTTATTAAATATCTCTTGAACTTTCATTAGATTTAGTTAATTTATATTATTCTATGTTATATTATTTATTTACTTACTTATTTGTGCTTATTATTATTAATTATTAAGTTCAATTTAGAAAGTTAACATACTTTCTACAATATTGTCTCTTGTATTTAATTTAATTTCTCTATTTATTCATTTTAGTTTCATTATTTTTAATTATTTAAAATATCATACTAAATATTATTTCATTGATAATATAGATTAAATAATAATTATTTCATATTTTTATATTTTAGTTTTATTCAATAATATTGTATAATCTAATTATTATTAAAATTCTATCTTAAAATAGCGATACGTTAGTCTACCCTTCCACAAATTGCTTGTCCTCAAGAAATTTGATAATTTCTTCTTTTGAGTCAAAATAGATATTTATTTGAGTCTAAATTCTTACATTGCTATGAGGGACATGTTTGAATACTTTCTAATAGTCATTTATAGTCTACATTATTCTTTTATATAAATTATTTTTGTAGATTGTCTTTAACCCTACATGATGGAAAGATCATGCTCTGATACCATTTTAATTTCCCCACTAGCGAGGACAATAATACCTATAAAACCACTATTGGAATTTATACAATAATAAAATATATTTCACTATTCTACTCTCTATTCTAACCCAACCTTAAAGATGTCTATACGTTGATACCAATAATCCTCTTGAGGATCCTTGGATCCCTAGTTACATTTTCATCTTCTATGAAGTGCTCCCTTTAAGATCCTTCCTAGAAGAGACATTCTCTATCTAGGGCCCTTGACACATATGCATATGTTAACATCTACAAAATATTCTGACCTTATAACCATATTAAGATCACTCTCTTCCCAAAGGGACTCTCTTGATCTTAAGCTATTAACCACATTAAGGTCACTCTCTTCCCAAAGGGACTCTCTTGATCTTAAGCTATGAACCATATTAAAATCACTCTCCTTAAAAAGGGAGTTTCTCGATCTTAAACCATTAAACATTAAGTCATGTGTGTTATCCATTTCAAATTATATCTTTACATATACATATGTATATGCATAAATTATCCACAAGTATGATTCATTAATATAAATAAATGTATAAATATAATTAAAAAAATATAATCCATAAGCATACATTTCTTACATTCTTCTTTGCTTGGTCCATGTGCCTCTATCATTAGTCATTCCTTCAATGAATTAGACACAATAGACAACCCTTTAATGAATTAGACCTTCTACATTATCTTAACTGTATATTTTCTTTCTAAAATTCTTCATTTTCTAATTATAAGGAAAGGATAAAACATATTATTTGTTTCTTCTTCTCTAAGTGTCACAACCTTTCATAACACAAATCCTTTGAATAATCACAACACTTCATAATTAAAACCCTTTGGAAATGTCCCAATACTTTATAATTACAACATTTTTGAAGAGTCACAACTATTTGTAATTATGACCCTTTCAAAGGTTGACATCCTTTGAATATGAAAGATACCCTTTTAGAAAGTTACGTCCTTGTTTTATCCATATTACTTTCCTCTTCCATTATTCCTTTTTGAACTCCTATCTTCTCCTCTTCTTTTTCCTACTCTCTAAAAGAAACTCTCCTCCCTTTTGTATCTCAATTTTAAGGAGTCATGTCTATTTATTAAATATCTCTTGAATTTTCATTAGATTTAGTAAATTTATATTATTCTATCTTATATTATTTATTTACTTACTTATTTGAATTTATTATTAATAATTATTAAATTCTATTTATAAAGTTAACATACTTTCTACAATATTGTCTCTTGTATTTAATTTAATTTCTATATTTATTCATTTTAATTTCATTTTTAAAAATTATTTAAAATATCATACTAAATATTATTTCATTGATAATATAGATGAAATAATGATTATTTCCTAGTTTCAGTATAACTTTATTATCATTATCTTTTTAATAATATTGTATAATCTAATTATTATTAAAATTATATCTTAAAACAAGGATATGGTAGTCAATGAGTGAAGAAGACAGGAAAAAGGTCAAAGAGGCACTAATAGTCATGATACAAAGATTCAAATATGCACCCCTACAGATTGGGAACCAAATCTCAAATGAGTTGTATGAAAGGATTGCCAATTAGTAGAAATAATCATTAAGAACCAAGAAGGAAATGAGAAGAAGATCATTAGTATACATAATGCACGATTTTTTGCTTTGATATGTAAAATTTGGGGTTGGGTCGCCAAGAGAGTGCTCTGATACTAGATGTGAAGAACCTCCTTATAGCAATATCGTGAGAATGCTCGAGATAACAGAATACAAAGTGATAGCAGAACTCAGAATGAATCTACTGATCGCAGGCCACTGTGAAGAACCTCCTTATAGCAATATCGTGAGAATGCTCGAAATAACAGAATACAAAGTAATAGCAAAACTCATAATGAATCTACTGATCGCAGGCCACTTCGAGGGGGTAACCTCCTTTGAGCAAGCTCAATACAATAAATTCGTCCGTGCCCATCAAGGGCCTCAACCTATTCTTATATACTGAGTACGATCTAGAAAAGTAATACTACCTATGCATGTGGGATAATAAAATATACTCACGGGACGACTTACAAAGCATATGCGTCCAACAACACTACTCTAACAAAATAAACAGAAGGAACACACAGGTTCCTAACAAAATAGTCATCCACTCATCATCTAAAGGGTTTGGATGTAGTCTTAGTATCATGATTTCCTATTCTAGAGTTACTAGGTTTGTCTGAAATGTTTGTGAGTCCTTCCTCTTAAGTTTCTTTACTTTTCTGGTGATTAGGGATACATTCTATGGATGTTGAGCTAAAACTTCTAGATTAGTTATTATGATTCTACTTTTAGTCTATCATACTTCCTATTGTTTTGATGGTTAATCACTAAATACAGTTTGTGTAGGCACAAATGGTACAATTGACATGCTTGGTGATATTTTTTTTCTTTGCTATCCTTTCTTTTTTCACTCAATACCTCATGCACTTTGGCATTACATATCTTCTAAACCAATCTCAATAAAATATTAGATCAATTGAAAAATATAGATAATGTACTTACAGAAGTAAGTCCTCTTATGTTTTGTTCTTGTTCAATAATCAATTAGTCATGGAAAATTCTTCACTCACTCAAAGATATGTATGTTGCTACATTATCATGTGTAGAAATATTTCCATTGTACTCCATGGAGTGCTCTCTAGTATGATCATGTTTACTATCACTTTTTTCATCTCTATATTATCTTCTATATTTCCCCCTTATGCAAGTTGACCTTTTTTCTTGGTTTTACCTTCATGTTATTGTCCATTAGTACTCATAGTAGTATTTGCTAACATATGTTGGAAGCCAACAGGAATATCATTTTTTCTTTTCTCCTTAGGCTTGGGAAACTCTTTAATCTAATGAGTGACTCACTCAAATCTAGTTATGTGTGCATGTATTTCCTCTTTAGTTATTGTTACTATTATATCTTCATCTTTCTTTTGTGTCTTGGTTGACAATACATCTGTCAAATCTTCTATAATCAGACTTTATTGATTCATAATTATGTATTCCACCATTTCATGCATAGGACCAACAATATCTTTTGGGGAAATTGTGTCAAACTCATCATCTATATTATTGGGCTCTTCATTTATCTTAGTTTAGTACCATCTGTAGACACCTAAAAATCTTTTAGAAAATAATATTTTTATTTTTTGAAAAAAATCTCTGATGACATCATCATTTATTAATTAATTAATTAATTAATTTTTATGCCATTAAATCCCTTTATCTTAATTAAAAATATTTAATTAAGGAATCCCTCCCAAAAATGTTTAAATCTTATTTAAACATTATTTCCTTATTTATTAATTATTTAATTAATAAATTGACCAAAAATCCTAAAATAAATAAAAAAATTATTTTTTGCCCAAAACTTGGCCAATTTCCTTAAGACCACTAACCTCTTCCAAAATCTTCTAATCCTTCTTTAATTTTGATTAAAGGCTAATCCCATCATTTCCTACCCCTAATCCCAACTCAAAATATTTAATCAAGATTAAATATTAATCCTCATGTTTATTAAAAATATTTTAATAAATATCTCCTCAACCCAAACCCTTGAAATAAATAAAACTTTATTTATTTCATAAAATCTTATCCTAGGAAGTTCTAGACTCTTCTAGAAAGTCTTCATCCTCATCCAAAGCCTAGACTCTTCTAGAAGATGTCTTTAACCCTAATCCTAATCCCCTCCTAACCTTGTCACATTCCCTAAACATGGGTTAAGACTTGCTAACTCAAGCCAAAGTTAACAAATATCTCCTCCTTCACCCACCCTCATTAATTGCAATCCACTTGCCATCCACTTGCCTAGTCCTAAGCCATCTCTAACCCTTCCTCTAATCATTTTTACAACCCTAAGCAAGCTTAAAACCCCCCTAAACCCTCAAATTCGAATTTCATGGTATCTCTCACAAATATCTTCAACCACAAAACTTTATAAAGCCCACAAAGTCATAAATGTTCTTACAAAGCACTTATGAAGGGTTTTTATGAAGATTTTATCCCTTGAGCCTCCTTTGTTGACTCATCCTTCCCCTTTCCTCCATCCTCTCAGCATGTGACATGTGTCACTCCTTGATTGGCTGTAAGGAAGCACAATCCATGTGCTCTCCTCTCATGCAATCTAAGCCCTCCATGAGCTTTTTCCCATCCTTGCATCTTAGCCCTCAATTCCTCAAGCCTCTTGCCTATAAATTGGATCCTTCCCCTTTGCAAAATAACACAATCCATGAAGTAATGCACTTGTCTGAAACAGAGATGCGAGTCAGGCGAGACAAAGGGCTTTGTTATAATTGTGATGAGAAATGGTCTCGGGGCCATAGATGTGTTCAGCAAAAGCTCTATCTCTTGGATGTGGATTCTCCACCGGAACTGGAAGAATATGTAGATGCTCAGGAAACAGTGGATGCTGAGGTTGAGCCTCACCAGCCTGAACCTCCTTCACCAGAAGCTCCACCAGAGATATCTGTCCATGCTTTGGCAGGAGTCACTACTCCACAAACCATGCGGGTCCAGGGTTTCTTCAAGAAGATCCCTCTTACTATACTCATTGATTCTGGTAGCACTCATAACTTCATTGATCCACGAATAGCCAAACAGGCTGATTGCTTTATCCATCCCTGCTCTAGCTTTGAAGTCATGATTGCCAATGGGGGCACTTTACCTTGTAAAGGGAAATGTCGCAATGTGCGTCTCTCTATTGGAGATTATAACATGCGCTCTGACATGTTTGCCTTACCCTTAGGTGGCTGTGATGTGGTTTTGGGTGCCCAATGGTTACGCACTCTTGGCCCCATTCTCTGGGATTTTGCTGAACTTTGGATGCAGTTTTCAGCCGAGGGGCACCAACACACTTTGAAAGGCTTACAACCAGGGTCTCTCAGCATCATCAGTTCACACCGTATGGAAAAACTTCTTAAGAAGAATTCACATGGTGTCATCGCTCAGCTCCATTCCATTCAGATGCAGCCATCAGCAGTCTCTAGCACTCCTGCCGATCTCCAACACATTTTGGACAAGTATTCTGGTGTATTTGCTGAACCTGTGGGATTACCTCCTTCTCGTCCAGAGGACCACCGTATTCAGCTCCTTCCTGGCAGTGTTCCGCCCAACATCAGGCCCTACCGCTACCCATTTCATCAGAACACCGAAATCGAGATACTTGTCCGTGACTTACTGAAGCAAGGTATTATTCGCCCTAGTACCAGTTCCTTTTCTTCTCCAGTTCTGCTTGTTCGCAAAAAAGATGGGTCATGGCGACTCTGCATTGATTTTCGAGCACTTAATCATCTCACTATAAAGGACAAGTTTCCCATTCCAGTTGTTGATGAACTTCTTGATGAACTTCATGGGGCTCATTTTTTCTCCAAGTTAGATCTTCGTTCTGGGTATCATCAAATTCGGGTTAATGAGGAAGATATACCTAAAACTGCCTTCCGCACACATGATGGTCACTATGAATTTTTAGTCATGCCCTTTGGCCTCACGAATGCTCCTTCAACATTTCAGGCAGTGATGAATAACATATTTCGCCCATACCTCCGGAAATTCATTCTGGTCTTCTTTGATGATATCCTCATATATAGCAAAACTTGGGCTGAGCATCTCCATCATCTGGAGCTTGTCTTGCAACTTCTCTCTGATCATCAACTCTGTGCAAAACTATCTAAATGTGTGTTTGGCCAGGAGGAAGTGGAGTATCTCGGGCATATTGTTGCACACCATGGAGTGCGGGTGGATCCTACAAAAATAGATGCCATGAAAACTTGGCCGCATCCTAAAACTCTCAAGAGCCTTCGGGGTTTTTTGGGGTTGACTGGCTACTACCGCAAGTTTGTCAAAGATTACGGGAAAATTGCAGCACCATTGACAGCTCTGTTAAAAAAGGATGCCTTCTCCTGGACCCCTGTTGCTGAGACTGCATTTGAACAACTGAAACAGGCTATGTGCAGTACACCTGTTCTCGCAATGCTAGATTTTTCCAAACCCTTCACTATTGAGAGTGATGCTTGCGGCAATGGATTGGGTGCTGTTCTCCTGCAAGATGACCATCCTATTGCGTTCACTAGCAAAGCCCTCTCTGGTAAGAATCTAGCCCTCTCTACTTATGAAAAAGAAATGATGGCTATTTTGCATGCTGTACAGAAGTGGCGGCCATACCTCTTAGGGAGTCATTTTTGCATCAGAACCGATCACCAAAGTCTGAAATACTTCCTGGAACAACGGGTATCCTCTCCTACACAACAGAAATGGGTCAGCAAACTCATGGGGTATGATTATGAGATCACCTATAAGAAGGGTAAGGAGAATATTGTGGCAGATGCTCTTTCTCGCACATTTGATAATCAAGCTTCCCTTTCCGCTATTTTTATGCCCATTCCCAATTGGTTAGCGTCTGTTCAGCAGGGCTATGATAGTGACTCTTCTTTATCTCAAATCATTCACCAGCTAGCCAATAATCCTTCTGCTATACCACATTACTCTTGGGATGGTGCTTCTCTTCGATACAAGGGTCGGCTAGTGCTTCCTCAGAACCCAGCTCTACATTAGGCTATTTTTTATGAACTCCATGCTTCTCCTTCAGCAGGGCACTCAGGCTTCCTCAAAACTTATGAGCGAGCAAGGAGAAACTTCTTTTGGAAAGGGATGAAACAGACGATTCAACAGATGGTGGCTGAATGTGATACTTGCCAACGCCACAAGGGTGAAACGACCCTCCTTCCTGGCTTGCTCGAACCATTACCCATCCCTACACGGATTTGGACTGATATTTCTATGGATTTCATTGAAGGGCTTCCTAAATCCGGTGGCAAGACAGTGATCTTAGTTGTGGTTGATCGTCTCTCGAAATATAGTCATTTTTGTGCCCTCAGCCACCCCTATACTGCCTCCTCTGTTGCACAAATCTTCATGGACCAGATATTTCGTCTTCATGGACTCCCTTCTTCCATTGTCTCTGATCGTGATGCAACTTTTACCAGTCATTTTTGGACTGAACTGTTTCAGAAAACTGGCACCAAACTGAAGATGAGTTCGGGCTATCACCCACAAACTGATGGTCAAACTGAAATTGTCAATAAATGCTTGGAAACTTATCTTCGTTGCTTCACTTCCGAACAGCAACATCAGTGGGCCAAGTGGCTCCCTTTAGCTGAATGGTGGTACAATACCTCTTACCACACTGCCTCTAAAATGACTCCATATGAAGCAGTCTATGGTCAGGCACCTCCAGTGCTCCTTCCCTACACTCCCAACAGCTCACCAGTCCAGGCAGTTGACATAGTTCTCCGCAGCAGGGATCAGATTCTTCGTACCTTACAGGATAATCTTCACATGGCCCGTAATCGGATGAAACAGCAAGCAGATCAACACCGTTCTGAGCGCTCATTTCAAGTTGGGGATATGGTTTTTCTTCGTCTACAGCCATACAAACAATCCTCCCTAAAGCTGAAAGGGCGTCATAAGCTGGCCCCAAAATTTTATGGGCCTTATAAGGTTCTGCAGAAGATTGGTTCAGTTGCTTATAAACTGGAACTTCCTCCTTCTTCCCGCATTCATCCAGTCTTTCATGTTTCTTGTCTAAAGAAAGTTCTGGGTACTACTGTCAGAGCCCAAACT
This sequence comes from Cupressus sempervirens, assembly GCA_028749045.1. Taxonomy (NCBI): domain Eukaryota; kingdom Viridiplantae; phylum Streptophyta; class Pinopsida; order Cupressales; family Cupressaceae; genus Cupressus; species Cupressus sempervirens. The sequence goes on along the minus strand of CM053783.1, from coordinate 668,543,120 downwards.
ACTCTCCCTGAAATGGATACGGAAGGATCCATTATCCTGGAGCCGGTGGCAATCATTGACTAGCGCACTCGCCAGCTTCGCTCTCGCTCCATCTCTGAGGTCTTGATTCAGTGGCATGGCATGCAACCAGAGGATGCTACCTGGGAACCCCTTCTTCAGATTCAACAACAATTTCCACACCTTAAGCTTTGAGGACAAAGCTTTTTTCTAAGGGAGAGGGGATGTTAGGAACCTGTGTGTTCCTTCTGTTTATTTTGTTAGAGTAGTGTTGTTGGATGCATATGCTTTGTAAGTCATCCCGTGAGTATATTTTATTATCCCACATGCATAGGTAGTATTACTTTTCTAGATCGTACTCAGTATATAAGAATAGGTTGAGGCCCTTGATGGGCACGGATGAATTTATTGTATTGAGCTTGCTCAAAGGAGGTTACCCCCTCGAAGTGGCCTGCGATCAGTAGATTCATTCTGAGTTTTGCTATCACTTTGTATTCTGTTATTTCGAGCATTCTCACGATATTGCTATAAGGAGGTTCTTCACAGTGGCCTGCGATCAGTAGATTCATTCTGAGTTCTGCTATCACTTTGTATTCTGTTATCTCGAGCATTCTCACGATATTGCTATAAGGAGGTTCTTCACATATTTACACTGGATGACTATTTACACCAAGTTTTGTGAAAGGAAAAATGAGAAAACCAAGCCAAGAAGAGAGCATAAGAAAAAAATAACTACTACATGATCTAAAGGATATTCTTCTTGAAGTTGTGGAAGAATTAATTTTGAATGAGAAGGCTCCCATATTGGATCAATTGATTCAAATTGTTGACAAGTTCAATGATCTAGACATAGACACAAGATCATTGTTTCTTGAAGGGAAAAAAATAAATGTTGACAAAAAAAGTATTGGAGAAAGTATCTATTGATATAACACTCAAGCAAGTAGTAATGTCTAATTATTTCCTTGTTCTTTCAAAATCTATGTGATTTACAATTCTTGACAATTAGTGTAAAGGAAAATTTACAAAAGGTCAATGAGGACATGAATGATATTATAGAAGAGATGAAGAATAGCCCAACCACATATTCTATGCACTATTTTTGAGTGAAATATTTATATGGCTTACAACATGAATTCGTATGTGAAGAGAGAAACATAAGAGCTAAGATAAATGAAAGACAACCCTAACTACTAATTCATTTTGAGATAATTTAGACACATTTGAAGATTGAAAGAGAAATGGTTATGGTCCTAACCTTATCAGTTATAAATCATATGACAGATCTAGCATCCAAGATTTTGATTGAAGTGCAGACAATAAATTTTACGAAATACCGATTGGATATCACAATGGAAATTTTAGAGATACACCGTAAATATTTTCCTCCTCACAATGAATTGTATCCTCGGTAATTTTTCTACATATTATCATATTTTGACACAAGTGTGAAAAAAGGGGGGATAAGATGTAAAATGGGATAATATTTTTTTCTATATAGATGTTTGTTTGTATTATGTATGTAATCAAAGAGTTATAAGAAGTTTATTTAATACAAGAAAAAATTAATTTTGAACGAGATTGTGAAAAAATATATATGTCTACTAAGGAAGTACATGTTTAGGGTGAGTTGTAGGTATTTTTGTGTATATTATTTTTGATAATAATGTCAAAGGGAGAGAATGTAAATTCTACACATAATTATGTTGGCTACTATTGTCAAAATATACATAGTAATAGAGTCATTATGTTGGCCAAGAAATGGAGGAGGAAATGGAAGAAGATTACAGTTCTACCCAAGCTCGAGTAGAAACTTAGTGAGACTATATTATCAAGAAGAAGTTCTACCTAATTCAAGCTAAAATATATACTAAGAAAAGGCTATACTAAGTGTCAACATGTACAAACAATGTATTTACTAGATGTCATGAAAAATAGTTTACATAAATATAGGTAATTTTTTAAAAATCTTTTCTAATGGATATTCATTGATTATTGATAATTACAAGGTAGAACCAACTAATGAGAATATAGATTAAATGGAAGAAAATAATGGATGATTCAAAAACTTTGGATTATGATCAAAGATCAATTCTAGAAAGTTTTCAAATGTTAAATAGGTTAGACATGAGAACAACAAAAGAAAACTATAAAATGACATGTGGGGAATAGTTTGAAGTTGTTGTTGTTGATGGTATGGTTAAGGTTATTTATGGAAAAGTTAATTTTGCCATGTAAGTGATTAAAGTGACAAGGCACAAAAAAGATTAGAAATCAGATTTAAGCATAACAAAGGAAATAATTTTAGATATATCATAGAGGGGTGATAATTACAAAGAGGGAAATGATCTAATCAAGCAAAGTAAGTTTCTACTATATGCCATTGATGCTATTCTTTAATGACTATAGTAGTTTCTTAAATCCTTAAAAGAGATGGACTTAATAGTCTTATATGTACATCACTTTAATTGATTGCACACTTGAAGAGTGTTGTTAAATTATTATAAAGGGTAGATCCTTACGAATCTCATTATATAATCTCAACTTAGGTAACAACAATGGATTTGTGGACTTACCATCCCCATCACAATTTTCACTTCGAGAAAAGGTTTCTACATGAGATAAATGATTTCGTTATGTGTTTTTGTTGAATTAGCTATATTACTTCCATTTGCAAGAAAAATTGCATACATTTAAAGTTAACCGAGTTATAGAGGAAGCAAAGAAATTACTAAAATGATTAAAGAAATTTTTTTTGAGGATAATAATTTATCGCAATCCCTCTCAACACCCTATCTATCTTTTATTTCAAAGAATTGGTTCCTAGAAGAGCTCACTCCAAAAGAATGAAATTTTTTGGGTTGTTGGTTCTGGATGATTTTTACCTATAGAGGGTTTCCTTGTTAAAATATTGTTGTCAAATGTGTGATTCCTTTTGTCTTATGAGTCGAGTTTTCAAGTTATCTACTTGTTACTATAACTTGATAAAAGATAGGTAAAATTTAAGTTATACTTGTCATGCTTGGTAAGACCATGAACAATGAAATACTAGATTGAAGTGATTTGGTTATAAGCAGTAATTGTGAAGTTGATTGAGGTTACCAAGTTATAATTCCAAAAAACCTATCTTGCAACTCAAATATATGAAATTTGAGTGCAATGAGAGAAATAATTCAGATCTTTCATTCTAAATTCCCCAATAGAGTCACTAAAAATTGTTGGTTAACAGTTTTTTGTCCTTGTTATATCATATAACCTAACTGTTTTAATGTTGAATGGTTTAGAACAACAAAAGGATGTCAACAACAAATGGGTTAGTGTACATGTTTTACCATTGCACTTTAAATCACAAGGTACAACTCCCTTATGATTTGGAATTATGTGTAATGAATATGTATTTCTTAGAACAAAGATTATGAGGAAATAAGCTCTTAACCTGAGAACATTTAAGGCTAACCAAATTTCTTGTAGGTAAAAACAATTTAGGCAAAATAAATGAGGACAATCTATCACTCCCAATGGAATGACTATACTAGATTATCTTGAGATTTCCTAACTTTTACTCCTACTCTAAATGCAAATTTTTCATCCAGATGCAAAAGAGGAAAGAAAGAAGAGATGCACATGAGGGAAAATAGAAATTCTTTAACTATTAGACTTAGGTGAAATTTAATTAAACAAGCTACTAATAGATTCATGCACATTTATTCTATACCCAATGAAAACTACTTTTAACATGCCATGAAACAAACAAGAGAAGAAGTAGAACCATATGCAAAAAAAGGTGAATGGTATCATTTATACTATAAAAACCATGGTGAAATTGAATCCAGGAGGTGATTATAGAATTACATGTAATTTTACTTCAACTTTTAATGTGGAACTAATCTATGAATTCAATGGGTTAAAAAACATGACAAGAAAATAGGGTAGATGGAAATATAGAGCCAATTCACCATCAAGTTTTCTGACCCTTGTATTGTTAGATGAAATTACATTTATAGTTTTCTATAATCCTTAGTTTGGTAGAGCAACAATCACATAATAAAAAGAAAATAGGGATAATCATGAAAATATCTAATTTGTAGCATAATTTGGACACATGGCATGTTCCCCATCAATGATCCTAATTCCCTGATACTTTTGAAAATACACGATGACTATTTATCTTAATATGGCTTCAAAAAACCCAATGCAAATCTTTGTTTCTTCTATATTCTACTGTTGGTGCCATATTCATACAATTTGAATTCCAATGATCACTATAAGTTTGGATTCTGGTCAAAAATCTCAATTTAATGATCATGATTAAAATATATCAATCAATTTTCATAGTTTTGTTGTGTTAACTCAAGGTTTCATTTAAATCCCCTTTCAAATATATGAACATTTATTATCACTCCTTTGCAGCTTTAACCCTAGGTTATGATTAATCCTTTGCAACCATCAGATCCATGATTTTTTGTTGCTTTACAGCTTAAGATGTCTCCATTTTACTAAACACAATGACTTAGGGAAAAATGCACACTAAAATGATTGTGCCTTCACAACATTAAAACTAACTATTATTTCAAGCCTACGATTCTATGACAATTGGCTTTTGTTGCTTCACTATGTTGACTCAATGTTGCATTTAACCACCTATGATCATGCAAATACATACTTTCTATCTATCATGAAATTCACCTCTGGTTACCTTCAACTGCCTAGGACCATGCAATCTTTAGCATTTGTAGCTTCACAACTTGAAACAATTTCAATGTATTCTAACCCATGACCTTAAGATGACTATTAGAGGTGGATAGTTATCACTTTCATTGGGTTGAAACTTGAAATGTATTGAATGCTTCTTATCTAGTGACCCTGTGATCATGCAACTTATACGTTTCTCTTTGTTCCTTTCTTAACTTTGGGTTACCTGTAACCACTAGTGACCATGCACTTTCTTGTTATTTGCTACTTTGCAACCTACATTAAGAGTTAGCTTTAATTCCTTGTGATACTACAAGTATGCTTTTGTTCTATTATAACATTAACTCATGATTAAATTAAACCCCCTACAAACTTGCAATAACTATTTTGATCTAACCAAAACTTTCTTTCACATCTTTGCGGTTTCTCTGAAGTTTAACATTGACAACTTGTGACGATGTAAACTCTATTGATCTTCTCTTCATCTCACGACCAGGGATCCACTTCTAAGAAAATTTGACATTTCAACTAACCCATGGAATGCATTCTTCCCATTGATTGACTTTTCTACTCATCCACATAGGTTGTTGATACAAATTGATTTCTTTGCATTCTAAGCTCAATCACTTGTGATATCTTCCATTGAATTATGATTACATTAGATCTTTATCTTCAAAATTATTTTGAAACTATAGATGAGGAATCATTAGAATTTATAGATCTTCTCATCAAGGAGACACTTATAACTAACCCATTGAACCCTAAATCACCTAGCCTATGACCAATGTAATGCTTTCATGATTTCCTGCATAGGTTAGCTTGAAAATAAATGATGAGAAGAAAGGTCATCCTAGATTCATTCTAGATATAGAATCAAATAGGACATTTACTTTTTTGCAACTTAGAGCTAAAGGAATAAGACTTAAAATTGGGCAATAGTTGGCTCTATCTAGGGACCTAAGCATGATAATGATTAAAAGAATCCTAGCAATCTTTGGTTCCACGGAACAAGGTGACAACTTGGAAATAAAAAGAATAGACTAATATAGGAAAGAAAAAAACAACTAAGAAAGCAAGTAACTAAGCTAAAGAAAACTTCATGAAAGAAAACCTACTTAACTAGCTACTATGCAAGGGTTACCTACTTTCAATTTTTCATTTGATACAACTTCAAATCCTTTCCATTATAAGAACATGGTAGGGATTCTCTAGTGAGATATGCCAACTTGAAAGAGTTAATTTGGTTCACTTGTATGATATGGAATGGCCCTTTCAATGAGGGTTGAAACTTAGAATACATCTCTCTTGGTTCATGTTTCTTGTCTCGCAGTACGACCAAATCACCTTCCATAAATTTCCTTGGTCTTGCTCTTTCATCAAATAACTTCTTGACTCTTCCCTAACATTCAATGATTCTATCAAGCATTTCTTCCCTTTCTTCCTACAATTTGGTGAGATACAAGATTCTCTTTTCTAATCCATCTTTGAAAACATCCTCTTAAATCATAGTCTTCAATTTACATTTCTCACAATTGGTAACCAATTTATATGCATCTTTAAACATAGTAGGTCAATAGTAGCATTTCCTTAAGATTGTAAATGTAGTAATAGTAGAAGAGAAGTGTCCTCCACATGCTTCATTATGAAAATATTTTAAGAGCTTCTCTTATTTATCCTTATCAACAATTCTTAAAAGTATACCATCAATAGATTTCTTATACAAAACATCATCATGAATTACATACCTTAAGGCCTTTATTTAGACCCCTAGGGCATTCATAATATGTTAGAAGGTATCCAATATTCAAAAACCAAGGACCCTAAAGGCTTAACCTAAGAAACTTTGGAGTAGCTTCCTCTTTAACATGTTGATCTTTTGCCAAAGCTTTACAAAGTGCATTTCCCTTTACAAATTTGGCTGGGTTGATCTCAATATCATACTCTTGAACATTTTCTATCCAAGCTCCTCTATTATTTCAACTAACCTCCTATTGTTTCAAGATAATTTTAACTACAAAATCTCATACATATATTACTGAATGAGAATGCAACACATTAAGAACCTAGTAGTCAATCCATTAGGGCATTCACAATATGTTAGAAGGTATGCAATATTCAAAAACCAAGAACCCTAAAGGCTTAACCTAAGAAAATTTGGAGTAGCTTCCTCTTTAAAATGTTGATCTTTTGCCAAAGCTTTACAAAGTGCATTTCCCCTTACAAATTTGGCTGGGTTGATCTCAATATCATACTCTTGAACATTTTCTATCCAAGCTCCACTATTATTTCAACCAACCTCCTATTGTTTCAAGATACTTTTAACTACAAAATCTCGTACATATATTATTGAATGAGAATGCAACACATAGAGCCTAAAATTCTTGAGTTCTCTCACCACTGCGTAGGCATGTTTCTCCATTTGTGAGTATTTCAATTCTTAATTCTTCAGTGGCATACTCATGAAAGTAATTGGGGCTAGTATCCCTCCTTTGTTTTTCTACATCAATATGGCTGACAGAGTATGCTCTAATGCATAATAATATAGAATGAACTCCTTATTATAGTCTAGATGAACCAAGACAAGAGCTTTGGAAATAATACCTTTAATGTCTGAACAAAAGATTTTTTTCCAATATCACTTCATTTTAAAGCTTTATTACCCTTCATCATATCTATTATACACTTAACTATTTTAGAGAAATCAGGCACAAACCTCCTTAAGAAGTTTACCTAGCCAAAGAAAGATTTGATTCTAGTTTTACTCAATGAGAAAATTAATTATTGAATGGCTTTAACTCTATCTAGATCAATCTTCACTCCTTCTTGAGAGATAATTTGACCAAGTAATACACCCTCTATTACATAGAATGCTAATTCCTTTGGATTTAGTGAGACACCATGATCTCTACACCCTTGTAGCACTCTTTCTAGGTCTTTGATATGATCTTATCTTCTCTTGGAAAAGACTGTCAAATTATCAAGATATATGACAATGATTTTATCTTTCAAATCACCACAAGCTAGATTCATACAATGCTGAAATGTTGCACCTACATTAATTAATTCAAAAGGCATCCTACTCTATGCAAAAGCACCCCATGGTGTGGTGAAGGCTATCTTCAATTGATCTACTTCATCTACTTGAATTTGATTATACCCTGAAGAGCCATCTAACATAGGCATCATCTCTGACCTAGTAACAACCTACAAGAGATAATCCATATTGGGAAGTGCAAAGTTATCTTTGAGAGAATCAGCTCTTGAATTGAATGGGATCAGCTCAATGCATATGTATGCTGAAATGGGCATATATACTATGCATTATGCCTTTCTCCACATGTCATGTGTACTAATATCTCGATGTTTATGGTGTATGCATATAATTTTTCTTGTAATTTGTATTCATTGATTCTATCTTTTGATCTTGTGTTCACTTGTACCTTGTTTTAGTGACTTCAATAACTTACATGTAATAGTTAGATAATTCTTAAGCTAAATAAAAGAGCCCTATTAATCTTCTTGATGTCATTTCTTTGGTAGAACTGCAAACCATCTTCTCTCAACCACCAATGAGGTTAGTATGTGTAGTCTAATTAATGTGAGTTGATGAGGATAGTTTTATAGTAGTTGGTCTTTGTTACCTCACACTTGCTATAAATTTTGGACCTGGAAGAATTTTCCATACAAATCATGTCTTTGTTATTCTTATTAGTGTTGTCAAAATGTATGAATAGTGTACATGTCTGGAAATCAATGCCATGTGTGCAGCAATAACATATTGTTGTCAAGGTTACGTATCCTATTGTAGGGGAGCTACTGTACATTCACATACCTACCATGAAAACTACTTTGAGACTCTTGACCTTGCAAATGAGAATCTTTCATTCCAAATAGATGACCTTGCAAATGTGATGCTTTCATTCCATTTTCCATTGGTTAAGATTTTTTATTGCATTTTTTAATCTCTTTTATTTCTTAAGTTTTGAAAGTGGGCAATTTGTAGGGATTAATGATGTTTTAATAATTTCAAAGTGGGTTTCCAGCATAATAAAGGTTATCAAATAGTTACATTACAAACAAAAATTATCATTCATTGTCTTGTATTAGTACAAAAACTTCTACAACCTATAATTATACAAGATTTGAACTCCTAGAATATGTTGATGGGTTATCCATTTGATTTATTATGTGCTATTTTCATGTTTCATAAATTTTACCAAGAAAATGTGGCTCATTTTATTATGTAGCAATATTGTTCACGTGAGTTTTCATAGCACTTCTCAACTAATATGAATGATGATTTAGTCTTCTATTAATTTTTTTATATATGTTTCTTATGAAACTCCTATCTCATCTCAAAATTTTATATCAATGTGGAGACAAGGGCTTTTTAGTTACACATTTCTCTAACTAATTTTCCAAGCTAGAGCATAAACATTTCTACAAAAGTCAACAATTTAAGGATGAGCTAAAAAAATTTGAGAACATGTTGTTCACAAGGTACATGCATTTGATAAACTAGTTTTAGGATTATTTTTTAACATGTATCATTTTATCCATGGTTCCTAACATTCAAATTTATGCTTTCATGTTATAAAAAAAAGATTTCAAATTTTAATATTTGTTATAGTTTTTTTCTATGCATGCTTTGTAGTTCAATCATAATTTTTGAAAGTATTTTATAATATCTCTCTTTTTGTATCATGAGGGTAACTATGAGGTGTGTTAGCCTAGTTTTTCACCTTTTATCATTTTGTTGCATTTTATAGTGAAAACCCAGTGGTTTTGTGTTTTAAGTGATAAGGTGTGTTGAAAACCCTAGATGAAATTTTTATAATTTCATGAAAACCTTACCATGTTGCCATAGTTTTTAAGGACTTAGGAAAGTATTGTTTTAAAAAATTTATGTGGGAATTTTTTGACTTTAAGTTTTTCTATTTACCTTTTCCCATATTTATTTTAAATTACTTTCTCAAAGAAATATGTCTTGTTTTCATTAACTTTTGTTTTAAACCATGGTTTTAACCCTATGATTATTTCATTAATGTTTTTTTGGAAGTGTTTTAATAGTAGTAGGGTTTACCTTTGCAAACCATAGATCTTAGACATATCAAGGATGAGCACTTTCTTGTATTTTGAACTTGCTCAAACTTTAACAAATGCGGAGAAGTGTCTACATGACACGTAGCCCTTCATGATGCCAGTTCCTTAATCAGTTGCAAAATCTAGATGTTTCAAAAAAGAGTTCAAAATTGTCAGATGGTTGTTAAGACATGCTAGAAAAGGTAATTCATTTTATTGGTTGCTTCTGCTGGCTAGAATGTGAACAGGGTGAATCTTATGGGACTATCGATCATTTGAAGATCGACTGATAATGCTTTCCCACCTTATGGACATGTGTGATGTTTAACAAAAGTGGGAAAGTGTCTGATTACCATGTGGAAAAGTGGGGCTAGTCACTCAAAAGGTTTCTTAGTCATGATGAGTTGTAATGCATGTTGAAATAGATTTGTTGAGTGGTTTATGTGTTTATTGAGCTAGAGGGTGACTAGATTAGTGGGCCTAAAATATTATAAGTAGAGTTATAAAATTCTAAGGGTTTTCATGATCATTGAGATCAACAATCAATGCTTTCCCACAAAATGAAAGTGCATGAAATTGAACAAATGCAAGAAAGCACCTTGTTGACATGTGGCTAGTTCTAGAAAGGGTTAACATTGTCTTTTGATTTTCAAGCCAAGTCATCTGAGTCTTGAAGATCGACGATGGAATTTCAACTTTCACTGTCTGACACAAAATATGACTATTGAAGTATTAATTTTGATTAATGTTATTTTGTGCAAATTTATTTGGTAACAAGAATTTTGATTTTCCATTATTGAATAGTAAGGTTGCTGAATTCTCATAGAACAAGGATTTTTAAAACTAAAGGTGAAATTTCCCAAGGGTTTTGATATACTACTAAGTGATTTTTAGAGGAGAAAAAAAAAGAAAATCGATTAAGTATTTTCTAATTCTAGAAAATTAAAAAGTTATACTTGTAGTAGGATAATTTTCAAGCATGCCTCCATAAAGGGATTTTTCATGGAAAGTAGATTATTTGGAAAGAGTTGTGCATGATGATGTCCTAGAGAAAATGCCATAGTCCATGAATGAGTTAGCTAGGGGAAAAGATTTTATTTTGACAAACCCTAGATTATTGGTCAGTAAGGGTTTTTATGATAAAGAAAATTGGTTGAGGTATGCCCAAGTATCTATTGGAGGGTTAGAGCTTTTCAAAAAATGATTTGTAGAAAGAAGATTAGACACTCATTTAAAAAATGTATGAGAATTTGGTATAGGTAAATTAATCATCCTAGGAGTTTTCTTTGATGATGATTTTCTAGCAATAAAATCAAAGAAATATGATCCAATTACCAAGATTGTAAAGAATCATGTTGGTGCTAATCTTTTTAGGGTTTCATTGGAACTGATCAAAGATGTTTTTATGTTGAACCCTAACCATGCCATCCATGAAAAAATAGACATGTAAGACCTCTAGGCTAGGTATGATGCACAAAGATTATATCTAAGGGGAGTACTATTACAGGCACACTTTTCTAGAATAGGATCTTGCCCTTGCTTACACCAAATACTCTAGAGCCTCTGTTGAAAAAATATTTCAATGCTAGAGCACAGGCATTGTATTTTTCCCTATGCAAAATCTTTGGCATGGATGAGCAAGACCACATCCCAGGCTCCATTGTTTTCATTATTGCTCAAACTTTTTAGTATGGTATGAGTTTCATTTTTGACTTTGCTACCACTTTGTAGAAGAAATTCATACTGGATTAATAGGAATTGCAAAGGATAAAGTTGATAAGCCCTTCTATTGGTACTCCATGCTAATGTACATATGCTTGTACAAGGGAGTTACCTTTTTCTCCAAAGAAATGAAGTTGGAATTGGAAAGAGATGGAGAAAAGCTCTTGTCTAATTATGGAGTGTAGATATGACATGGGGAGAGATTGATGCCAATTTTGTTATATTTGATAGGTATGTTTCTTCTAGGCTTAGAATGTTGTTAATAGGGGGATAGCCCTAGAGTAGCACAACCTCTACTAGAATTGATTAGAGAAAAATATCATGCTATAGGGTTGATGGCGAGTCATAAATGGGGAGATATCATCCCATATGTAGTATCTACTATTTTTAGATTTTAGGGTTTTCTTGGAAAACCACATGTGCTACCTTATCAAGTGCCTCTAAAAGCAGGAATTGGTAAGCTTCTATGGTAGATAGGATCAGTTGAAGAGAGAAAATTATTCAAAAAATCTAAAGGTACTTTCTTTCCTCAACTTACTATTGTTCACAACTTTGTTTTTATCAAGAAGGGATGAAGGAATTTGGAGAATTTTTTAGACATATATCAAATGGCTCAATCTCGTGCTTATTTTATCTATTTAGAGGGATTTTATGACATTTTCAGAGAAAGAACTAAGGAAAAAGCCCATAAGAAAATTGTATACATTCCAAAGACATGGTTAGAAATTAGTTCTCATTACAAGAGCAAGAGCTTAGGAACAAAGAATGAAAAGTATACAACAAAGTCTTGGATTTTATAAATGCTTTTGAGCCAGATTATGATCCCCTAGATGATAGAAAATATTGGGGTATGAAAGTAGATATGCTGATGGATAAATTTACTGGGATTATGCAAACTTTGAATGAAAAGAAAGAAATTCTGACACAAGAATACCCAAAAAAGGCCATTGAGGTTGAAAGGTGGTTGGCAAGCAAAATGATTTCAAACCCAGGGTAGTACACATTGTAGAAAAGAGTCAGGTACATAGTGGCTAGGAGTGTACAACCTATTCCTCCATATAAAAGACCATGCTTTAAAATCCCACCTACTACACATGTACCTAAAAAAAAGAAATTGGAGCAGGGATCATTTTCTAATGTTAACAAATATTCACCTACCTAGATCCCAATTAGAATAGATGATGAAACATTCTTGAGAGAATAGTTGAGACAAATAGGAGGGGAGAGGGATATTGTGGTTACAACTGTAGATATAGAAGAAGTACCTAAAGAACCTCCTATGCCAACACTAGCTCTCATTATGGGAGATTATAGAGGTAAAGAAATAGATCTTGTAATAGTACATGCTTCTAAAAAATTTATTGATGATGAGTGTTTTGTCAAGCCTAGGGAAATTTCTCAATTCTTATGGAGAAAAAATATTGATAATTTTGAGGCCAAGTGTAAAATAATCAAAGTAGAGCAACCCAACAAAAAGGACTCTAAAATTGAAAAGGAAGTCAAAGCTAGTTTTATGGAAGAGTTTTCAAAGATAACCACTGAAGGGGGAAGATAATTGTTGAAGGATTCAGGAATTTTGATTTTACTTGAATGGGACATTGCAAATGCCATGGTTTTTGATGTTGTAAGGAATGCAAAATATATTGACTTTAAAACTAAACAAGAGGTCTTGCAGGCCCATAGATTATTGAAGTATAGTAATGATCATCAAGAATTCGTGATATAGTCTATTGAGAAAAGAGATAAAACCAAGATAAAAGAAGTTTAAGATGTTGAACATATAGGTAGCCTCATGGACTATAGGGTAGAGGAGGTAGACAGTGAAAAGATATCTCTCATGACCATGGAAATGGTGGATTTTTGGGTTGTTATTGCTATAAAGGACAAGAATAAGTTCTTGTAGCTCAATATTAAATTTGAAGAGATGCTAAAAAAATATGAGAGAAGAAGTAGGATACATCAACTAGACACTTAGGTAGCCCAAATGGATAAGCAAATCAAAAGGAGAAAAGTGGGGGAGTCTAGCCAGCCCACAATTTTTTATCCTCCTCCTCAATCAAGACCTTTAAGTTAACTCCCCTTGTTGACCTATAGGATACTCCACAGAGACCATAATTTTATATAGATGAGGATTTTGAGGAAGAAATGAGAAAACTTTGGGCATTGCACATGGAATGAAATGACCAATATGAAGACAAAATTAGAAAAACAATATTGTATCTTGTAGATAAGATTGATTTCCCCACATTCTATGAACAATTGGTAAAAATAATGGACATGTAGAATGAGATAAAAGGTGGTGAGGATGCTTTGAATCCCACTATGAGAAAATGGGGTAGCAGAGATAAGGATGTCACCCTTTTATGTGTTTCAATTATTAGTCTGTCTTGTGAACATATAGAGAAAACCTTTGGCATGGCTAATGATGACTTTGATGATGAGAAGAGGCTTGCAGTGTAAAAAAAATTATAATCTATTTTTTCAAAGTATCTAGCAAAAAACTTTGAACTTTTCAAGAAGAATGGACCAAAGAATTAGATGATTTGTTATTCCTTAGGATTAAAGGGGTTATAAATGAAGAGGGGCATGCATTGTGGTAAACAAAAACTAAAGAAATTTTTTAAGCTAAAATAATCTATGATTCCATCAAGGAAGAATTTTTTGAAATAATTAAGTTATGAGATTTTTTTTTTGAAGAAGCAACATGAGGTATTGAGTTTTGATTGACTAGATGACACACTTTTTAACAAGTGGATGACAGATTTTGTATGTTGAAAGTAGTTAGAACTTAGAGAAGCTAATGAAGGAGAGGTGGACCATGTGATGAGTTGCAAACAATTGATGCATTAGTTAAAGAAGAAGAAGACAAAGATAAAAAATCAACTATAGTAACAAGCATAGAGGTCCAAACCGATGACTTGGTAGTAGGAGAATCAAATGTGACTATCAGTTTGTCAATACAAGATAACTTGGATAGAGAACCACAAGTTAAGCTTAGTTTTCAAGTGTCAAAATTAGGTCCATAAAAAGCATCATAATAAGTGCCAATCACAAATTCCTTATCAACAAAGAAGGTGCAGTAGAAATGGTCCCACAAAAGAATATTCATGATGTAAAGTATACTGTTGCACCAAATTTTGTCTTGTTTGGTAGCGAATTTTTGTAAAATATCTTTCTATCTTAAGGATAGTTGTCAATACTCTCTAGGCTTGAAGCTTGTTGCATCTCATACTATAGGTTAGGATTTAATCATAGATAGGAATAACAATTACATACAAATATAACCAATAATAGAAAATAATAGATCACATAGAAAAGAACATAAGACACCAAAATTTAATGTGGTTCACCCAATCCTTGGGCTATGTCCACCAAAAAACAATTCTAATATTATTACAATCCACAAACTAACAATCTCCCACTTAGGGACTTATCAGACTCCACACTAGACAACAATCTCCCACTTGGAGACTGATCTTTTAGCAATACCACTACCACATGGAGCTCCCACTGGATCAAACCACCTTGGACTCTACTATTTTTTTATTCATGTTCAGTCTAGAAGATCAACCAAAGCTAAAGAGAAATTAAACTTCTCCCTTATTACTACCTTTGTAAACATATCCACTAAATTGTCATGTGTATGTATCTTGTCTAGCTTTAACTATCCATCCTCCAAAACTGACCAAATGAAATGGTACTAAAATTGAATGTGTTTGGTCTTTGAATGCAAAGCTGAATTCTCAGCAAGATGAATGGCACTCTAGCTATCTCTAAAGAAATAATTATCCTTTTGAGGATGTCTCAATTCTTCCAAGAAGAACTGAAGTCATATCATCTCCTTGGCTGCCTCTGTAGCAGCAACATACTTTGCCTTTGTAGTGGATAAAGCATTAACCTTCTATAACCTAGAAACCTAGCTCATCGCTGCCCCACCAATAGTAAATACATAAACTATAGTACTCTGTCTGGTATCAATATCCCCTGCCTGTTAGTGTAGTTTTTTATTTTTCCTATTTTGCTAGGTTTTTCCTACACTTTTAATAATCTCGCTTAGGTTAATAAAGCATGTCTTATTAGGTGAATGGTTGTGAGGTGTCACCTTCCTACATGTGAGCATCCATTAGCTATCTTGGGAAGATACTTTGCTATCTTTAGTTCGATAGATGGTTGCTCCTCATTGGTTGGTGTTGCCACCTCCTCCCTCTTCCTAGCCTATATAAGCATGCTACTTGGCTTGTATTTGCATCTCTTGTTTTTGCATCCTCTTAATGCTATTTTGCTTCCAGCATTTGCATTACTCTCTTGGAGACTAACTCTATGATGCTATTTTGATTTTGTATCATTTGCATTAATAGTTTAGATATTTATTCTTTGCACTAGTTTTTTGGGTTATCAATCTTTTCAGATTCTAACATGGTATCAAAGCTTTTCTATGTGCAAGATTAGATTTTAGTTTCCTTATTTGAGAGATTCGAGGGGGGGGGGGGGGGGGGGGGGGCGCTAATAAACTTTATTGTAGTTTTTTGAAAAATGAAGTATGCTCTTCTCTTGCATCTTTGGATGATCTTGAGAATCAGAAAAGTTTTGACAAAAATGGTTTTTCTCTGGGGTTTCAATCTCAAATCTTACAATCAACTTGCATATTTGGAGTTTTCAATCAGTTTTGTAGGTTCCAGCATGCCATTGATGGACTTAGGAAGCTGATCCAGCATTAGCATGTCATATTCTGGTTGCTAGGGTCATTTTTTAATTTTTGGAGCCATTTTTTACTGTTAAAGGCATCTAATTTACACTACAACAACATCTTCTGTACATCAAAATGAAAAATGCTTTCTAGGTTTTGTTTGCAGTGCCGAAAAACCATTTGGGTATCTTTTAGATTTTGCATGCAAGCTGTATATTTTGCAAAATTGAGCATGCAAAGCTACAGCCATACCCCTCTCCATTGGCAGTTGCATATTTGAACGCATTTTTCAAATGTCTTGTTCTTGCTCATACAGACTTCGATTTTGATGATTCTTGTTATGAACTTGGCTATTTTTTTGTGCTCTATCCACTAGTGGAGTTGTTTTTTATTTTCATGCATGAATTCTTCAAAAATTGCACATTCTCAGCCATGACTGTGCACAGTTCTTATTTTGGAAACTTTAGAGGATCATAACTTTCTCATACGACCTTGTATCAAGGCGATTCTTTTCTTGAAAGTGCATGATTCTTTCTAGTGGTAGTTGTAAACACACTAAAATAAAGTGCCAAATCATATTTCTTTGGGGGGGGGGGTTCTTTGATTGAGTAAAAGGGGGGGGGGGGGGGGGGGGCATTATCATGGCTGGGTTCTCTTCTTTTTAGCATTTCTTCATCATGGATCAGACAAATATGCCCATCCTAACTCCATACAATTACTTTGAGTGGAAATCATGCATGACAATTCACTTAAGGAAAGCTGGATTAAATAGGATAACTATGGGACTTGAAACTGAACCTGCTAAAGATGAAGACAAGCCTAAGTGGTTTAACAAATGTGATGAGGCATATGGAACATTGTGTTTGTCTGTTTCTCCTAACTTGCTATTTCACATTAAGTCTTTGGATACACCAAATGAAGTATGGACAAAGCTAGAAACACTATTTGGCACACAAGATTCAATGAGGGGTCATATGTTGGAAAATGAATTAATTAGTTTGAGTCCAGGCAATTTCAACACAATCCAAGATTTCTTCACCAAATTCAAATCACTAAGGCCGCAGTTAAAACAATGTGGAATTGAAAAGAAAGATGAACAACTGATTCTTAGTATTCTCTCTAAGCTAAGTTCAGAATATTCTGTGTTTGTCTCTACCTTCTATGCTACTAAGGGTGCACTTGGTACTCAATTCATCATGCCATCTTTAGTTGATTTTTCTATCAATCTCACTCGAGAACAGGACAAGCTAATCCAGATGGGCACTTTTACATCCTCTAAGTCACATGCCTTGGCTGCCAACCAAGGCACAAAAGAACAACAAGGACAAAGTAGTAACAACAATAGTAAGGACAAGAAACAAAAGAAAAGCAAGGAGAACAAGGATTAGATACCAATTTCTTCAAAAGTAACTATTGATACACCATCTTCCAAGGGCGATAAGCCTAAGGAAGAAAAGGTCAAATGTGCCTATTGTAAAAGACCTAGTCATGATGAACATAAATGTTTGCAGAAACAACTTGATCACTTGACATACATTCTTGAGAAGAATAATATCAGTGTTCTTGAGTCTATCAAACAAAGTTCTAATGAAGGGTCTAACAAAGAAAAATAAAATAGCAAGGGGAAAGGAAAGGGCAAGGCCCTTTTTGCAGTTGCTTCCTCACTATCCACTTGGGTTCTTGATTCAGGTACTTCACACCACATGGCTTCATCTAAGGAAGAACTTGCATCTTGGGAGCCATGAACTATGCCTTCTATGTTGATGAGTGATAACACTCTTGTTGAGGTGTGTGGGAGAGGGTCTATTGATGTGGGGGATGGCACATTCCATGATGTTCCTTGTGTACCCTCATTGTCAACTAATCTCCTATCAGTAGACCAGATCACTCACACAAGTTTAGGCAAGTGGGTTGAGTTCACTCCTTATTTAGTGGAGATATGTGAGTTGCACAATGATTCTACAGTTGCAGTTGGGAGAGAAGATCATCAGTCATGACTCTATATGTTTTCTCACCTTGTTCCTGATCGTCCTTTGACTGTTTTTCTCACTCACTCTAATGATGTGAGCAAATTATGGAATGAACAGTTTGGCCATCTTAACTTCCACTACTTGCATCAGCTTAACCAGTAGAGCATGGTCATAGGGTTGCCTTCTACTTTGACATTGGAGTCACTTGGAATACATGATAGATCTTTTAATGGGTCAAATTCACTTGAGCAGTCTTCTACCTCCACTTTTGATGCAAAGAGTGATTCAGAGGACTCACCTCCTTCCTCTCCTAGTCATCATTCACAGGTTGATGATTCTCCTCTAGATTCTCCATCTTTTGGTCCACTTTGGGCTAGACAGACCTTGCAGTTTGCAGGTTATTGGGTTGGGGATCCATCAGACACCAAGTAGACTCATTCACAATTCCAGGATGCTCTACATATCTTCATTTCTACTGCCTCAAATCCATAGTCTTTTCATGAGGCTTCTGGTATTTCTGAGTGGGATACAGCTATGCAGGAAGAGTATAGTTCCTTGATGAGGAACCACACTTTGGATCTTGTCCCTTTTTCTAAGGGAAGAAAAATTGTTCGATGTAAGGGGATCTACCAGACAAAATTTGCAAGCTTTGTTGGGGGTATGGGATGCTTCATCTTTTGGGGGGGCCGCTTCCTCTTGCTTAGAGTCCTAATTTTCTTTGGGGAGTCTCTTTTCTCTCTCTTTTGGGGGAATTTTATGTACATGGGTACTTCATCATGCTTGACTTGCCTGGACCCATTTCTACATCCACCTAAGTTTCAATTATGGGGGGGTGTTAGTGTAATTTTTTATTTTTCCTATTTTTCTAGGTTTTTTCTACACTTTTAATAATCTTGCTTAGGTTAATAAAGCATGTCTTATTAGGTGAATGGTTGTGAGGTGTCACTTTCCTACATGTGATCATCCATTAGCTATCTTGGGAAGATACTTTGCTATCTTTAGTTCGATAGATGGTTGCTCCTCATTGGTTGGTGTTGCCACCTCCTCCCTCTTCCTAGCCTATATAAGCATGTTACTTGGCTTGTATTTGCATCTCTTGTTTTTGCATCCTCTTAATGCTATTTTGCTTCTAGCATTTGCATTACTCTCTTGGAGACTAACTCTATGATGCTATTTTGATTTTGTATCATTTGCATTCATAGTTTAGATATTTATTCATTGCACTAGTTTTCTGGGTTATCAATCTTTTCAGATTCTAACACTGCCAAATCTGAGTCAACATAGCCCTATAAATTAGTAGTAGAGCCCCCAAAGTGTAAACACTTATTGGATGTTCCTCTCAAATATTTGAGAATCCATTTAATTGCATTCCAATGCTCAATTCTTGGATTACTCATATACCTACTAATGACTCCCACTTTATGTGCAATATCTAGCCTTGTATATACTGTAGCATACATCAAGCTTCTTGCAACTAAAGCATAGGGTACCTTTGACATCTTAGCCTCCTCTTCTTGTGTCTTGGGACACATCTCTTTAGTCAACTTCAAATGACCAGACAAAGGCGTACCAATAGCTTTAGCATTCTCAATAGAGAAACATTGCAACACCTTCTCAACATAATAAGCTTGAGATAGCATCAATTTTTTGTTCTTCCTACCAAGGATTTGTTTTGCTAGCCCCAAATCCTTCATAGAAAATGCACGTGCTAACTAGTATTTCAGCCCTTTAATGTGATCCACGGTAGACCCAACTACAAGCATATCATCAACATATAAACATAAAATAATGTAGCTGTCATCATCCAACCTCTTAAAGTAAACACAATGATTTGAATGAAACCTATTATATCCAAGATCATGCATAAAATTATCAAATTTTAGATACCATTGCTGAGGTGCTTGCTTCAAGCCATATAAACTTTTCTTCAATTTGCACAATAAGTTCTCCTTACCTTTGACTACAAATCCCTATGATTGAGCCATATATATATATATATATATATATCTTCATCCAAATCTCCATGAAGAAAGGTTGTTTTAACATCAAGCTGCTATAAATGAAAATCTTCAGTAGCCACAATAGGTAAAATAGTATGGATAGAAGTCATCTTAACAACAAGAGAAAATATCTCATCAAAATTAGTGCCCTTTTTCTATGCAAATCCTTTCATAACTAACTTGGCTTTAAATATTTTCTTACCTCCATCCTCTTCTTCTAACCTGTAAACCCACTTATTCTATAAAGCTCTTTTACTTGTAGGCAACTTGCATAAATTCCATGTTTTATTCTTCAAAAAAGAGTCCATTTCATCTTTCATTGTAGACTCCCACTAAATCTTAGTATCCACCTGCATAGCTTCATCATAACATTCAGGTTCACCAGCATCTGTTAATAAAATAGAATACAAAGAGGTAGAAAATCTTTCTGGAGCTCTAATTTTTCTTGTTGACCATCTAACATTCATTGGCGTGTGTGGTATTTGTTGTTTCATTTGTTACATATCATGAGGAATGGCTGCAACATCATCTTTTGGAGTATCATCCAACACTACATAATCATCTTCTTTCTTCTCATGTTGCTGCAATAGATCTTTGTACAACACTTTCTCATTAAATATGGCATCCCTGCTTCTTACAATTTTATGATTTTCAAAATTCCCAAACCTATCACCAAATTCATTAATGTCATATCTAAAAAATATACATTTCTTTGACTTAGCTTCCAGCTTGGTTCTATTTTCAGAATCTATGTGAGCAAATGCTTCATAATTGAAGGTTTTGAGAAAAGAATAACTCACCTTCTTACTAATCCATGCTTCCTCTAGAATACCACAACCCAAAGGAGTAGAGGGACCTCTATTAATAAAATATACAATAGTATTGATAGCCTCTACTCTCATGTGTAAGGGCAACCCAACATGCAACCTCATGATCCTTGCACACTCTATTATAGTCTAGTTCATGCATTTAGCCACTCCATTTTCTTGTGGAGTCCTTGGAATAGTTTTCTATCTATGAATACCATTAGTTGAGAAATAATCTTCAAATTCATGACTGCAATACTCACCATCATTATCAGATCTAAGACATTTTAGTTTCTTACTAGTCTCATTTTCAACCAAGCATTTCAATTTCTTAAAAGTTTGAAATACATTAGATTTCTATCTAAGAAAATAAATCCATACCTTTCTAGTTGCATCATCAATAAATGTAACATAATAATGATAGCCTCCAAGGGAAGATACCTGACCTAGTCTCCATACATCACTATGCACAAGCTCTAATTTTTCTTTTTTGTTTTCCTTCCCAGTCTTCATAAAACTCACTCTCTTTTGTTTTCAATACACACAACTTTCACAGAAATCCATATTAACACATATCAAACTTGGTAAAACATTCTTTGAATGAAGTACTTTTCATATCTTTCTCACTCATGTGCCCAAGTCTGTTGTGCCACAATACTGTATCAAAATTTACAGTAGCTATTTGTTCTCCCCACTCAACTATAGCAATTATTCCTGAACATTCATTTTTCTTAGAAACAATTAAAGTAGAAGGAACAATATGACCTATACAAATACATAAGGTGCCTACTTTCACACATTTTTCTACTACAAGGGAACCTTTTGAAACCTTAAAATTTTTATCATTAAAAGAAACTACACAACCCTCATCACCGAGTTGCCCTACTGAAATTAAATTCCTACTCAACCTTGGAACATGTCTAACCTTATGTAGTAGTAAATGATTCCCATTTTGCAACTTAATCTTAACTTTTTTCTTTCCAAAAATTTGATAGGGTTCATTATCCCCCAAATAAATGAGCCCAAAATCCCCTTGGACATAATCAATGAAATAACCTCTATGAGGTGTAGCATGAAATGAAGCACCAGAATCTAAAACCCATGAATCATCAACACTTTCTAAAGATAGAAGCAAAGCATCCTCTTCGGATTTGTTACTTACCACATTTGCCTCCTTATCTCCATCTGGTTTATCTCCTTTAGTTTTCTTTCAATTCCAACAATCTTTCTTTTTATGCCCTGGTTTCCCATAGTACTAGCAATCGTTTGGTCCTCTCAATTAAGTCCTCCTCCCCTTTGACTTTCCTCTTGATTTCCCATGATTTCTAGAATTATTTCCTCTTTTAGTCATTTTTCCTTGACTTTGTGTATTCAAAGCTCTTCTAGATGTACATTTGCCTGAGGATTTTCTATGAGTTTCCTCACTCAAAATAACACCGATCACATCATCATATTTTAGGATACTAGATCTAGGAATAGAATTACTCATAGCCATTACCAAACCATTCCATCTTTTAGGAAAAGAACACAAAATCAAGAGAGCCCTAATTTCTTCATCAAAATTGATACCTATAGAAGATAATTGACTAGTAATAGTATTAAACTCATTTAAATGATCTACAATAGATCCACTTCCTTCCATTTTCACATTAAATAAATGCTTCATAAGAAATACCTTGTTTGAAGTGGAGGGCTTTTCATATAGTTTCGCTAGGTTTTGCATCAACTCTTTTGTTGTCTTTTCTTTTATAATATTAAATGCTGTCGATGGTGCCAAGCATACTCAAATGCTTCCAAGTGTCTTTCTATCTAGAAGATCCCACTCATCATTTGACATAGATCCTTGATTCTTGCTTTTGCCTTCCAATAGCTTCCATAAATCCTTCTAATAAAGATAGTCTTCCATTTGAATCTTCCATAATTGAAAGTTCTACCCATTAAACCTGTCAACCCTCAGCTTACTCTCATCTACCATTGCTCCAAATCGACTGTGAGACTCTCACTCAACTATGAGACTTTCCTATAGAGGATAACTAAAAAACCACAAACTTAGTCTGATACCACTTAGGATTTAACCATGAACATAAATAACAATTACATGCAAATATAACTAGTAACAAAAAATAATAGATCACACAGAAAAGAACATAAGATACCAAGATTTAATGTGGTTCGCCTAATCCTTGGGCTATGTCCACCAAATAGAAAGTCTGATATTATTATGATCAAGTAATTACAACCTGATTACAATCAATAATCCTTTATAGCTTGATACTACTACAAGAACCAATTTTTAATCACCACTATGAAAAAAACCTAACCCTAAGCCCTTATATAAGTATTTTTATGCTACTTTAGGGTTACAACATGTTGGCCATACATCAGCCACAATGTTAGCCACGACCCAAAAATTTTTTTTGGGCCACTCCTCTAAACCCCAAAGAATTTATGAAGTATGTACAATACTTCCCTGATTAGTCACCACAAACTAACACTATATAAGTGAGATTGCAAGGATAGAGAAGAGGTCCAAACAATTATACAATTATAAGTTTTACTAATTTTATTTGGTTTAGTTTCCTTGATGCAAATTTTCTAAAGTATTTTATCTGCAAATGTAAGAATACATTAATTTTCAAGTATCGTGATGTTTTTTCATGAGTTTTTTTGAGTATTACTCTAATTTTATACAATTTTTGAAGAGAATTAATACAAAGATGAACTATCACCATATCTCTTTTCTTTGAACCTTGTCTCCATTATTATTGACTGGTTATTTTGAAGTTGTAAGGGAAAAGCCTGTTCAATTAAATCTGACTAGGATAGGTTGTATATCAATTCATTATTTCTTTTAATTCAATGAATTGATTAAATGGTTCAATGATATGATAGGATTTCTAGGCAGTAAGAAGGATATGCATAAGAATGATTTTTAGGGAAAATTGCTCATAATATTGATTGTAATGCAATCAATCAGGTCAAGATAGTTGAGTAGACTCTTAATCCCAATGGATGAGGCATTAATCAATTATTTAAATTAGCATATGAAGATATCATGGATAAGCATCAAGAAAAATCTAAAAATCTAAATGAATTTTATTTCAAATGTATAAAGAGTATCATAAGTGGTAAATACTTGATTACATTTAATCTTTGTGTTATAGTTAGTTGTTGTTACCCAAGATTACATGTAAATTTAAGAAGAATCATGACCAAACATCTACTAGAGGGGATAAGTATTGTAGGAGAATATCTGTAAATAAATGAAATGTGAAGATAGTATTAAATTTTAAATCATTTTATCCCTCAAGTGCACCTACCTTGGTTTTGTCGAGCCTAACGAGTAGAAAATCTTTATGATTTTGTTGAAGTTTGGTCTAGATCTGAAGACCCTTTAGCTAAGCATAGGAAATAGCTTATCCTTAGACTAATTTTATCTTCACCATCTTGGCATCAGGTATTTTGTTGCTTGGTAGTTTAAAACACCAACATGGTGAGTAGACTAGTGAACCTAGGAATTAATTTTCAGCTCAAAATTAAATAGGATATTAATGATAAGATCCCAGTGGATCTCCAAATATTTCTTTTCAACATAATGATAATAGTGGATGCTAAGTTTATTGTATCTTTATAAATGATTCTTGTGTATGTACAAGCAGGTGTCCTCAAGGATACTTTTTATAATGAAGTGGTAAAACCTTCTAGTCAATTTCATTTTGGCCTTAAACTATCAAAGCACTAGTTCCCAAATCAAGAAAATAAGTGTGGGTTATAGAATGGGGAGTGAAAAAAATGAACAGTGCCTATTGTGTATGAGAAATGAAAAAATGTCAATTATTCTCTTTTTCTATCATTTCCTATCCTCTCCCTATACTTTGTGGCTTGTAAAGCGCCCTCTCCTTCCATGGTCTTCCAACTCTATGTTTATTGTTCAAATCACATAAAAAGAAAAACTATATATGATATCTTAGAATATCAAGAAGTAAGAAAATGGAAAGATAAGGTGATGTTAAGTATAGATTTCACCATTCATAATGTAGCTTCATGAAATGGTGCCAATAGAAATCTTCTGGTTGGAAAAATAATATAGCAATTATGGTAAATTATAGTTCAAGTATTATGACAATTCAAGAAAAATCTATCCGAAGAGAGAAGACATTAAGTTATTTATGGGGGAAAATGAAGCATGTGTAGGAATCAAAAGAATTAAATTTAGGTGAAAGTTGTTGGAAATATTAAATTAAATATCTTATTTATGGTCAGCATAGACCACTGGCTTAGCCACCATTACTTTCACATTTTGTCAACTATTTCACCTATGCCACAACTAACTTTGTGCTATAGTGTATAACACATTTAACATGTATTTCTTAGTAAATATAATGGACTACTCCTATGATCAGCACATCCCATATTTGAGTTTCTCCTTTGTTCTCATCTATGCTATGATTTTCAACTTGGTATTCATGTGATGACTAAAACACTAGATAATTTTTAACATCTTTTGCTGCAAAATAAATCTCTTCACTCTTAAAAAAAGTCTTGTCATTATCAAAATAACTTAAGTCCACCATGTAGGACCCTATTCACCTCCCTTCTGCTATAGAAGTAGATATACAATAGTATCTAAAGGACACATGTTTTAGATTGTCTCTTATCTTACAAAGATGCAACAAGAATCCATCAATAACAAATATGGTTCCCCTACCTAGAATGTCGCCAATGCCTTTTTCCTTTAGTTCAAGGATCTTTTATATTAGGCACTAGAATAAAGCATCTTTATTCTAGTTGTGATTATCCCTCAAAAAGAAAATATGTTTATTACAAAGACAAGCAAGGATTTTGGCATGTCATTACTTCATTTCAGGAAAAGCAGACCATATGATTAAAAATTTCTAAGGCCTTTTGTTGCTTTATTTTAGTACAAACATAAGAACAAATGCATCTAAAGTTGAAAAATCAACAAGGAACTCCTTATCCATATTTCTCAAGACTGATGAAGTTGAGTCAATCTCTCCCTCCTTGCAAAGATCGAAAATCACTTCAGAAATGTTGATTATTCATGGGATATATCCCTTTGGTACCATCAATTCCAAAAACATGGCAGTCTCCTTAAACTTCCCAACCCCACATAATCCATAAAGCATTATTCTATAGGTAACCGTAGTAGGCTCACAACCTCTTCTTGGCATGTTTTTAAAAAGATCATAGGCTTCTTTGATTTTCCCTTATCTACAAAGACCACTTAAAATTATATTAGAGCTAACAATATCCTGCTTACCAAAGATACACTTCATGGTATCCAAAAGCCCAAAAGTGCCTTAAAAAGTTCCCTCTTTGCACAAATAGGCAATAAAAGTATTATATGTAGTGACATGTAGTCCACACCCATTGTCATTCATATCTTCCAACAACTTCCCCACCTCTTTAGAATGATCTAACTTGAATAAATTGTTGATAAGAGTGGTGTAAGTTACAGTATTCAGTCTCATCCCCTCCATGTTCATCTTTGGCTTCAGGGCCTTATCCACCATCCCCAAATTACAAAGTCCCCCCATCAAGGGTCTATAAATATGAACATTTAGACATCATCCCTTTTTGTTGGTCATATCAAATTAAACAATTGAAAATCCTGGTTTACATCCTTTTTTTTGCACAAAGCATTATTTAAGTGTACCATAAGTAAGTAAACTTGGTTTAGGCATTTTATTCATCAGTTCACATGCATCCTCTGAACAATTGGCATTGCAATGTGCTTTCATGAGCATGTCATATGTGCATGTGTCTAGTGAAATGGGCACAACATATAAAAATACATGGAATTAAGAAGAGTATTGAAAAGTGTATTGAAAGACCTGGTTGAGAGTTTTGGATATCCGAATTGAGGCATTTTATCAAACAGTTCTATGGTTGTTTTTGGTTTTCTGGCTCTTCCATAAAGTTTGATGACACTACACATGAGAAGGATTTCTTTGCATTTGAGATCATCTTCTCTTCGTATTTGATCTAAATCATTTTCTAATTCTTCAAACATTTTTGCACTTCCAAGATTTTCAATGGTAACATCGTAGGTAAAACCACTAATTTTTGTTTGAAAATTTGTTGGGCTCATATTGGCTTTCTTTCTTGGACTAGCATGTGTGTCCATTTTCCATACACACTTGTCCTTGGTATTGCCTTCAGCATGCTAGCAGGTCAATCTAGGAGTGTGCTAAAGTTTTTGAATGTTTGTGTCAAGAAACTCATGTAAGAAACCATAATTTGTCTTGCCCCTTCTTGTAGCTCATATTTGTGAAACCTTAGAATATTAGTTTTCCTTAATCTGTCTTGTCCCTTCTTGTATCTCATATTTGCAAAAGCTTAGAATTTTAGTTTCCCTTAACTTGTCTTACCCCTTCTTGTAGCTCATATTTGTGAAACCTTAGAATTTTAGTTTTCTTCACTTTAAAAGGTGCTAACTCAATGGAAGGGAACTTGTGTTACAAGCAGGAAGCTGGTGGTTTGAATCCATTGTGCTTTAACATAGAATAATTAGTTATATTCTAGTTTATATTTAATAAAAAAATTTAATTTATTATTTTATACCATCTCTCTAATCATTATAAGAAAGATAATAAATAAGATTAAATACATATTTGTTTCAATAAAAACAATTTAAGAGACAATACTTAAGACAATATGCAACTTTATTTTTGTCCCAAACTAAGACAATTCATTTAAAAACTGTTACAAATATTCTCTTAAAACCCCCCTACATACTTTCTTCACAAGCTTGATCATTTGCGTCGGCAATTTTTTTGCACGCAACTTCAAAGCAATCCCTATGAGATATTTGGCCATTATTGCAGGGAAAATAGCACGCCTCATCTGCAATTTCAAAATGATGAGATTGACACATTGCACATTTAATTTTTTCATTGAGATGATTCTTAGTTATATTTAAACCTTTTCCATTCGAATCTGCATGGCTCATAATGATCTTCTTTACTTCTCCTTCCTCTGCCATTTTCCCAACTGCTTTCTGGATGCAGTGATTCATCTCATGCTTCTTTAATATATGTTAGGCCAATCAATTAGGGCTGGGAATGAATACACATCAAATATTAGAAAAGGCAGGAAATGGATGATAATGAGACATGCAAAGATGGATAATAGATGTAAGCTAACAGATTTAATAGAAATGAAAGCTATTTTAGAATCCACTAAATTATGACCTCACATTTAAATTAATGTCACTTTTTACATGTGTCATATTAATTTAAGTTTAAATATACCTTTAACAAATATAAGACTTACTAATAATTCATAGTTTTGGATATATTTTCAGATTTACAAATTTCTTGTCTGGAAGTCTAGAAAATCAAATGACATATTATCTATTTTATAACCATTTTTTTCTTTTATTTTTCTTATTTTTTTAATATAATTCATATAAAATTACAACTTTATTTTATCAATAAAAAAGTGTAATTTAAGATTAGGTTTTTTCTTTTTAAAAATAAATCAATATGTGGAAAAATAATATAATGATATTTATCTAAAAAAAATTATTTTTGAACATGATATTTCGTTATTTATTTGGTGTTATAAGACCCCTTTTATCGCCCATGCTTTAAAAAAAATTTCAGCTAGATTTTCTCTAGTTATTATTTCAAGATGATCATTAATAAACATGATAATTTTTATAATTGAAAAATATTTTATTTTCATCATTAAAAATTACTCACGTAAATAAATAAACTTAACAAGTATTACCAAATTGTTCAAAAATATTAATGTCATCAATATTAATAAATAAATACTATTTTTTATATTAATTTTTAACTTGTTGCTTTCCAACTCATCAAAAATTAGTTTTTTTCCATGTTCTACCATTTCAATTTATCTAAGTAGAAAAAATGTATATAATTTTTTAAATTTGGTGTACACATGTGAAATTTCATTTACTTCACTTAAAATATTTTGTAATTATGATTTTTCTTACATCTATAAATAATATATCTATTTATTCACTCAAAATTCAGAATGAAATTATAAGTGTAAAGTTTAGGTGGTCCAAGTTGGAAAACAATATTTGTGTTTTCTATTTTTGTTACAAAATATGACGCAGTTGTGACCTATTAGTTATGTGTGAGTTAATCTGGAGGAAAAATTTATATAGGTCATATATTTTTCATATTAATTTCACCATTTACATTTGACTTTTTTCAATCAATTAAAGTTTTATTATTAGTTTTTATATAGATTTATTCTAAATTATAATACAATATTGTAATTAAAATATTAAATTTAGTATTTACATTCTAATTTCTAATTTTTTAATAAAAATTCAATCTCTTGATTCTCTTAAATCTATACACAACTAAATTATAGAAAAACTCACATATTGATTACTTTAATAGATAATATATTTTACAAAAAGAAAAAATTAGTTTCAATCTTCATGTTATTCAAACCAATGAGATAGTTGATACAATATAAAAATATCTAAATTTGATTAGATATATTTCGAAAGTAATCATCTTTGTAACATAATTGTTATTAGTACTTGCTGGTAGGCTAAGTACTATTATGGTACTTTTTTGAATTTTATGATTTAACTAGTGATTAAATTTTTAATTTTCTATGAGTTAGAATTAATTAGTTTTAAATTTTCTTATCAGACTAATACTACTGCAAGATTTAGGCAAAAGTCTACAACACAATGGTAACTTGTGAGCCTCTCATGTGAAAGGTCTTGGGTTTAAATCTACCTTCACTTAACATATAATAATAATTAATTTTAATAAATAATAATAATTAATCTAGACTTTGACTGTTTATATTTTAATATTGTATTTTTATACTATAATTTCTTTTATTCAATTAAATAAAAAAAATTACATTTCTTATATTATATAATCATTTAAGAAATACTCTTATATATTATTATTTTCATATTATTATTTATTTATAATATAATAGTATCATATATGATATATATGTGAACATATATAGCAATAATTATAGTTATAAATAAAATCTAAATTATAATTATAATTAATAAAATTATAGAAAACTATAATTTTTTAATATTTTGTTAATTAAAATATTTAATATACTATAATAAATAAATAATTAAAACTAGATTTATATAAAAATATATACCAATAATTATAAGTATAAATAAAATGGAAATTTGAATTATAATTAATATCATTATAGAAATATGTAATTTATAATATTTTTATTAATTAAAATATTTAATATACTATAATAAATTTACTACATTAAAACTAGATTTATATAAAAACTAATGTGACCCTTGTTTGAATGGCTAGAAATGAGCCCCCACAAATAAAGTTTTGATAAGTTGAAAGTACTTCAAGCTATTTCAATATAGTTTTAATATATGTCTACTATTGGTATGATAAAAATATTCAATATTACAAAATTGAAAACTATGTTATTTATAATGTTACATTAACCTACACAAACCCATACAAAGTCCTCAATCTCTCTACATAATAATACAACATAAAATTTTCAAAATAGACAAAACTAAACATACTATGTAACCTTATAAATACTATAGACAATTACTTCCTCTTAATCATAAGAATTTTTAGACTTATAGCTATTTATCTCACTTATGATTTATTGTCAATTTTTTTTTTATAAATACATAAAATGGTATCACCTTTTTCTCTTGGCTTCAATCTGAAACCCATGACATTTTTCTTTATAGAGCAATACTGACAACACTTTCCCCTTGAGAATGCAATGACTTCTACAATGGCAACGAGTAGACATATTTTCAGATCAGCACCTCTCCATATACTATTGGACTCAACTAGAAAACTCATTTAAGACAAAAAAAAATTCCTTTATTAAAAATCATAACGACATTACAAAGACAGAACTTCATCATACTCAAATAGAACCTTCACTTTCAAACAATGACTTCTCTTAACAACAATAGACACATTTAACTCCTAGTAACATGACCAAGAAAGAGTCCTAAAAATAAAATAAAAAATGAAAATAAAAGATAATAGAAGTGAAAATAAGCATAATTTTTTTTCTCCAAACTGTTTCTTATTTCATATATTTCAAAACACCATCAGTAGCATACATATACAAAGTCATTCCTTTCCATTTTACATTCTGCCTTGTTTTCTGAGATATTACCTTTTCTGTGGCTATTCTATAGAAGTATATGCCCATTAAAAAAAATAAAAAAAATAAAACTAAAATAAAATGTATTTGATATTTTACTTCAAATCTCAATGAGGAATTTCTAGAAGAAAATTAAAACTATAACATTATTTTAATTTAAAACATGCATTTCTAGTTAGGAGATGGGTAAGGTAGTCAAAGGAGTAGGTGAAGAAGTATACAAAGAAATTAAATGTTATAGGGCTTTGGCTAAGCTCCACACAAAATATATCAAAGACAATAAAAAATGATAAACTTTTTTTTAAAGATTTACAAAACCATAGTGATTTTGTTTTCTATTTTTTTTTGTTGTTTTCAATCACAAAGATTAAATGTTCAAAATTTTAGAGAATCCATTGTATTTTTAAAATTTTGAATTTTACTTAATATTGAATTTTTCTTGAACTTAGTGGCATCCATCCAAAATAAATTAGCAACA